>VMKM01000967.1:0-202412 GCA_008360985.2 Macquaria ambigua
ATGCAGTGTGGGTCAACTCTAGGTGGTCTGGCTTCACAGACCTCACAGACAGTGAGGAACACTGACTCTTCTTCCCAGTAGAAAAAAGCCCTCGTAGTAGGAGTTCTGATCATATTATTGATTATTCCACAGCACTGTGGGTCTTTGACAGTACAAAATGAATTGACACAGTCTGTGAAGGTTCATCTTTCAGATAAACTGTAAAATGTCTACAGTCAAATCTCTAGTCTAGTGATTCAGATTAATTTTGCCAGAATTAATAAAGAATTTAACTTTAGGATGATTGACGCTTGAATGTAGCTTGAAGTACATCACCTTGATGCATGTGTATCTATGTGTATCAGGTTTTCAAGGTGAGGTATCCACTAGGGGCCCCTGTCTTGATGAATCAATTTTGGACTAAGGGAAAATTCTTTATCTTGAGCAATGAAGTTGTATGGATTCGCTGACACGGCTCAGACATTTGAGCAATGACTGACTGAGCATGTTTGCCACTGCAGGTGCCGGTGGGAGAATTTAAGACATGAGGATCTATACTTTTGATGTTAACTGTCAGGTGAACACCACACCTTCCTACCCCTGAGGCTCTGGTCTTTATGGTACAAAGAGGCCAATATAGAGCAGTCCAGTGGAAACAGGCTGGTATTTCCACCGGCAGTGCAGTAATGGGGTTAGGCATTTAATGTGGGTTAGAAATGTAACGTGTACAGTCAAAGTTGAAGGCAGACAGGTAAAGAATAGCTAGAGTATACTATACTTAACACAGGTAGGAGAAAGGAACAGACACACAGAGAGGCAGAGAGAGAGAGACAAGGACAACATGCACGCAAGAGAGAGAGGCTGAATCTCCTCGAGGACGAAGATCCAGATCCAAATATCTGGAATGAGGCACCGACAGCCAGGGGAGAGAGAGAGGTCCCAGGACGGCCGATGGTCCAGCACAGCAATAATAACATATGTTTTGCCTTGCTTTTTTTTCACAAATTTTACCACTGGGCTTTTTTGCAGTCCTTTGCCACAAACAGACAATGCACCAACTTGATTGGACATTAGCTGTAGTGAACAAACACACACCAACTGTTAGTGTGTCTGGCATCTTAAAAACGTCCATTTCTTTCTGTTTGTCTCCTTCAAAGCCCCGTCATTTTTTTGTCTAGGCTAAAAAAAATTGTTATGCAGCAAAACTTTAGGCTACTGTGGGACCTTTAAAACATGGACTTCAATCCCTTTTTCTACACATGCCCTAATCTACCAAACTAAAGGACTTGGAGACCTAGAGTGAACCTGCGCTTACTTGCTCTTCATCTTCATCATCTTTCCAAATTGTATGGATATGCACCTTCTCTAAAATTTGCTTTGCATTCTGTCTGAACACACCCTTACACTGACATGCATCCACTGACACACCACATTGTTTCGCACTCACACTTCTGTATTCTGTAAAGTTCTCAAACTCCGCCAATAAACAAACGCTGACTCATTAGTCGCTCAACTCACTTTTGCTCCTGCAGATTCTCCTCCTCACTTTCTCCTTCCTCCTTGAGTTCACCGTCTCTCTCTCTCTCCTCTCCCACTGAGATTCCCACCTCTCTTGCCCTTCTCCTCCTCCTTACCACTCACTCTTGAATTCTCAAAATGTACCTTTGCTTGCCTCCCCGCTCTCCTCTCACCATCAGCACTCTGTCTCTTCCCCTCTCCTCCTCCTGCATTTGTTTACCAGCGAGTGCCGATTGCTGACCCAGCAGCCCTGCTGTCTCCCCACCACCTGCATTTGAGCTGTGAGAGGCCAAGGACGGCAGGCAGGGGGAACTCTGACGTCTTAACCTTAATCTGATGGAGGTTTTCCTTAGACAGCTTTTTACTGCTATTGTGTATTTGTTGCATTGCTCATCTGGCCAATTGTTCGAGCCCTCGTGGCGTGATGGAGGGCTGACGGGTCAAATTCATAAGCCCTGTCTGAAATGCAAATAGAAACCTGTGATCAGCAGAGTGTAATGAATTTAAAATGGCTTATTTGGAACTTTTCCACTCTGGGGTAAGCAGGTCTTTTATGATGTTGCAGCGCCAGGATGTTTTCCTTTATTTATCCTTTTGATTCAGTAAACACTGGTAAAACACAAAATTAATTAAAACTAGTAAAAAAAAAAAAAAAGAACTCCATGTCAGTACATTTTTAGCCTTGCTAGCAGCGTGGCTCTATGTATGGCTATGTCATGGGTGGGTCAGTCCACAATTTGGTGATCCCCTGATTCTTCATCTAGCACCACCAGGTCAAAATGTTCATTTATCCTGTGAAATATCTCAACATCTACTTGATGGATTGGCACAAAAGTTTGTACAGACTTCCCAAATGATGTATCCTACCGACTTTGGCGATCCTCTGACTTTTCCTCTAGCGCCACCTTGAGCTTGACATTTGTGGTTTTGAGTGAAATGTCTCAACAACAATTGGATAGGTTGAACTGGATGACTTCATCACCATCGTCTGGTCAACATCTGAATTTGTCCAATACTTTGGTTTACCTGCAAAACTAATGACATTCCCATCAGCCTCAGCTGTACTTTGTGTTTAGTGCTAATTAGCAAATGGCTGCTAACACGCTAAACTAAGATGGTGAATGTGGTACATATAACCTGCTAAACCTGATACAATATGTTGCATGTTAGCATGCTGATGTTAGCATTTAGCTCAAAACACCACTGTGCCTAAGTACAACCTCCCAGAGCTGCTAGCGTGGCTGTAGAGTCTTGTTCACCAGAAACAACAGCAATCCTTTGTGAAATACTATGGGTTGAATTTGGAAGAACAATGCTATAACACAATACACAATGAAAACACAACAATGATAAAAAAATAAAAATAAAAAAGGCTGTGAACATTACTGACCACCATCACACACCTCAGGAAACCTTCATGTATGAATGCTTGCAACCAGCTACACTATAATGGTTGCTCCTCTCATTTCTGTGTAGTCTCCATTGGTCTCTGCACACACACACACACACACACACACAAACACACAAAATGAACACAAACTCATCACGAGAAAACAAAAGGGCCTACAGTGATTTCCTCTGAACAAAACAAGCCAGTTAAGAAGTGGACCGCTGTAAGAAGAGAGGGTATAGCTTGGGGCCAAGAAGAGTACCATAATGGCAAACAAAAGAGTAACAATAACAACAACCACAGCCCCTGAGAGCCTTCTTCTATCCTACCTGAATTATTCATGAGCCCAATATGTGAAAATAAATATTTATATAGGCTATATTGAAAGATTTAACAATGAAATATAAATAACAACATGCAGATTTGGAGGTAGAGTATCCCATGGTGTATGTTATAGTGTTTTGATTCCAAAAACAGATGCACAGATGGCCTGTTTTTCCTATGTATAAATTTAAATACTTTAGTGTGTTTTGTATTTACAGGTGCCAAAAAATGATTGATGTGTATTTTTTTCTTCATTGTACACATTTAAAATGTTTTTTTTTCCAATAAAAATGTTAAGGGAGTATCTACATTTTTCAGCAGTGTAGATTTTGATGCGTTCTTTCCCATCTCTGAACGCTGCTATCTCCGGTCCGTGCTCGTTCAAATCAACGCTGCAAATCAAGGCTGTCAGCTGTGTGCTGGAGAAAATTAATCTTTCTAACTGAATGAACATGTTGACTATTAGTCATTAAACCCCCCTCAACACTATATCTCTGTTTAGGCTTTTATAGACTTTTATAGACTTCAACATCCCACTGCTGTGCGAGCAGAAAACGTTTTGGCTGAACGGCCAAGCTGCAACTGGCAGCTTGGGGTAATGAATTCTATTAAATCATTCCCTCTCTCTTATTAAGACCACATTAAAAGAGGCCAAAATCTGGAGCAAAGCACACAGAAAGGAGGAAAAACAAACCACTCAACACAGAATGGATCAGTCCCTTTTTTTTACTTTTGGGGAACTAGAAACAGGCTGCTCTTTTATTGGCTGTCAGCTCCCACCCCACTGCAGCAGGCAAACAGAGACATGAAAAGAAGTGAAGGGAGAGGGGGACATTTCTGTTTTGAGGAGTTAGAGAGGCTCATCCGGACGTCCTGGGTGAAGCATGAGAAAGAGAGAGAGAGAGAGAGAGAGAGAGAGAGAGAGAGAGAGAGGAATAGAGAGTGAGACAAGAAGAGGGAGAGAGGGAGGGATGGAGAGTGTGTGTGTTAAGTATGGGTGGCTTCAAATGTGTATGCATTTCAATTGTTTGTGTGCACATGTATGGGGAGGTTCTTTAAGTATGAGTGGGTGTGTGTGAGGCAATCTTTAGTGTGAGTATGTGTGTTTACAGATGAGTGTCAGGAGGCAGCAGTTGGAACACTGTGCAGACCTGCTATTGTATTTTTACCCAAATGCTGCCAGAAAAGTTTAAGTGATAGCCCGTCTCTGTGGAACATTTCCCAGATTAGATATGAAAGACATTAAAATGCGTCACTTTTAATGTTTCTGGACATGTGTATGTGCTGCACAACACTGTTTTGGCTTCACCAGCAGGTTGTGTGCGTGCACGGATTGTGATTTAGACTTTCACAGACTTTTTCTCTGTGAGTCAGTGGAGTTCACACATTTTTCAGGAGGCAAGTAAGTGGGTGGCCAGTGCCAGAAACTTGTCGTGCTTTAGCACGTTGAAGATCTTTCATTGTTTGACAAGAAAATGCTGTGCTTCCATGTTTTTTGGTTTCACTAGGAGCTGATTCAAAGGCAATTCTCCATCAAACTCAACTTTTTTTTCCTTACAACTGTTCCTGTGTATAATTAACTCGTGCTTCCCTCTCTCTCTCTCTCTCTCCCAGCAGTTTTTGTTTTCTCAAGAACTGCTCTCAAGAACTGCCGTTTATTTCTGAGTCAGTCGTCAGCCCACACATGACACTTCCCCATATGTTGGTGCTAGTACAGATGCTTTAATTTTATCTGAGCTGGCTTTGTTGATTTTGAACAGTGACACTACAAACTGCTAGAAACAGAGAATACACTGCTAGTACAGTAGTTGATACTTTTATGTCCACAAAGGTGGTTTGTCAGCCGTATCCAACAGAAAACATGAACACGTCATCAATACTAAACAGACGGCAATGTTTGCTGCATGTAATGATACACATACACAGGTTAGATACCAAGTGGGAGTGGGCTGGGTATTTAACCTCAGTAGTGGTCTACTAAAATGTTGTCTGTAGCACAGACTGTATACCAAAAGTTGGCATTGAACGCCTGGTCACATTTATAGTCTTGTTTACTTATTCTTTGATCAAATTGCTTCAGATTTAAATCAAAATTCTACCAATTTTAGATTGTATGTTATTTAGGCGAAGTCCTTGTCTATGGCTGTCCGTGTTTAGTTTTACTGGAGACAGTTGTAAACCTGTATGGTACACGCGTTTTCATCAACCTTTTTTAATTCACATTTTCAATTTGTGCGTTTGTCAGCATTTGCTTGGCCACAGATCTGACTAAATGGATATAACAATGTCAGTTAAGTTGCAACTGCTAGCCAACTGTGCCAGTAGTGGTTGCTACTAGCAACAGAATGTTCAACTGAAACTAGTGCTGGTGGCAAGATACTCACAATACGGTGTTGAATAGCAGTTTAACAAAACAACGAGACCAAAAAAAAACTGCTTGACTCAAGGTCCACTTACTCTTTCTGTAGCTTTCTCCGCATGTCGCAGTCTTCATCAGTATTGTTTATTTATTTCAGTATTGTTTCGTATCAACACTGAAACTGTGTGGGTCTGTGTGTGATGCTATTGGGAGTACAGGCACACCACAACTTGTATCTCTCCCACAGTAAATCCTTCACCTTTCCCTCCTGTTGTTTCAAAATGGCTGCCAGAGGAGACTGCAGGTGGGACACCTCACTTCAACGTGTGGCTTAAAGCCCTAAACGCTCAAAGGGGATGAAATGCCTTTCCTGATTTTCTTTGCTCCTTGTTTCTAATAAAAGTTGGATGAGATTGAGCTACAGTTCAGCCCCAAATCACTTCATTGATCTTTTTTTCTGCGAGACTTAGATTCGATCCATGTATTAGCTGTAAAATGTGTCTTCTATCTCAGTTATATTGTGCCTTGATCCTGGCTTTCTATATTACTTTAAGACATATGGTAGACCTGTGTGTACATAGCTCTACAGAAGGCCTAGTAAACTCATTCCCACTGGTTGCAGAGATTGAGTAATCAAGCTTACAAAGCAGTCGGGAAGAATGAGACAACAAAGGCTGTCCCTGTTCTATTCAATTATCTTTCACCCCTGTCTTGTCTCAGTGTTTCCCCTAAAATGGTTGTGATATCCTCCATCTCCCTTGCTCTCTGCACTAAACCCACAATCTCTCTCACGTTCACAGCCTCTCTTTCATTCTCGCTCTTTCTCTCTCTCACACACAATAGGTCTCCTCAGCCTGGGTCCTGTTTGATGTTGGACCCCGAACAGTGAAGCCCCCTCTCTCTTTCGGTCGCTCTCTTTATTCCCCTTAAAAATTCACCCAATTTATTTATCTATTTCAGTCTAGCCGAGGTTCACTCATCGCCCGCCCGTCTAAGCTTGTCCCCTCTGTGCCCTTTTTCCGTGATAACGGGAGCCTGCTCTGGTCCATCACCACCTCCTACTCAGCCACGGCCCAGGCCTGTGTGATTGACACAGACCGCTCTAACTTCCCATACGGTCTCCAACCCCTCCTCTCTGGTCCCGCCCGCATCCTATGTACCTCCTTCCCTTCCCACAATCTACTGACGCTGTCTTTCCCAGCCATGGCCTCCATCATCTGCAGGAGGTTAATAAGATGGTGACTCAATAAAAACTTCCCACTTATAGGAATTTCGCAAAAAGTTGCAGTTGCAGAGAGGCTCTTTAACCATAATGGAAAAGAAAATCTGCTGGTTTCTTTTCTCTTTGAAGTCTCATCATCAAACATTTCTGCTTTCTTATCAACTCAACATGATAGCCTCTTGTCTTTCTGGATACAGATATTTCATATGTGCTGTACTCAATCAAGCAATCTTCCATTGAACAAAGGCAGTTTAATCTTGCACCAAGACTTAAAAAAAGCTGAATTGTATTGAGAAGAGTAAAATGATCTCAAGCCAGGCATCTTTGTTGTAGTACAATATAAGAGCTCAGTGCAAGAATACTACTTATTAAAGGATTTGGCTGATTATATTCTCTATGTTGTGTTTCAAATCCTATGAAAAGTGCCAATACTTTGTGCCTTCTCCAGCCTTTTAGTGGCTAATTTGTTCTTCCTAAAGATGTAACACTTAAAAAACAGGTGACGAATATATACTTTCCTTTTGCAAAAAGGGCTAAAGAATATTCTAAAATTTCTGGGCACTGTCGTTTTTAGCAAACATTACCTTTACAATATTAAATAGTGAATTTTTTGGGGACTATTTTCAGCCGAGGATTAATACACATTTGGTACGCTAGTGAGTATTTCCAGCAGCAGGATGGTCTATGCGGGACTGACTGGAAATAAAGTACAGTGCCCATGCTGACTGTGAAGGAACACAGTGCAACGGTGTGGCACATTAATGTGCTTTTAATTGTTTTGGGACGAAAATGGAGGTCTGTGGCACAGAGGAATGAGCTATTTCAGGCTTTGGCTACACAGACTATTACTTGTTAGTAGGGTCAAATCATTGCTAGATTTGGTCTTTTAATTGGATTTGTTTACAATAAAAACAAATATAGAATATCACAAATGTTTGGAAAAGAATCTGTCACAACCAAGGAAGAAAACATCCACCATACCTCTATATCTCTAAGCTTACTGTCTTATTGTTTTAGTGCTACTCAGCTGCAAGACACACTTAAATCGTTTCCACTCCTTCCCCAACCCTTGGGTTGATCCCTTGCCCGGTTGGCTACACTGTGAGTGATGTGTTTATGGTGAGGGCTTTGGCCCAGTGCACTACAGCACACAGATATTAATTCCACTGATGGCTTTATCTGCTTTGGGACTCCATGTGTGTACCGTGTGTGTGAGTGGATGCACATGGGTGTGTCTTGCATGTGTGTGCATGTGTCTTGCAGTTTGTGAGTGTGTGCATGTGTATTCGCAAGCACTTTGCTGCAGTCCATGTTGCCATCTGTCTTTCACCACGTAGCCTACAATACACACTACTTGTCTCCATCAAATATCTATCTCATGCCGATTGTCCACCTGTGCTCTGCTTATATTATGTGCATTTGTATGCGGCCTGAGATCATTCCGGTAATGGCCAGCCATTCCACGTAGATCAGCAGTGACAAGCGTAATCTATCTGTATGGCAGCAGCTCCCACAGTGCACTGCACCCTATTTACAGTCATAGCCATAGGCTCCTCAGTAGCCGAGGCTGCAACACCAACACAGCAGAGCCAAGATGTTTTTATTTAATGTTTCTTCCATGATAGCCTTCTAATGACAGCACTCTGCAGTTTTTGAAACATTTTGACCTCTGATAAAAACTAGCCAGGGCAGATGGGGAAATACATGCTGTAATATTAAATTTGAGATGGAGTGCCGAAGATAAATAAAAGCAGGGGATTGGTTGATATCATTCCATCACAGAGGAAGTGAATGCCTGCAGTCATCACTGGAGAAGAATCCCATTTTCTAAATGTCCCGACAGATTGCTGATTGAGTTGTTTGGCCATAGAAGATGGCACCACTTACTATATAAAATGTTTGAGTGCTTTTTTCCCCCCTCCCTCCATTCCCTTGACAGCATTTCATACGCTGTCTGCTTTTGCTGCAGGAGTATATGTCCCTTGGCTAAATATTTGATTTAGTTTCAGATGACAGCGCCCATGCAGCACCTCCTGGTTTTGAACAGTTTGCAGTGTGTATCGTCTTACCCATAATGCAAAGAATATGTGGCGATGAAAACAGCCTTTCAATTGTTTTGTCTGGGGAAGAAGGAAAACAAGAAAACTTGAAATGACGAAGGAATACAAACACATGCATCCACGGCCAAGCTGCCACCGCCCAGCTACACACCACTCCCAACAAAGCTATCTGGTGACACTGGGGAACCATAATGTTTGTTATTCATGTTGGAGAGTCAGATCGGAGGAGACAGCTGTTCTCCTCCTAAACATTTTTGATATAGAAAAGTCGGAAAGGTCACAGATAACTGTCTGCAGTGGCTGTCATCTCTGAGCTGTGATCATTATTCAGTATCTTCCCTTCCTACACATGACTCTCTCTTAACACCCATGGACGCGTACACACCACCACAAACAGACTTTGCACTGAAGGCAAAAAAAAAATCTCACAGGTTGAGTCAAACCTCAGTGGACAGAACCACAGAGCCCCAGATTTTTTGGCTATCCGACTGCTTTAGCAGATGTCTATATCAAAGCTTTTAACTGTTGTATCAACAGCATGTGAATGACCATGTTTCCACTGTATAGTATAGTGGAATGGTTGTTAAGTTGCTCAGTAGAGACTGTTAGATTAAATTAAAGTTGGAACTAATGGCTTTATTGATTGTTAATTCATAATTTATTAAAGCTTAGATGAGTGAAAAGACATTAATAATATCCTCCCTCAGTATAACTTGGCCTGCTGTTTTAACAAGTGCTTTAATTCATCACGCAGGACGACACCTACAATAGGCAGTTACACTTGCAGAGCTGTAGAGCCTCTGGGCCAAAATCAATTTATTAAGTACCTATTGCAATTGAAGACTTTTTCCTGCTGCAGAGAAAAGCATGTGCACAATTTGGGCAGGTATTCTTTTTTGTTGTTGTATTTGTTTAGCATTTTTCTCAACTGTTCTCTTACAGTGACTTTCCCTGCTCCACGCTAAATTACATCATGCCCAGTTACCCAGCATAACTCAGAAACTTAATTTCATGGTTTTTGGGAAACATGTAGGCACAGACTGATCACATACTCCCTCTTATTCACTTATTATTATATTTATATTATTATAACCTATGTGAGGTTTTTTAAAGGCTTTGTGTGTGCAGCAAATGGGTGTACCTTAGATGAAGGTAGAAAGTGGAATGTGATGTAATTTCTAAATATATAGATTTTCCTTCAAGTTTTTGACTTACAAAGTACTTCAGATTAAAGATAGCTATAGGCTAACAAAATAGTAGTGTGGTATAGCAGCAAGAGGTGAACTGGAGAAAATGTTGATCATTCAATGGCAGCTCTCCTGCAACCAGGACAGACAGATAGATAACGGGTAAAATCAATGCAGGGAGAAGGAAATATAACCGCCATAGCAGGACAAGATGGACCATCTCGCTCTCTCTTTCAAGTTTATACTGTACTGTATTTATTGATGCCAGCACAATTTGCATTGCTGTATACTGAAACACATTATAACACATTGTGACACATTATAAATCTATTGTGCCTGATATTTATATTGATTCATATTCTTAAATGGATGCTGTGACTGATCTCCTCCTCAAACCTCCTTCCACTTACCCTGCGTCTGTACCTGTACCTTGTTATTATTATTCACCACTGGTATGCACTTAAGAATAAGTTAAGTGAATGCAACAAAGAAAAACTACAGGGAGTGAAATATGCATCAGATGTTAGGTCGGAAGAGATTTTCTTTATCATGTGGGAAAGTGCATTTATTCCTGGGCAACCATCCAAAACTGTAGTAAATAAGTTTCTTTTTTTTTCTTTTTTGCCAATGTCTGTGCCAAGGATGTGATTTTCATTACACCTTTGACCAATAACTCCTCATGCCACTACAATTGTCCTCACCAAGTCTTCACCTTCTAGTGTTCTTAATGGTATAGGCTTCTATTTGTGCAATACACTGCATATATAGTAGATAACCCTTTGGCTCTTTATATGACATACAGCTGAAAAAGGGGGCATGTTTTGCAATTGAGGGGGACAAATGATTTACAGTAAATGAAATTATTGGGGGTGACGTCTCCCTTTCTGGCCATAAAATTATCTTCCTTCTCTGCCACTCAAGTTTTTTTTTGTGTTTTAGTTGTGTTATTTCTGGCTACAAAAGCCACGTTCTTATTTCTGTTGCCAGCTAGAGCCCTGCATCTGAAAATGTTTAACTAAAACTCAATCTGCTGGACATATGCACACACACACACACACGTTCCACATAAACATACATGCAAATTGCCATGTGCATACACACACAAACGTGCTTGCACATTCGGTCTCACACACACAAAACAACAGCCCGATTCAAATCAGCAGACGAGGCAGATTGCTGAACGGAAACCTGTCACTTGTGAGGAACCTCACGGCCCAAACAGCCAGACAGACAGACAGAGAGACAGGCAGACAGATGACAGCATGTGTTTGTTTCCCAGTCTTCGACAAGCTGTAAAGCTGTCACTGCCAAGTTGGAACAAACGATTTTAAAACCCAAAAATGAACTGTCAGTAAACAACCGTGATGGATAGAGTTTTAGAGGATGGACTTAATGTGTGTCTGTTTGGAGTTGGGCATGGTGCAGAAAATAATAGCTGTCGTTTAAAAGTAAAAGACAAACAAATAAAACATGGTTAATCATAATAGCTTCTCATTTAACAGCCACATTAAGTCCTTCAGTGGCCATATGACACTCACTATCATTTAGAATGAAGTTTCCTCACATACAGTATCGATTGGAAGCACACAGTTCATTTGATTAGTAGTAGCGCTGCATGAAAGAGGTAAATATCAGTTTAATAAAGACCTTGAGGGAATATAAGGCAAGGTTAATTGTGTTGTTGGCTCCAAAAGATACCAAAATGACACAAAATGTTGTGTTTGGGAGTCCAGCTTTCTGTGTGGGAAAGCCCACTTTCTTTTTCAGAGGATACGTTGGATTTTGTGGAGAAGATTCCACACCTGTGATCATACTTAACACCAGAATTTCATTTGAGCAAAGAGGAGCTAATCAGGCAGGTTTCAGTAAGGGGGGCAGGAGAAGCTCATCTCTCTTCAACTCTACTTTGTGATTTAAGCCGATAAGACAAGTGCGGTTTTACACAGAACTCTTGGCAGCTACAATCAACCTCATTGAATCATAGAAGCTTTTATTTTAGCTTACGTTTCAGCAATGTCAAAAAAGTGATACTGTTGAACTGCTAAAGCCCTGTTTCACACTCTGTTAGCTAGAGCTTTACCTGGCAGTTGCCCAGCACGGCTGCAGTCTTCTTATATACAGAAGGCCACTTCAGAAGCTCCAACTGAAGGTTAAATCAAGAATAAACTCCCTGCATGTTCAAACAACAACACGCGACACATTTGTAATTGTAACGTTTGTAATTTTTTATATGCACTAAATATGTTATTATTGCAACCCAACAAAGCCAATCAACAAGGGTTTGGTTGGGTAAGTGATGGTTTGAGGAGTGTTTCAGTACACTCAACTATAATTATAGTTATAATATATTTATCAAAAATAATGTTACATTTCTTGGCAGAAATTTGGGACCTTTCAAATCAAAAAGAGTTTTAAGCTTTGCACCTGGCCAACCAGTTACGAGATGAATCATAAGTTCATTTGATTCAAAACAAAAAAACAGAATAGGGACGTAAGCCTGCGCATATTTCATAATGTATATATAAATAAATAAATAATTTAATCAATAAAACATTTCAAATGTTGTCACATCACTTTTCCCTCACTTTTAACCAAACTATTTCAGTTGCATAAAATTGACTCTGGTTTGCTGCAATGTTAGTGTTTTTGCTTGTAAATGTTGTTTTTTATATTATATTGTCCTTTCACTCTGTTCTGAGCATCATCATGGTAACATCATATCTATGACTGGTGGTGTCTGGCTGGCTGGTGTCTTTGCTGAAAAAATATACAATTTCTTAAAAACAGTTTAAATCAATTTTGTGTGTGTGTGTGTGTGTGTGTGTGTGTGTCACATATTGGAGAGTTAATATCAAACATTAGAGACATGCTTCCAGAAGACTTTGAAGACTTTGAAGATATTGAATAAGGAACCGTTTTTTCCTTTTCTCCTGACTGAAAATATCGAGCACTGAATCACAACTCCTTTCATTTAAAGTTGACTGACCTCAGCCATGATGGTTACACATGCTTCCACTTCACTAAATGCAGACCAAACCTGTTTCATAGCTTGGAACCGAGGACGTGTGATTCACACTGTTCTCATCTATAAAGGTCATGACGTTGAAAGAAATCCAAAAACAAAGCCGAGCCCTTGTGCAGTCATTTGAGAGCTACCTTCTTTTTGTGATTTTTACATCAGTGTGCTCAGCTAAATTCCCCATAAGAAATTTCAACTGTTGATTGGTAACTTGTATATCAATAGTGAATAGGTGAATTCCCTGCATCCACGGCTTCTTGTTCTCAGCCTCCTTTTTACTCTGAAATGTACCCAGCTTCTTAAGAATACCTGGATAAAATGTGTCCCCGTTGGTGAGGTTAATACTCTGCCAAAGTCGGAACAAAGCGTGAACTTGGTATTTTACTTTTTTTTTTTTTACACTAAATTTCATATGCCAGCTGGAATAAAAATTGGTAAATTCAAAGTATGCCCGCTGCTTCCTACCAGACCACATCATTGTCCAGTGCCAAACTGCCTGTTATGAGTTATGTGAGCTCTGCCTCCTGTTTCTCTCAATTTGTAGAATAGCATGCAGAGTTACGGTACATTAATTTGTGTGACTGTCAGTATGAATTTGATGTTAAAATAGGCTCACAAATTATGCTGGAAGACTTCATTTGTAAAACTGTGTATTAATGTTTCCCCCCTTTCTGAATTCAGATCCTGGTTAATTTGATTTTCCTACACTCTGTCTCTCTCCTTCCCTACACCTACACCACATAAGAAAGCTTAATCTCCCTAAAGTCTTACCATATGCTCCTGTTTACTTTCCAAATCCATCTTTCCTCTTGATATGGTTGGCATAGATTGAATCTGGGGCTTTATTTGCTCAATTTAGCAATATGCATGTGATATTTTAGAAATGCACACAGGCACTTTGTTTCAGTATAGTATAGAAGAGCTATATAATGTGGAAAAAGACAATAATACATGCCTTTTGTTGGACAATTTAAATAACTGTTGCTCTATATAGTGAGATTTGGCTTTTATAGGTGCATGCTTTATCTATTGAGTTACACAGGTGCCACAGATGTGTGTATGTGTATAGTGCAGTCAAAGCAGATAGAACCTGCAGCTAAAATAATTGGAGCCATTCATTAAACCAGTGTCAGCTCCCTTGATCTGAATTTAATCAGGAGAGAAAACACCCTCCCTCCCCGCTCATTCCACTGTCCAGCCGAGATCCAAGGACTTGCAATGAACCCTGCGTCAAGAGCCTCGCCTTAATTAGTCCATTGTTTCTGCGCGGCCCAGCATGCAACTCTCCCGGCTGAGAGCTTCATGGGAGTTTGTTCAAACTGTCACCTGGGGCAAACTTTACTTACAGGCAACCCCAACCCTCCTCCCCCTCCTCCTCCTCCACTCCACACAGACATATTTCCATTTCTCCCTTCTCCTCGCTGACAGACATACATTCAGACTGACAGATGTATGGCGGTATCAAGGGTTTAAATCAGCTTTTTCAGCATTGAGGAGAAGCAAAGGGAGGGGAAAGAGGAGGGAATCAATTCAGAGTTTTGATTGTTTTAGGCTGTGTTCACACACTGCAGGCCTCCAAACTGCTGTTGTCTTTTATTTTCTTTTTGATTCCTTTTTACTCAAAGATGTGAAACTTATCTTAACTTATGTCAATGTGAACTCACAGAGATGCTGAAAAGACACATGGGCAGACTAGCGATAACAAAAAACATCACATCTGTGTTTGTACCTACAAGTTTTGGTTATGGCATGTGTCTTTAAATTTTGACTAAACTGAAGCATCTGCCTGGATACAAATCTCATTTTATATCACTTATCCAGGTGGTTCACAAGTGAATGCACTTCTATCCAGTTTATACTGATTAGGAAATATTGGCCCCTGATCACATGTGAGTGAAAAATTGGGACAGTTGGAGCTTCACTGTGAATGTAGCTGGATGAAGAGTGGTACCCATCTGGGCTTTCCAAAATCAGGAGGAAGGCCTAAAAAGACAGAGAGCCACTCGCACTCCGTCTATTGCTCTCCAGCTGTCAGGCAAGAGGCATCAACCTCTCAGTTTTCACAGGGAAGAAACACGCCGAGCATCTTGAATGTGCGTCACAGGCATCGTCGGACAAAGGGAGCTCAAGAGCGGAGCACTTGAGATTCAACTGTTAAGGCAGAAAGGGTGCTTTTGTCTCAATAAACCAGTAATTACACTCGAGACTGAAGGATTTCCGCTGCTCTTTGATCTCAGCAAATTGATATAATTTTCCTGTATAGAAAAAAAGTGAATAAGCTCAGATGTACTGTAGAATGAGGCAGTTATTGATGACATTTGAGATTAGGCATGCTTAATTACACTCATGAATGCCTTAATGACATGTCCGGCACCGCTCTGTTGACTGTGCCATCCAGGCAAACCGCAGCACACAGATCGTGGATAAAGATTCCCTCTTCATACGTGTCAAATGTTGGTCAGGAATGGTTTCCTGGCTGCGGTATCCATTACATTACAGAGCTGTGTTTGATAAAGCTGCGAAACTTTGATCTCCAAAAAGCTCCCACCTGATCCATGCCAATAGGGGGAGCTGCAGCATTTCTAATTGCATAACAAAGAGAGAGAGAGAGAGAGAGAGATGGAGAAAATTAGATTGAGTTGACCACTTCAGCAAGTTTGTGTATCTGTATACTTAAAACGGTGCTTTTATTCTAAATGACTTGTAAGTAAAAAGGCAATATGTGATTACGGCCTTAGCTTTTTATTTATTTTTTTCAATAAAGTCTAAGCATCATATTAGAATAAGTATATTTGTCTGACTAAAGGGATAATAGTGCTCAACCTCTCAGTTTTACAAGGTATTAATTTATTTGAAAACCACTCAGATTAATTCATATTTTATATGGAGAGCTCATATAGTGTCCAAAACTTAAGTCTATCAAAAAGATATTTAAAAACTTTCCACATCATTCAACCTCAAGCATTTAATATCCGTGTGCTGGCAGGATATATGGGCTGAAACTGGACTGCATAAAATTAAGTTTGATTAAATTAAATGAAATGTAGCTCATTCATTTATTACATCTTGATCACATTAATGGCAATGGACAGTTAAATTCTTAATCTCCCATCTATTACATTATTTATGGGACGCATGGATCATCAAATCAATTAGTGATGATAACGATAACATTGCAAAATGATGGCTTTTGATCAATTACAGGGTGGACTGTGCAGATTAATGTAATGAATTAATGGACAGAGAAACTGGATGTGATGGCTGTTTCCAACCACTTGAATCCTGCAGAAAGGTAACTGAGAGGGACAAAATGGGATGCTGTAACACATGTTTAGGTTGATGCAGTGGATCGACAGACTGTCCTATAATAGAGAGGTTTAATGCTAGAAATAGCGAACATGTGCCTGTAATCAGCCATGTGACTTATTTAAGTGTCCTTGAACGAAACACTGTATCCCTCTGTTTACTCACTGTAAGTAATATATATATATAATATATATAAGGTTATTATTAAGAGTGTGAGGCAGGAAGTTAACTTCTCAGTTGTTAAGTTGTCTAATTTTGAAGTTGTCTTTCCTTAAAAGCGTATTTGTTCCTCAGTAGGGTAGCTTGAGTTTGGGCTAAAAAAAATCAAAGTATCCTTTTTTTTAATCTATTTTTTTGCTTTTATTATTACATCTTTATTATTTAATTTTCTATTCTGTTCATGCTTTACATATAGATATATATATATATATGTGTGTGTATAAGTATTTCTTTATTTTCTTTGTGTGCATTAGTTTCCAATTGTTTTTACATGACCACCGTCTTAAGCTAATCACTTATCTGTAAAGCACTTTGAATTGCGCTAACCTAGTTTCTCTTTTATAAAAGTGTTTGTCCCTTATGTGCTATTTCAGAATTCAAATCTACATTATTAATATATTGTATAACCACTACTGCTCTACATCTAAAAACCACAACAAAACCCAAAATATACTATATTCCTGTCTTTCAAAAATGAATAGAATAATAAATTAAACATTTTGTATGTATTAGAAAATTTGGTCAATATTTCAGAAAGTTAAAAAAGACACTGGATTAAATTGTAGTCTTAGAATCCACATTTTATGTGTAGTCCGCATGTACTGAATAACCTAATCAGTCAATATTGTCAGGTAAATGTAGTGCCTGAGCCCTGGGCAAGAGCACCTTTCTCACCTCCTGGCTGTGCAGGAAAGAAGTAGGTGAGGAGTGCCACGAAGAAGGAGATAACAGATACAACAGAGTAAACCAGAGCTGAGGGGCACAGGGACAGGGATTTGTTTGAAACCAGAACATTTTGTTATCGGAAGCCAAGTTATTTTAAACCTAAAGGGGGTGTCTTGAGAGAATGTCTCAAACTACAAGGGAGGTTTTTGTGGTAAGGAAAGTCTTCTATGTTCCTGACCAGCCAGACAACCTCATATGTTGCCTTTGAGATTTGCTTTTTCACCAAATGCCCTAATTTGTTGGGACACTGCAATTTGTTGAACATACAAATTGAAATGAACTGTAAGATCAGTTGTTTTTTTCTGTTTCCTTTTTTCCCCCCACAGGAGTTATTTTAGGAAAAACTGTCTTTTGAATACTGCATTACTTGTTGCTGAAGACCCTGAGTGCTGAGGGGAGATTATTTTAGCATTATTCAACACAAATCAAGAGTCTGAGTGTCTTTCTGCGTTGTTCTGATGTTTTACATCTTAGATTAATCACACATCATGGTACGTTTCTCTTCTGTATCTCCCCCTTTTTATATTATTATGAAGGCATGCAAATGCATTTAATTACACTAATTCTCCAGCTACTCTACAATTATGTCTTGAGATGTAATATACTCTTTTTAAGTCTTATTTAATACAATTTGCTCTTAGAGACAGCTATACTCTTAACAATATTGTTTAAGTAGTCTCAAGAATTTTGCGAGAATTACTTGAAAAGATGAAAACCAATCAAGCTGATTGAAGAGTGGTTGTGAAGTGGTAACTCTGGTTCCTAGAGATCATCTGTCAGTCAAACAGTAAGGGTGATAATTTGACCTAACAGACAACAAGTGTTAAAAAAAAAGAAACGTAAAAGCCTGACCTTGTATGGTTTGAATATAGCATTTTATTTATTGACAATAGTAGAGTTTAAACAGAAAAACAAAGACAGAAATCCCAAGACAGGCGAAGGCAGAACATACCCACTATCGTTCTGATGCTACCCACAAACAATCTCACACCATTAAGTCAAAGGAAGGAAAACTCACAAGAAACCCTTATTAGGACAAACTAAACTAGAAATGAAAGAAACCTCAGGGTGGGCCTATTTGTAGAGGGATCCCCCACCAGTACAGCTGAGCGTGCAATATGTCCTGCAACATTAAACTTCAAGTCACAGAACCAAATATAATGACTTTCTGAGATTGACATGTTTTTTTTTTCTTTCAGTACAAACAAACACATGTTCCCATCTATGTCTCATGTTGTTTGTGGTGCGGGGGGGGGGGGGGGTTCTCCTGATGCCTCCCCATCATCACAAACCGTTTTCCGCCTCGATCTCTCTCTCGGTCTCACAGCTCTATTCCCCTGGTGCCACAATCTCTCACCTCGCCACTAGACCTGTATCATAAATCTTTCCCACCCACCCCCCACATCACCACCTCCACCGCCCATTTTACCTCCCCTACCGCTCACTGCCAGCAAAAGCCCTATTACCCTTTGCTAGGCTCTATATTGTTGTTGAATAATTGAAGGTGCCTCCCACCATAGTGAAAAGGCACCTAAATAATGAATAAGATAGGACGTCTTTTAAAGGTGGAAGAGCCCTGTGAATTATTCAGTGGGCAAATCTGTAGTAAAAGACACCTGTTGCATAGAGAGCGATCTCCTAGACCAGCACTGCAGCTGTTTATTGATGCACCAGCTCCCTGCATGGACACTACAGTGGGGACTTTCCTTTCACTTGTTCTGCTTGGAGAAAATAAAGCTCTTGACGTTTGAAAGGTGAAATGAAAAACAGCAGCATCAGATTTGTATCTGCTGTGAGATACATCACTATCTTTAATACAAGCATCGCATTCTCTCCTCTACAAATTCATGCTTATTCCATTAGGGAAAACAAATATTACTATTATTATGTCATTCTATTTTATGAACACACTCTCAGAAGATTATGAAGTGATTTTCTCAGGGTATGAATATGACTTTAGAACTGATATTAAGAATTCAGCACTGCTGTGTGACAAGAAAAACAAGATAAACCATAAGATTATTTTCCACCCTTGACTTGAAACAGCTTTATATAGTATTTTTCACATGAAGTGTAATGCTGTTTGGATGCCCATCTTTGCCAGCCCTGTAAAATAAATACCTCCAAATGTTGCTCCTGGCTCAGATTTTAGTTTGGACTTGAGTGAAGTTCAGTTTAAGATGTAGTTTGATACAGTTGTCATCTTCACAGCTGATCAAACTTGTACTGCTATTCTCCACACTGCCACTAGCAAAGTTAAAGAGCTGTCTGTTCTAGGGATTTTACATCAACCAGTGTAACTGACTCTCTTCTGCTGCTCCTCAGCTCGACTCCTCAGGAAGTCAATACAAGTTGGCAACGTTCACCATACAGTATATGTGCAATATATTTGCTACAGACTTGCCTTTTTCAAACCTAGAAAGACACTATGAGAGCAGTGAGTGCAAGGAGATGAAACTAGCTATAAAGATCAAAATGAGTGACCAGTTTCACATTGTCATATTGTTTTCATGTTGTCAAATTTTGATATGTTGATATTATAAAAATACAAATTATAGCCGCTGTAAGTAATTTTCTGTATTACTGTTAGAAGTTTGCAAGAAAATCTACAAACTTAAGTATATCTGTGAAACTAAAGTGCTAAAACAGGAAAATGCCTGTCAACAGTACAGCTTTCCTATCTATGAAAGTTGCAGCGGAGAGGACTGATGAGAAAATAAATGTTTGGAGCAGCTTTGTCGTTGTATCCCCCGTGGCGCAGCAGAGAGCAGATCCCTGTCTGGGGTCACAGCCACCGCTGAGAGCACACCTGGCAGCACAGATACAGTCATTTCTCCACCAGAGAATGGAGGTGAGTGTGTGTGTGTGTGTGTGTGTGTGTGTGTGTGTGTGTGTGTGTGTGTGTGTGTGTGTGTGTGCTGGAGGGAGAGATAGTGACGGGGAAACAGAGGAAGTTATGTGGTGTCAGTTTTGGATGAAGGTGAGAGAAAAGGCAAAAGACTGGAGGAGATTGTGTGTGTGTGTGAGTGCGCGTGCATGCGTGTGCCTCTGTTTGTTGAATATTCAAATGTAAGACAAGCTGAGGCTCAGAAATAGCTTGTAATAAAAGTAAAAGTGAGGGTGACACTATAGGAGAAACAGTGGAAACAGTGACATTTCACTTTGCTTTAACTATATCACTGCTGACGTGCTTTTTGAGAAAATCTTGTTCCTTTAATTGGATATTTGCTGTTGAAACAGGATGCTTTGACAGGACATGACAGAGTGAAAGATCTGTTTCTACATTTTGTTGAGACTATAATAAACCTTTAATGGGTGTTGACATTTTGTGAAATATGCTTCTTGGCTTTTTTCCCCAAGAGCTGAGCTGATGAGAAGATTGATACCTCTCTCATGTTTATGTGCGCAAAGTGTGAAGCTAGAGCCAGCAGGTGATTAGGTTAGCTTAGTATTAAGACTGTAAGCCTGGGGAATCAGTTAGCCTGGCTCTTTCCAAAGTTAAGATATCTTCCTGGATTAAAAAAAATCAAAGATACAACGTGAGCATTAGAGCTGCTGGTGGGTGGATTTCTTTTTTTAACTTCAGTCAGGCTAGCTGTTACTCCCTACTTTCAGTCTTTATGCTAAGCTAAGTTAATTGTCGCCAGCATCTAGCTGTATGCTAAGTGTAAAGACATGAGAGTTTTTTTGATCTTTTCATATAACTCTCAACGAGAAAGCAAAGATGTGTATTTCCCAAAATCTAGAACGATTCCTTTAATATGGTATTCCTCCTTTCACATTCACAAGGTACAGCGTTTTTTGTGTCCAAAAATGATGATATACTCTTTGACTGCAGCTGTTTTTTTCTATGCTTTTCTTTCATTTTCTCCCCAACCCTCTTCTGGTGGATCTAAATCAGGAAGCACTTAACCACAGTTGTCGGACTCACAGTTGACATCAGCGTGGGGTAAATGCGAAAGGACCCGGTTCAGCACCTTGTGGCACTCCACTGCCACCAGTGCCAGGTCAGGCGTCGCAGATGTAACGTGACATTTTAATGGAAAAAGGTAAATCATTTATAAAGAGACATTCCAGGAGCTCTGAGAGGTCCCCCTGTTCTGCTCTGCAAATGTGAATGCCCATTGTGACAGTACAAAACAGTGGCAGAGTTAAATAGAGAGTAGATAGAAACAGACACCTTGACATTTAATCCCATTTAGCAAGCTCCTAATTGAGTGACTAATGTTTCTCATTTAACACCGAAGCAAAAGAAATGTATCATACTTTGTACTATCCCGTCTACATAATGTCTCACGCAAACGTCACTGGCTTTCATTAACATTTTTTTGAAATTCACAATATTGCAGAGGGTGATATAAAAATGTGATAACAACTTTCTCCCTGATTCTATCTGCTATGCTAATAGGTATTTTATTCACACATTATAGAGAATGGAGAAACCTGTCAAGGTTTTTCTAAGCAGTGCAAAGTGTGAGCCTGTCAGTTAAACTGAGATTGGTGGGGCATGCTGATTATCTTTGTGACCTGCATTGTTACAGCCATAGCCTTGTACTGTTTTGCAGCTCGTTCTGAGTCTTCACACTTGTTCTCATCCATAATGAATACCGACGGACCTGCAATATTAATAAGCCTCAGAGCCTTGGGCACTGGGTTTATTTAAGGATTCAGATTATGAGGACAATAGAGGTGACAGGATCTGTGTGTGTGCTTATATATGGATGTAGTCGTGTTTTCATTCACATTTATTTTGTATGATGTAAGCAAAATGTCACAGGTTTGATCCCCTGACCGCTAAGGCCCTGCTGATTGGCCTTAGGCAAGATACTAAAACACCTACCTGTTCATTCACTCACAGCCACTCATCCCCAATTCACAAACCTTAAGAAACATTCAAGACCTGGATAGAGAAACATTTAGGACCTTAAGATAGAAAAAAAATGTTTAATGAGAAATTCCTTGATCAAAGAAAACTGACATGACAAGTGAAAACTTCATATGACTCTAAAAACACTACTTTTCTTGTTTCCATGGTAACATTTAAAGTGCTTTCCATCAATATTTCTAGACTGAACAAAGGGCATTTCACAACATGTAGGGGCACAATTTACACATTTTCCTTCCATATGCTACTTCCTGCTGCTGTCTGAGCGGCTTTAGTGATTGAGTGATGGCAAAGTTGGAGCAGCACACAAGACCATTGGTTGTTCTCAAGAATGTCAGTCAACTTATAACTATAACATTTTCTGGCTTCCCAGCTTGTAATTTCCCAGCCACATGTGGTGCATTGCTGATAAATCGTATTAGATAAGGGGCTCTGAGAGCACCAAGACAGTTTAGAGTGTGAAAAAGTGCATTAAATTGAAGTTGATGCAACTGATGTGTGGAAGTGAAGCAGCCCTATGACCCAATCTTATTTGAATTAAAGTGCAACTTATCTTTAGAAAGCTCTTGAGAAAAAATCAGGCAGACTAGCAAACTAGTAAATAAGAGCTTTAACAAATAATGGTCTAGAAAAGGCACACAATTAGTAGATAAGAGGCTTCTTAATAAACATATCAGCAAATCAAATGGCAGTTAACATTACATATATTAAAAATGTGGCTTTAAATAATGTATTTAAGGTTTGCTTGTGTAATTTAAAAAATCACAATGTGAACAGCAACATCAAAAAGCAACAGTGAATCTGATATTGTACAAAACACATGTAATGCATTTTATATGAATATTTCTTTTCTGAATTTGTTCCATTATATTTATATATGGAAGCTTAGCCTATGTCTGCTGCAGTGTCACCGACTGGACAGATGCAGCTGTGACGAGCAGAGCTTCTCAAACCAGGAGAAGGCTAGCTAGCTAACAATAGCGTCTAATGTAGTGATTTTTTAGTTGCACTGTCATCATTGGCAAAGACATTTCTGACTGAGCAGGATTACCTTAGACTATTTTCTCCTGTGACAGGGTTACAGTAACTGCCAGGGTAGTACTTGTGCCTTAGCAATGTGCTGGATCTCCTCTTCGACTGGAGAGGGACGTTCTAGAGAAATTGTTTGTGGTCTGCTTAGCTACATAGGTCAAAGGCTCTTGAAGATTCACTACCAGAATGGCACTTAAATCCTTTTATTACAAGCACTTTCAAAATATAGTCTATCACAGATATCTGTATATCATTCATTAGCTTACCGTCAAAGTCTGACAAAGAATTCATATCAGCTTTTGTTGCATATTAATGCATGCATTGATGTCTGTGCTTCTTCTTGATCAGCCAACACATTGTTTTAGGCTTAACCTTATTCTCTATATTTCTGTGTACAATCACAACATAGGACATGTTGCCTTTGATGGTAACCTCTACACTGGAATTCAATAATTCAGTCTGTTTGAATCTTAAAAGCAAGGTAGAGACTGTACTTCAAAAAATTCCAGAGCAAGATTCTTTGACTCACTTTGATGGAGCAGAACTTCAGATGTTGCACAGATCCAAACAGGCAGTTCACCAAGGATGAACTTGCATTCAGATTCATATTGGCACAATGCATTTGGCCAAAATGTGAGAACTTAGCTGTGAGTGGTCAGTATTACCAGTACTAATCCCAAGGTCATGTCTTCACATGGAGTCCCAGATTCCCTTAACGGCATTGTCAAGCTCAGGATTCAACATTTGCTATGTAACATGCATAAAACTGCACATCAGCATTTTTCTCCACTTTTCAAATGAATCACACGTGGCAAATCTCAAGCATCAAATCCAATAAATGCGACAAACTATCAGATCCATTACTCAGGAAATCCAAAGCTCTTTTATGAGCTATTTGTTCTTCTTTCCCTTTACCTCAAATCTTGATTTAATTCAAACTAGCCAAGGTCTGCAGCCATGCCAGGGAGAAGTATTGGTTCCAGAGTTTAGCCTGCAAACAGAGCTGACATCATGGCCTTTTCATTTAGAGAGTTCCTTTTGTTGGACAGAGGCTTACAAGGGACTTTTCCGAAACGTTACAAACACTTAACCATGGGTATTACAGAAATGCACCCCATGTGTTACTGGTTTACAAAGAAAAAGAAATGCAGGGCTCAAATTTGTTCCTCTATTATATGCTAGATTTTATATTTATGACCCATTGGATGTGGCAGATATGCAAACTCTTTAAAAGAAAACAAGCAAATTAGCAACATATTATCATCTGATGACTATTTTTCTAAATGGATTTTACCATATGTTCACTCTGGCCTAATGATGGCCTTCACAATTGCTTTATGAAATTATATTTCATGGTTAGAACACTTCAGTACACACATAATTCAGTTTTTTTATTTATATAGTGCCATATCATAACAAGGTTATCTCAGGGCACTAATATTGTGTTTCTCACCAAAAAGCATTACTTCAGTCCTAACCTAGAGAAACATTGTGGCTGTTAGCATGAACATGAACATTCTGTTGTTTTATAACCTGGGCATTGTTGACAGTTTTGATCATGTTAATACCAGTTGTTAAGCTGCTAACGCTGTACTCACCTCCACAGTTGTTAGAACTGCTTAAGATGAAGACTCAACAGAGTTAAGCTGTTTCCAGAGGAGCTTTCATGTCTACAGTCTCTACATGGCGGTGAGTGCAGTGTTATGTGATATATTACTCAAAACTTAGTCAGTAAGTCTGACATTGTAAAATACTGAAATTTGCCTTAAAAAGCCTGTTAACACATGATGGCATCAAACAGGTTAAAGTGTGCCAAACTGAAATTTGCTGTAAAAACGTGTTTTGTCCATTAAAGCTTCACTCCTGCTAATCAAAACTATAGACTTGTGACTTTAAAGCATAAAGGGTAACATACACTGTTTTGGTGACTTGAAGGTCACACCATTCATCAAAGAGTCGAGATAATTACCCTCAAGAACGTTAATGATCTTGACTCCAAAGATTGTTCATTTGAGCATCTGAGACATCAAGAAAGGTCTATTGCGTTTAATAGAGTGGCATGGATTATCTTGAAAAGAACTATTTCCCAGTGTTAAAAGGAAACCAATTTAATGTTTACAAATTCATCTGGAGATCTAAAGCAAACTATCCTCTGATTCCCCTGAGCTCCTTCAAAGTGGATCCTTGATCCACCTTCTCTTTCCCAGCAGATCAATGGCGGTTGAAGAGTTCATTATGCAAGACAAATCCATATGCTTCTCTGCCACATCTTCAGCCGTTCTTCTCATCCCGTCTTCGCTCTGCCTTTTAATTGGCCTTCAGTCATCAGTCATCTCAGCCGCACTTGTTCTTTCACCCACTCTGTCGTTCCAGTCTAATGACACAAAGGCTAATTTTACACCCACCAGTCGTTCCGTTTAATTACTGACTGTCCAGACTCCTCTGGCTCAATCAATAACAACCGTACCGAGATGGAGAGAAGCTTTGGGATAAAATGTCCATGGGGCACTTGATTTGGAAGAGGAAAGAAGATTCTTCATGTCACTGGGCAAGGAGAGTTAGCAGAAGCAAATAGCAGGTAGCTAATTGGTCATCTGTGATGATTTGTGCAATGTCATTGACGTACTGTATCATCAGCATCACACTTATCAAAGCTCACTGTGCTTCAGTGTTTCACTTTGTGACATTGATAAACTTTGACAGTGTTGAATTACTTTAAATTATTTAAAGTCTGCCAGTGGAGAGAGATAATTTCACTTATCTTACATGCAAATCTGCTTATATCAAGAATTTATATATATGAAGCACTATCTTGATACTAATGTGTGACTGACTTTTTTCATGATCTCACCTTTTCAAAAACTTGTATTACGCCTCAAAGTGTGTCAAAAATACAATAATCAAACCCCATGTCTTCTACACTTCATTTGAAGGTAGATTTTATAGTTTATTTCACACCTGAGGTTTGGTCCAGTTGTTTGGACCAAGAAAAATGTTGATACGTTGTTGCCTTTTTAGCTCTTATGGGTTTCCTGTTCAAACTACAGAACTTATTAGAAATGAAGGAGGAGGAAACATGATGTCATACAGACTGACAGGTAACTCATTCATTAGACCGTTTTGGTGACTGTCAACCTGCATTATCATCTTGGATCCGCGGGGGAAAAATCTAATTCTATTGACATTAAGTCATGCAGCACGTCACTGCTCCTTATGTGTGTGCTGTCACAAAGAACTCTCTAAGAAATTATTGATTATGAGAATTAGTAGTCTGGAGAGTGTGAGACTGGAACTGGACCTTGTATCTCATTAATAATGACAGATAAGTAACAGAACGGGAAAGAAGGGTCTTGTGGTAATATTTCCTGGTAAAATCTCATCACAAAATCCTGTATTTAGTCTGCTTTGTTTTCACCCTGCAAATAAACCACACCAGAGTTCACCCGTCCCCGCTGGTGGGCGGGATGATTATTCAAAGTAAGACCTAGCAAAGTGTGAGTGAGAGGTGGCAGGCATGATTAAACACTGTATGGTAAAAGGTGGATGGATGGAAGTCTGGCGCTAACTGTGCGGTACAACGAGCCGTATCCACCAGTCTGGGAAGTCTCAGTTTATTATACACTGAGTGAAAACTTGATTGATTTGACTGGTATTGTAATGCAAAACCCCTTCTCCTCCAGTTAATGTCAGCTGTGAACAGAATATATGAATGACATTTGACACTGGATTCATGAATCAGCGCCTAAGTAGCCATCGTGATTCATTACATTCAAAACAGGGTTACCCAGCAAGCAAGGACACAGTGTTATATGGGTAATATGATGAGAAAATGAAATAAGGTTTACCCAACTCTGTGATAGCCAGATGTAGAGCCCAAATAGGCCCAGAATGTTTAATTTTTCATTGTTTCCATGAACCCTATTATGGACCTAATGGAAGACGACCTGCAACCTCATGAATGTGCATCCTTCTGTGTGTGCAAGTTTACACACACACACATCAAGCCTGAGTGTCGCGAGCGTGAACCGATCGGAGACAACCAATCAGTGGAGTCAGTTTAAGATGCTCAGTTATTGGGGACCAATGGGAGATGGCGTGCCGGGCGGGGCTGGGAACTGATGGTGGAACTGAGTGGCTGTGGCAGCGCTAATGGTAAGTGAGAGGTAATTAGAGAGAAAAGACTTGTGTGCGGCTCTCCATCCGGCAAACAGAGCGGGGAGCCGGCCTCCCCACCGCCTCATTTATCATCATCTGCTTAGCAGGCGGCTCAGCGTCAGGACAAACAGAACAAACCCCTTCCATCTTTCTCCTTCTCTCAGCCTCTCTCTTGTTCCTGTTATCTTCTGTCATTTTCATCCTTTGCTACTTATCCTATGTATGATACTTCCATCTTACTCTCGTCCTCTGCATCTAATCTACTGTTTTGTCCCGTCTGTATTCTCTTTCATCTCATCTGCTTGTGCTCTGTTGTTCTCTGTCACCTGTCACAGGTGCACTTCCTTCATCTTTTTCTTGCTGTCTATAGCCGTATTTTACCTGTGTTTTACATTCTATTGTTCTCGCTCTATTTACCACTTTTCCTTTTACTTTCACATCAACTTACTGTGTTCCATCATATTATTTTCTTTTTGTCCATTTCCATCTATTTATTCAATATGCCTCGTCTTCATTGGTTTGGTGCTTTCCACTCTCCATTTCTGCATTGCAATTTTCCCCTTCTGTTTTCCATCTTCCCCTCCACCACTTCCCTGTGACCCTGGACGTTTTTCATTTTTTCTCTTTCTACTCCAATTTGTCTCTTCATTCTCTTCACCGATGTTATTTTTCATTGGCTAGATTCTGATCTCTAGATCTCTTGTCTTCCCAATTCTGTCATTTGGGGCGTTAAATTCCATTCTTCTACTTTTGTGCAATACTGCATCTCATTTACTTTAAAAAGTAGGAAATATCACCAGTAATATCATCAGTAGTTGTGAGTTCATTCACCATCATCTTGATCATCACCACCAGCAGGACCACCTTGACGAATCATTATAAGCTCTTAAAACTGAAAAAAAAAAAAAGAAACTGAGGAATGAGATGCAGAATATAAACAGACCAGAACAAATGGGAGACAATAAACTTGGACTAAACAAGTTGACGTCTGTAACCAAGTAGATAAATGGATCGTTTTAGGCTGTTGGCAGATTTACTGCTGTGAGGCGCGTGAATATGCAACTGCTGTTATTTCACAGCAAAAATTCGATATACGTTTTACATCCTAAAATGAGGTTATCTCTTCCCTCACAGATGTATGATGGATGGGAAATTTAATGTTAATCTTTTTTTCAGGATGAGTCAGCAAAAAGTAGCCAGTCTTCACAGACCAGCTCAAATTCCTCAGCATACGCACCTCTGCCCTGTGTGCAGTTGTCATTAATTAATTACTTCTCTTGTACAACTGCAACAACACGTCACGACCCTGGCAGGGATACAGACAGCAACACAGCCAATATCGATAATTGGCTGCAACAGGTGAAAGAGAAAAATGGAGAGAGACAAGAAGAAAAAAAAAATACAGAAGTACAAGACATGAACATAACTCCAGGGCGGTGACGTGCAAACAGAACTAATTTGTAGCAGAAAGTAATTTATATCACTCATGACTGGCGGCAGTTGTTGGAGAAACAGGGAACAGACTCAGGTACCCCTATTTATCACTTCACCACTTGTTTCCTGCCTGTGTCACTGGGATATCTCACAGTGCCCCTGTTTCTATTCTGAGAGTGCAAAGTGAGGCTAACATTTTGGATTGTGTGAAGCAAAACTATTTGGGAAATAAAAATCATATCTCTTAAATATATATAATCCTGCCCATCATTTTCCAACCACCTGTGATTCTTTAAAAACAGCAGTTTTTGTTCTCTGCAATGATTTTGTCATTTGGTTTCATCCAGCGCCATGACAAAATTTGTTTCTTTTAGTGGCTCAACACATACACACAATGCATACATGTACATCCTTCCTTCCTTTCCCTGGCTTGATAAGACCAAATTGAATTGGATTAGCACAATAGTATTTAGTGATGTAATTTGTGTTAATATTTAATTCACATTATATTCCTTTACAGATGCATATCCATTTAATGGTATTGTACAAAAAATACTCTTAGCTTTTAAATTTTAAGTAAAAAGCTTTTTCTGGGTTCATCAAATTGACTTTATAGCTGTATGCTTCGATTCTCATGTCGTTTTGTTTAAGTGTCTGAAAGTCTCTTGTGTGGTCCTGCTCTGCTGTTCTTTGGTTCCATCCACATGTAAGGATGTTTTCTGTTTGACACAGTTGCTCCAGTCTGAATGTTGGGTAAAGCTGACCCTCCAGTGGTTCTCCAAGATTGCCACGACAGAGAGCTGCACTCAGCATTGATTAAAGCTACAGCTAGGTGAAAGCCTATGACAGGCCACCACTATGGCTGTCACCTCCCACACGCAGGAGCAGGATGAGGAGATAAAAATACTCAGACACTTAACCCTCACTGTTGACATTTCACATTGTGACAATGAGGGCCTATCAGATTAAGATACTGTAATAGTGGCTGTGCCTGTACTGACTGTACGCACACATTCACAAGTCCACTAAACCCTAAAACCTTAGGGTTCTAGCAATAAGAAGACCATATAGAGGCGACTGTACAAAAATCTCCTCTGATAGCAACTGACCCTGATGCCATGCAGCCATTTAGAATAGCAGCCATCTAAAACTGCCAGCTGGGCCATGACAGGGCTCAAGCTGATCCGTGGCTGATCCATGGCTAACTGCTATACCATGGCAGTTATAGTTCGCACACTGGCTACTTGCAAAACAATATGTCAGTGTACAACTGATAAAAAACAATATTTTTACTGTTTGACAAAAGAAAAATTGTTTCAATATATTGCGGACTGAGTGTAATTGCAACATTTATAGAAAATAAATACATTCACGAAGACACTGAAACCCTTGACACATAACACATCACTTTACATACTTTACACTTACAAGTAAATGTTCTTTTACTCAACTACTGTACTTAAAGGTTGGGTAGGCAGTTTTCTTTTGGCGTCATTGGGCATATTAACCGTGCAGCATATTGTAATTCAAGTGGTCTGAGAGCAGACCTCGACTTCACAACATTTATTTTATTGTATAAAACTGTTTGAGGCACAAAAAGGTAAAATCATCCAGGTTTTATCTTAAGCTTTTTATGTTAACATTTGGGTGGGGTTGGTGATGGGTTTGAAAATGGGGCTGGTCTGTTGCAAATGCCGGGGACGTTTTTTTTTTTTTATCCCAGTCCGACACTGGTATTTATAGTTAATCAAAAGATCTGAATACTGAGTACTTTTCTCAACAAAGTTGAAAAGTGCTTCACAGAGTACAGAATTATGCAAATGCCAGCAATAAACAAATCTTAACAAATTAGAGGCAATACAAATGAGCACTAAAAGCAGCAGGACTGTATACTGAACCAGTTTGTGAGCTGGTGGAAGCAATCCTGACTGATATCAAGTCACCGCCTATTTGCCATTCTGAACGCAAAGTTGACAAGGCTTTGACAAGAACCACAAAGAGTAAATTCATCAAATTGCTGCATGTCAAATTCTATTTGTCTGAGAGGACCTCTCTTGCGCACACTTATCAGCTGCCCTATCATAGCCTAATAGCTACTGTAAATTTGCTCATATCAGATGGCAGGCATTCATTTGGAAAATGACTGTCTTAATCTATATTTCATCAACTGGACTGAAGATATTAATAGTAGATATTCTTATTAGGCCTTAAACCTCATCAAGACTCCTGATGTGAAACTCATGGTAAGAGACTTAAATGATCCACGGAAAGTCTTCTCTGTGATTTATTTCACCACATTCCCTTCCGTCTGTACTTTGGCCTGCAAAGTACAGTAACTATGTTGGTGTGTACTGTTTTCATGCCTCTTCTGTCAGCATGCACTGGGACACATAAATAAAGCTATTAGGTTGTGGAAAGCTTATGAAACATACCACCCCCTTATGAGTGGAGTAAGCACAGATGGCTCTCAGATCAAGGCCCTAAGGTACTGTAGTCCTGGATCCAAGAACGGCCAGCCTGTTCCAATCTGGCTGAAACTGATAAAGACTTAAATGAGGAGAGAGACTTCATAGCTGCATTACAATGCTGTAGGAGTTTTGCTTAATCCATGTGATGTGCTGCAGCTGAAGAATGATCCCATGCTTAATTGTGTAGATAAATTTAATGTCCTAGACGTTTCTTTCAGAGATCATGTGTAGAAAGGCTATGAAGACCCATACAACACAGACTGAATTACAGCCACATAGAGCTCTGATACAGTCAGTCAGGAGGCTTGAAGATAAATTACTGTCAAACACAGATAACAAATTGAACATCTTCAAATCAGAAGAAACTGGCTAATCTGAATCAGACGATAGGCAACTATGTAGCAAAATTGAAGGCACAGTAACTCTCCTGTCTGGTAGCAGTCTATAACCTTACCCCCCACCCCACTTCTTCCCTGTTCTTCTCCCCTTCCCTCAACCTCTGCCTGGGCTTATCTACAGTCACACCTTTCTCTCTTCATCTTGAGCACTTATCTCCCTCGCCAGTGTGCGCCATGCATGCCCAGCCCTGTCGAAGATAGGACATTACACGGCAAGATTCTCCCGTTTACTCAAGATCTCACACAAGGATGATTCCTGCGGGCGGCCATCTTAGCGCAGAGGTGTTTGGTCCCCGTCCTGGACAAGCTGTTCGATCCTATCCTAGCAGTGCGTTTACCCAGGTTTGTTTGTGCAGCCGTGCGTCACCTATCACCTCTCTGTTGGGACTTGCGCTGATATGGCAGCATGGTGTCTTAGTAGCAAGCAAGGCGGCAGGTGTGTCGACAATAACAACAAAGCCAGAGATTTTAGAGTCGATACTGTTGACAAGAAACCAAAAGAGATTGCTCCAATGCTCCTTTAAACTTCGATGAAAACTTTTGGGGCATTTTGAACTAAAAATGTAAAAAGAAAAAGGCCTTTCTTTGCCTCTATGTGATGTTATTTCATAGAAAACAGCTACATCTTGTGCCCAAGGATATTAATTGAGTCCCTTCATCAATGTAATACTCTTGTTAGGAGGGTGCCCACTGGAAAAGTCTTTTTTTTGCCTTGACTTACTTGCTTTGTCTTAGAAACACCTTATTACTTGCCCGAATAAATATAGAAAGAGTACAAGCAGACATCACAGCAAGATCTAACTTTAAAGCCAAATAATATAAAAACAATGCAGTTAAATGTGATCGTAGAGACAATGGAAAGCAATCCTATGCAGTAGTAGCTATGCTCTATCTGATAGTGGCCCTGCAAGGATGGAAAGGAATATATCAGGGTGGTACATGGTGCGAATGCTTTCTCTCCCCACACCCATTCAGGAAGATAAGGAAGTGATGACACTCACAGGGTAACAAAGGATAGAGAAAAGGAAATTGGAAAAGGGAGGGGGAGCATGCCGTAGAAGATCAAAATATCTTGGATAGTCTTCCTTGAGATATTGCTCTATGGTTGTCTTCGAATGTGATAGGTAAGCTTGTAATCAAGTGGCATCGTGTTTTAATAGTTACACTTTTTGTTTTGTTTCTGTTTCTGTTACTACTGTATCTTACCCTCAGTTTTCTTAGTTTGTTTTTTCCTGTAACACATTCATGCAGATACACATACCTCTGATCTTCCCAGAAAAACCACAATCCTCTATACTGAACATTTCCACTGGACCAATTGAGGGGTAAATTACTTGCTCAAGGGCACCTCAATTATTTGTACTGGGAAAAGAAAGCATGACTCACTCACTCATTCACTTTCCCAGCGGTTCCTGCGGTTTCAAATTGACATCCCTTCTTCTCCAACCTTTGGGTTACCATATTTTCTTTGTGTATAGCACATATGAAAGGATAGTCTAAAAAAATAACGTAAATGGTACTGTTCTCACAAGCCCATTATTGTTACAAATTATTATGGAGTGCACCAGCAGAAGAGAAAAGCTCAGAAGAAGCTTTAAAAAGCTCACAGTGTTGAGTAAGGTATTACTTTAATTACATCACAGCAAAGGCAAGAAAGTGAAAAGTTTGGCACAGTCCTTAAATTAGTTTTCCACAATGGCTTCTTTGCAAAGTTTCTTCTCTTGTTTTCTTAGTCTCTGGAGGTAATAGACCTGTCGCTGCAGTAATAATGATGAATCTCCTCTGTCTGCCCAGCAGAGGATGGGAGATGGCCCCAAAATATGGATGCAAGCGGCTGGGTTATAGTGGAACTGGGCTTAAATCGGAGCGGAGGGAACACTAAGATTATGACTATGATGTGGAGTTATAAATCAAAGGGAAACTGGAAACGGATTGTCACAGTTTAGCATGAGATTTTATTAGGAACTCATGGGCACCACATTGAAACTATAGAGAACGTTGTTTCAAAACAGGATAAACATTCAATTACAAAAAGATCACATTCTGCAGACTCCAAACACTTCCTTTTAGAAGTCATCATGGCAGCAGTGTTTGGGTGGTACCAGTCACACCTCCTCCCTTCCCTGTCCCAACAGCACAACACTTAATTACACCTCTGCCATTTTAATAGCTTCTGGGTAATGTATTTGATAGTGCAATTATTCTTTCTTGACAACATCACAATTCATTTAGGCTTTTTATTAGAGCAGAGGAAATTCTTCATCCTTGAGGAAGTGTTGGAGAAAAAAAAAGACTTTAATAATCTGATCTCAGATCTATATAAATTGCACAGCTGTGTCCCATCCTCAACCAGCGGTCCAGAGCGAGTTTTTCACTTGGCTTCGACTGTAAATTCATGCCTCCCCTGCTGCAGTGAAGTGTCACCGGAGTTGGTGGTTTATGTCTTGAAAAACAAACGATTGATCTTTCAGAGTCGCATTGCGTGTGTGATTTCATCAGTGGAGCAGTTAGAGAAAGAAGGCAGACGGTAAAGGTGAAAGCAAAGTGGTTTAGAACATTAAGGCAAGTGTGTTTTGCCCTTACATTACCTCACAGCTTTAGCTGGATGTATATAATTTAAGGCGTTTATCCCAAAATGTCATTGAAACAAGAAAAGCCATCTATTTTCTACAGCCACTTATTCTTTTCAGTGTTGCAGGGTTATTTCTTGATTACTTTTATTGACAGTACATATAGTTTTGCACCTTTTGTACTGTAAATGTAAAAGACAAAACTGTTACAAATCAGTGTTGAAAAATAAATCAGTTGTATGATGTGAAAACTCTATGGTTAAGGTTTGGTTAGGTTGAGGCTCAAAAACAACTTGGGTCAGGGTTAGGGAAACGTCTACGTATTTTGGGTTTGTCGTCATGGTTACAATAATAAACATGTGGTTAATGTTATGGAGTGAACATAACAAAAATAACAACATTGACTGTTGGTTGGAAACAGGAAATGAACAACGGTCTCCTGGGTTAAAGTCGTAGATGTTTTGTTGACCCCTCCGCCTCCTCCCTGCGCAGGCTTTTTAGCTCCATAACAGCGTCACCTGACTTCCTCCTATGCTCACGTTATAATTAATGCGGCCGCTAGAGGGCTTTGTCACTTTAACATAAACACGTAAACATATGTCGTTTTGGGGCACTCGCTGAAACGACTTATGCTGTTATTCTTCTTGGGAGGAGAGTCTCAGTGTTTCTCTCATTTCTCTTTCCTCCCTCTTTCCCCTTCATTTCCACTCTCCCTTCTTTCTTGGCCTCATCTCATCCTTTAAATCCTAACATCAGTTTGTTCACCCTTTCTTCATTGCCTCTTGCACTCCTGACCCCTTTTTCCTCCTCTGTCTCTCAACTTCCCATTGTGGCGTATAGTTCCCTCTCTCCGCCTTTTCTATCCTCTAAACAACCAGCCAAGTAGTCATATGTATTCTGCACCACCCCCTGCCGCTGGCTGCACTTTGACTTTTTGCTCCGCTAAACCCTACTGTAGTGCGCTGACCCGGAACAGATGCAGTTGACCTATATACAGTAAGTTGTGAGTGAGCAGCTTCCATATGCAAGAGCAATCTGGTACTTTCGGGTCCTTTGAGCTCTGCTATCTCTCCCCGGCTGTTCCTGTTGCTTTCACTACGCTTCACACTTTGGACACTGAACTGCGGTTCAACTCCCAGAATTGGCTTTCTGGGCTGATGCTGAATTGCCTTGGGGCTCAACCTTTCTGGTAGGCAGTGAACTGTCAAGTCTGGTTACGTTTTAGTGGTCCTGCATCAGTGTACAACACACCTCCTGAGTGTGTTGATTGTGACATCGTCTGGCAGACACCCCAGGCCCTGGTGTCATTAGAGGTCTTCAGCGTTGACCTTTACAGCCAAATCATCCCAATGAAGACATTTGGCCCCAGAAAGAATCCTAATGAATTTGGCATGTTTAGGTCCCAGGAAATAATACGGGAGGGCAGCTGTTTCTAAAACAAGTGCTCACTGACAATTGAGTCATTTGTGGTCAAGCGCTTAGGGCACTTGAGTGATCATTAACCTTACCTTGCACAACTTTCTTATTCTGCTTCCTGCCTCAGGTCAATGAATAGGAGAAATTGTGCCCCTTAGGCTACCACAACGGAAACCACTGAAATAAAGGGGACTGTGTTAATGTTTGCAAAGCACTGTTCTCCACAGTTCACAGATAACACACTCCCATCTGTTCCAGTGGTGAGTGAGATTTAGCTAACAAGCAAAAAGCTGCCAGGCTTCAGTAGAGGAGATATAAGACACGATTAGCAAAATACCCTTCAAGCGAATGGCTCTGAAATCCAAATGGTGGGTGAATTTGGACTTGATGCCAGATCAAAGGTGGGTCGGCCACTGCTTCGTCAACTCCACGCTCGAGGCGGCGGCAGGTATGTTGGGAATTTTGCACTCCTGTATAGTGAGCGTGGTGAACACTGGAGCGTGATAGGATCTCTGTGTTCTTGGTGGGTAATTGGGCTCCTGGGCTACAGACAGAGGTAAAGAAAGGAAAACAGGGGCAGGTTGTCAGAAGACGTGGAAGGCTAAAAGACAAGAGAGAAACACTGGACAAAGACAAGTCATTTTGTGATAGGTGTGATAGGTTGATCTTCGTCTCTGAGAGAGCGTCAGGGAGAGGCAGGTGAGGAAGAGCCTCAAAGCATATCTTGGTTGTGTGTAGTAAGACCTTGTGTGTGCCTCCATGTATGTGAGAGTGAGAAAGAGTGAGTGAGTCCATTAACGTGTGTGTGTTTGAATGAGAAAGGAAGACTCAGAGATTGCTTTAGTGTAAAGTTTGAAGAAGTAGTTGCTGGAGCAAAAATGAGCCGATGTATCCAGTCAAAGCGCAGGGTTGCTATAGCACCTTCAATGTATGGCATCAATATTTCAGTCAGGCCTATTCTCAAGGGCAATCGCGATGAAATCCGACTGATAAAATAAATATTAGAACCGCACAGACATGCGCACGCACCCACACAGACAGGGGTGTAATGATTAATCAGAGCAACCAAGGTCTAACCTTAGTAACCCCAAGCCTGTGGCTACAGAGCCCCACATTAGGCATGCAGCCACATAACCTTGCACTCCGGCCGTCCTCCCTCTCAACCCACTCACCTGTCTTCCAGCAGCACCTGTTCTGCCATTCTGGGTATTCATCGCTATTCTGATCATGCGCCTTGCTCTCCCAAGTCCCCTCACAACCTCCTGTAGAATGTGCGTGTGAGAATGTGTATGAATATATGTGTGCTGCAGAGATAGACGAGTAAAAAAAAAAAAAAAAAGACTAAGCATGTTTACAGCTTTCCTCTGGGCTCGTTTAAAAAGGAGTTTCGCCTCCGATCTAATCTCCATCTAATATTGCTAGGGTGGCTACCCGCCTACACAATCTTGCATAGCTGCAGTGCCCATATGGCCCAAAGGGATCTCTCATTGTTTTATTACAGTTCAGGCAATCTGGGCCCTCTTTCTCTGGCTCTTGTAATAGCCTGTCCTTGGGTGTTTTTTTTATGGCAGGTTACTCCATTCATTCAAACACGCCACAAAGGCCCCATTACAACACAAATTGGAGGGAAGGGTGAATGTTAATTGGTCATTAATATGCTATATTAAAATGTTTCAAAATGAATATGGGTTTTTGAAATGTTTATTTGCGCCATCTATACTAGACTAGAGGACAACATGCAGGTGCAGAAAGCTCAACAGTTGACTAAACCAGGTAATGTGTAATAATCCAAGTATTACATCTTGGGGTGGGCAAGCATCCAACTACAATCTCCAACTGGTTATTTTATCATTGTGAGGCATTAGGTCTGTCATCCCATTGGCCAATATATGTCTTGGCATGATTCCAAACCTGATATGCTGGCAGTGAGTTGGTCTAAGGGCTCCCATTTGCTGCTATTTAGATAGCACTCTGCCTGGCAGGTCTGGCCTTTTCACCCCTCCTGAGGCTTGACTGTCAAGGCGAGCTTACCTCCAGCCAGCGGTGGCTGAAGTGAGAGACATGCAGGAGAAAAGAGGAAAAGGAGGACGAGGAGGAGAAGAGTGAAGGTTGTTTAAGAATGCCGCTCAGGTTTTCAATTGGTGCAAGGAGGGGCCTCTTTGGGATGACAGAGTGTCTGGCCGATCTGGCGGGAAAGCCAACCCAAATGTGGGGATGGGATGGTTGCCGCGGTGCCGAGGGAGGATGCAAGTGATGGATGGCGGTTGTTAGATGCAGTAATTGTGTTCAGGTAATTGACCCCGCTCCCTCCCCCTTTCTCGTTCCTCTCCCGGGGAGCCAAGCACTCCATCTCTCTTTCACTTGTGTTCCACAGATGGGAGAAAACATCAGCAAAAGAGAGACCAGTTCCATGTCTTGGCAGCTCACTTGTTTAGGATTTTCAAGCTTTTACTGTAGCGCACTGGTGGCTGTTTCTCATTCATTTTAGCTGAAGCAATTACCTTATGCCTTTTTACAGTGTAAACACACAGCAGACACTGTTATCAAGAAAGACTTAAGACCAATGCAACAGTTGACAGAGCTCAATATCCAACATCACATAACTGTGAGTTTATCATGAGTGAAGTTCCTGAAATAATATCTGTGCCACTAAGATGGAAAATAAATAAATCATGTAGCAGAATGTTCAAGTATCATTAATAACTCACGCAGCCTAGAAACAAAGAGAAAAACAATCAAAGAAGTGCTTGAAACAGAAATACAAGCCAAGCTTTTGTATAAAAACAAACTTCTGCCTTTAGTAATTTAGTATGCACTTCAAACTCTTGCATTTAGAGGAAGAAATCCTCACTTGTAACTTGTTTAAAAACAGATATTGGCAAAGTACACCAAACCTCTGTGTCTATTTTGTTGTTGAGTAGAGTTTGATGGAAGAATATTTTGCAGTTATCTAAAACATTGATGATAAATATCAAGTCTTGGTATCCTATCCTATCCTAGTGCTTCTTTCTAGACTCACTGTTCTTTTCACAGATGTTCCACAATCATGAAATCCCTTATAAAAGAGGCTAAATTTTCCTTCCACAGCAGCCTCAATGAAAATGCAATTCAGGCACATGAATTTTTCAGTAAGTGGTGTGTTTGTAGACAAGTCCCAAAGTTAACAAATCATTTACCTAGGTAACTGTTTTCTGCCCTGTATAGCAAAAAAGAATGAAATTACTGAATTTGAAATAAATGAGGAAGGTTGAGCAAAAGGAATCTAGACCAATAAAGTTAGTTGTAATCACAATAAAGTGCATTAAAACAATTCATCACAACATTTCTTGGAATGCAGTGCCCATCAAAGTAAGTAACAGTGTAGTAACAGTATCAGAGGACACTGAATGTTGACGAAATTGTAAGTAGGCTATTGTTGAAAGCTATGTAATTGAGGCCGTTTTCACATTCATAGACCCTTTAACATGTTTAGTACAACCACACGTCTGCTTATTTCTACTGGCATGTAAATGGTAGAAGCCAGTTAGGATCCCCCCACCCCCACCCTGAGTGCCAGTGGAGCAGTGACTACAACGGAGAAGGATTGTCATGGCTTGATATGGAGGAGGTGATGATGTACTTCCCTCTTCATGCATCAGCAGATTATGGCAGCATTCATCACTGGTCCCAGACCCTGTGCTAATAATCAGCTGGGTATATCTCAATCTACAACCTCTGATTTATACCGAGCTCTGCAGTAGGGTGACAAGTTTTTAAACGGAGCTGCACAATGTAAATCATAACCTCACTGAGTGCCAAGTCGATGGGTTCATGCTGAGAGATGTGAGGGAAGAGACGCATTCACTTCCATCTGCAAACAAACACTTGTCTGTGAAGCAATATTTGCGGTACACGGCCCAGAATATTGTGTTTTACTGCAAAGTTCAGTGCATTGCATTTGTAGAGTGTCCATATTTCTTATTTATTATAAATTACCTGCTTGAGTTTTAGATTTTTACACCAGGAATTTTACTTCTACATAAATAAAACTGAGTAGCGGCACTACATTTTGGGACAAAATGATAATCTTACGTTGACTGACATATTAAGGTATAGTGATGAAAAGCATCAGGCTTTCTAACTGCCTATTCACAACTAATCAACTTTAAAGCGTCAGGTTAACCACAACTGACTCCAGGTGATGTCATTATTTTGATGCTAAACATGTCGCTCATGAGCTATTTTTCTTTTTTTTTTACAATCACTTTTACTACACCCTTCCATCTCACCTTTAAGGACCAGGCAGTAAAGAAGGCCAATGTCACCCCGCTAACACAGCCCATAAACTACCCTTCCCCAACTTTCTAATTCACGGGTCTGTTGAACCTGGAGCGCGATGACATCACCTTGTCTCATCCAATCAGGGAGCAGGTTATGCTCTGTCTTGTTTGACCTTGCTTGCACTGATTCACAGTCCTGATGCTGAGAAGTAAGTGGGTGTGTAATGCCCATGGCTTCTTGCAGTTTTCAACAGTAGATAGGGGACAGGTGTGGTGCCACATCCTGTAGTGAAATCATTTACTCTACTAAAATTATCCCTCAAGAAAATTCTCAGAATGAGATGCTTTTCTGTGAAAACAAGTGTAATTATCTCACCTTAGGGGTTTTTTAAAAAGAAAATAAGATTATAAGGGTCAATATTTGATTAAATTGTTGGATATTGGTAAGCATTTTTCCAGTCTAAGTAATGTTTTAAAGGAGGCTGGCTGTGTGACTGACCTGAAGGGCAATGACGTACAGCACTTAGTTTTCTCAGTGTGCGCGAGGCCACATCTCAAGGGTTCTCTTACGGTATGAGGCTTAAACAATTATAGCCTGTTCAGTGGCCTTTTACACCCCTGGCTTAATCCAAAAACGGAGTTGTATTGGAATTGTGAAATGAAAAATGGCCCATTTGCTGTCTTCACCAATTGAATTGACTTTAGAGGAGACTGACCTAATGAGACTATCCCTGAGCTGAATTGAAATGTGATTAACATCGAATCAGGGAAAAGTTGCAATAATCAAAGATAGATAAATCTGGAGTCTCCCTCCCTCTTTCTCCAAGGTCAGTGACTGTCGAAGGCCTCATCTAGCCTAAGCTCCATCCTGTAATGATGTGACATGCAACTCCACATATTGCCATCGTCCCTCCTCCATTTTCCTCAGCACTTGGTCCATTTCAGCACCTTTAAATGAGGTCACATTAAAGACGCCACTACAGATTCTCCAAGACAAAGTGAAATTCAATGAAACCCAGAGGAAATTACATTCAGCAGCTGCTTATGTAACAAGCTTTTTATCCCACATTCCCAACCCTGCCTCGAATCCAATCTCTGCCCCTGCAACACATCTTTACACTATCCCAGGTGTATTAAATAGAAATCAGGGCTTGGTTACAGTTCCCGTAATGATCATTTGGGCCAGCTAATATCTGACAGTTTATCCAGGCAGGCCGCCACAACGGACTTCCTTCCATCTGACATTGCTGTGACTCCATTAGCCAAAGTGTTGGAAGTAAATGATGGTAGGCAGCGCTTGGCAGTGTCAGAGCCCGCTCAGATCAGCCGGCCTCTATCGATTCAATCACAGAATAAAGGATGGAGCGGGGAACAGGCACCCCAGGTGCATTTCGTCCAACCAAGCCACACTTTGTCTTTTAAACATTGGCACATTGCGACTCAGGGAGCCATTCATTCCCATTGGTCAAGCGTGTATGGCAGATCACACAGCTGCACAAGCACGCGGCTGCAACACAAGGCCACAGATTAGGTCAGATATGCAATGGTTATGTTCACAAAAATATATTATAGAAAAAGACAAACACATGTACACACACATTCTTCATTTCTCATACACATAAACACAACAGAGATTGCAAGACTTTACTATATTGATTATAAAACACTTACACACATTAGATATAAAGCAGCAAATAAAGAAAATACTAGTATTTCGAATATGCTTGACCATCTGTTTTTTTTTTTGTATGCACCTAAATGCATCTCACCTCTATGCCCCACTCAAAATCAATTCTGCTGGTACAGTAAATTACCACATAGCCTTTCTATGGCCCAGGGACTAAGAAAGGGAGAGAGAGTGAGAGAAAGAGAAACACAAAGATCCTCTTTCAAAATGTTTACGGTGTAGAGGGGTCCCACAGCATTTCTTTACTCACTAACATTTCAAATGCTATAAAGAGGCATTGAGAGCCATTAAATATATCCCTGTATTAAATTATGTTCTAATGACCAGTTTCAAGCAAATTAAAAATGGTAATATTATTCTTAATTACAAAGTAACAGACAGAAAAGTCTCACCACCAGTCTCTGAGAATGGTGAAGAGTGAAAGTCACAAATCAAATAATATAAAAAGGTCAGATCATGATGACAATACATGGGAGTTATAAGCAGTGGTTTCAATCTAAGGAGGATGGGGGTTTAAAACTGAAATTTGTTTCAGCATTTATAACCCCTATCTATCAATCATCCTTTAATGTGTAAGCTATACAATTTCTGTTTAAGGTGAAAACCTGTGGACTTGAAACTGACTGATAAAAACAGACAGACTGATAAATTGGGAGATGACTTGATAATTTCAAGGGCGACTTGATTAAATAACTGCTACAAACTTACTTTTCTTTAATAGTTATGATAAACTGTAGAATTGCATAACTGCCATGTGCCACTCTACTTTTCCATGTGTTAAAACCCTCCCTTAGACTTGGAGAGGCACAGACTAAACATCAGAGTCTTACCAGTGAGGCTTTGCTCCAAAATGCATCAGGCGTGCAACAGTAAGTAAATTAGGACAAATAAGTCTATGGTATTTGATGAACGGCACTTAAACTGGCCATTAGCCACAGCTAAAGAGTTCCCATCACCACACAATTACCTCAATGTCAGCCTGCCATTACTGGCATCTCACAGCCAATGACAGCGTTACACTGTTATGTTGTACTAACAGCTTAACACACACAATCTTCTACCCTCACTAACTCTAAAAAAAAAAAAACATGTGGGAATGCATACATACAACTTATCAGGCAACAGTAACATCTTTCATGTGCCTTCCTCGTGGAAAAAATTGGCAGGACATGGCTTCTAAATGTTCCTCGGTGTTGTCAGGGTGAACTACTGTAGAGTGCAGTCACCACACACTGCAGCATCCCCCGGTGTCCAAACATAAAGCTTTAACCCCATCCTCAAGTGCTCTCTTCTTAGACCACTGCTGAATGTGTTCATAGTCATGAATAGGATGAGTGTGGAGAGGTCAAAGGTTATGGTAGCTTGTATACATTCAGGCCCAGACTTAAATCCCCTTCGTCCTGTTGGAGCTGTAGGTGGTTTTCTAATGTTTTGGTGCAGAGCAACTTTGTACTCTCCTTGGCTTCCTGTTTTCTTGAACTCTGCCTCCAAGCCTTCTGAAGGACTTCCTCCTGTCTTTTTTACTCAGCAGGGGATCCTGCTTCAAGGGAATCGTCTGTATATGAAAGTGTAAGTATGGGCCTTGCACACGGCTGGGAGTGAGGTGGCAAAATGCTTAAAGAATCTGAACATTTCTGAATTTTTAATTGGAACTCGTCAGCAACCTTATGACCTTCCAACACCACCTAACTCCTCACAGATAGACTAAGTTTGTTTTGTGCCGGGGGGGGGCAGAAAAGGTCTCACTTATTTCCTCTTTAACAGTCAAGTATCTTGATGAAGTATCCCCTGGCAATTCTCTGAACCCCTCTCTGCTCTCTCATCATAAGTTTCAGAGGATAAGAGCCTCTGTTAAATACCTAAAATGTAAATTTCTAGAGTGGGTTTGCTTGGGGACAAGTGCTGGAAATAGCCCCCACAGACGCAGACTTTATCTAAAGAGGGAACATTATCTTCAAGGGCAGCGCGAACTGTATATACACTGCTAGGAGATAGTCCTTTCTATCTGTACATTCAGGCCTAAATAGATGCTTACCATAAACCATGCAGGCTCATACTTGGATGGCGTAGCATGCACTCATAATTTTACTGTCAAATATGACAAATATGTAAAAGGTGACATGACAAACACAATGAGAGGCAGGCAAAAATACAAAATATATGTTGATAATATCCCTCATTTGTTTCACTTATTCTAAAAAACATACGCTTATGGAATGAATCCATCAGAGAATAAGCCTGGTTTGCATGTTTTTACATAAACAGAACTCAATCTATCTGAATCTATAGGGGACCACACTGTAGATTAACAACAAATTCAATCATATTTAATCCCCTTGGGGATTAATACAGTCTATCTATCTATCTATCTATCTATCTATCTATCTATCTATCTATCTATCTATCTATCTATCTATCTATCTATCTATCTATCTATCTATCTATCTATCTATCTATCTATCTATCTATCTATCTATCTATCTATCTATCTAACAAGAACAATTAGTGGAGTTTATGCCTGGCTTCCATTCTTATTAATATTTAGCATTCAGCCCAGTTCATGTAAGCTCATGTATTTACCAGTGAATGATGACCACCTGAACACAAATGCATGGTAAATAGGATGGAATCTCTCAATATTTTCCCAAACTTTTTACAAGTTGACTGGGTTTTCCTGAACATTTAACATTTAAAGGGTTCACTGGCTGTGTCCTACTTCAGGCAAAAGAATATGTCAGAGAAAAACATTTCTCAGCTGTATTTAGAGAGGAGCACTTGTAGTAGGACAGGCTTGTCAAGCCTATTATGTCATGTTCAGTCTTCAGACGCTGAAGAAGGAAGGATCTGAATTGGACACAGGTCTTAAAGCCCTAAAGCAGAGGGAAGTCATGGCCAGTGTGTCCTTTCGAATATAAGGAAGGTTTTTAAAATCTAGTCATTCATGTGATCTCTTAGAGAATATAGATTGGATCCTGTATGTCAGAAGGCCATGCCGTAATAACTTGAAATCCACATTGCATTATGCCTGGCAAATTATCTCAATTCACTGGGGAATGTCAAAATTGATGAACACTGATGAGATCGGTGTTTGTTTGCCATCCGTATAAATTTGAGAGATGAAAACAATTATAAACATTGCCTGCTGAATACAGCAATTGGCATATTGCTGGAAAAATATTTAGGTTTGATTTCTGTGTACAATGAATGAATGGATGAATAAACAATCACAATCCAATTTTTGAACTGTTCATTTTTCCACGACAGACAGTAATGTAGTGCTCAACAGAAAGTGATGCAACTTATTCGGTAGAAATACATTTCTTTTTAATCAACAGAATCTGAACCCTCTCCCCTCCTCAGCAGGAAGAAATCTCAACTGCGCAGAGGACACAACAACAAGCCATCCAGTTAGGGCATTGGCAGCCTAGCTGAGCATGTCTTAGCTCTGCCTGATGCAGCATTATCAGGACAGACACATTGGTTGGGCACTGTACCTGCTGTTCCCAGCTGTGCCAGCGCTGGTCTCACCTCTGCCAGGCGGCTCCAGCACCTGCTGAAGCTCCGGTACCACTTCAGAGGACAGAGCCGCACACTGAGAAATAGGTCTGATAGCACTGGGAAGGAAAAGAGACAGATAGCAGGGAGAAAACAGAAGTTTACGGGGGTGGTTCTTAATCTTCAGCTATGTAGGGAGGTGAATACTTGTTAGTTTATGACTTCTGTGAAAGCGCTGTGCGTGTCATTGGCAAAAAGCCTGCCAGACGGATCGATGATGAGGAGTTGCTGCTGCAGCAGCCACGCTAGACATGACCCCGCTTTAATTTGCCCGCTCTGCATGGATGAGGTTAACACTTCGATTCTCATACCTTTGCACGTGAAGCACATCACACATACTCCTTCCTGGATCAGAACGGTATTATTTATTAATTTCATTATATTAATAAACAGATTGTAGCTTATTGGTGAGTAAATGCTTACACCAATGAGTTTCCAGAGTGACACGGGAAATGATAAATTAAAATGTCGATTAGACAGAGAAGCACTTTAAGATCAGTGTTACAGCTGATCTGACAATCAGGTGATCACATTATCTGCTTATTAAGTGGAAATAAATTGGAAGTATAGATGCTGTTTTTGGTTTAAGTTCATATAATTTTCTCAATCAAAACATACAAAAATGAAAAAAAGGAGTAGTACAAACTGTGAAGGTGATACAAAGCAACTCCTCTGAGTTCATGAAAGAACTTTAAAGAGGCCATAAAACAAAAGATGACAGAAACCATTGTTTCCCTGTGTTGAAACAATGGTTTTAAGCAGCATTTCTAAAACAAATGGTCCTCATCTACCCCCTATCCTTATCAACGTGGGTTTCTACTAGAAAGTGAGAAAGGAAACAGCTAAAGTTCTTTGAAAAGTAACACACAGCTAATATGCTTCAGCTACGTCTCTAAGCCATTTGTTCATCTTTTTGCTCCACATGGTTACACCATTAATTCCCTGAAGGTTAGATACACAAAGAGAAACACCAGAAGAGAAATATGCTAGTGGGATACACAGTGAGCTCAGATTCCCATTTAAAGCATCTATTTTTAGACTGTATGAAACAGATCTGCCTCTAGTGACTGTAAAACGGTACAAAAAAACTTTGGAATAGAAATAAATATAGAGAAAGATCAGGAGCAAGTACTAACACTATCCTGCAAATACCCAGAGCAGAGAGTAATTGGTACTGTATTGAGAGGGTTTGGAAACCAGAGCCAGGCTTTTACACTTCAATAAAGACATTCATGAACCCGACTTTTCCTGTAGGCAAAGGTCTAATAGCCTGGAGTGCTTTCCTTTCAGGTGAATGCGCTTGTTCTAACAGGTGCTTAATAATAGAGGGGGAATGCAGCAGAAATGGGGATACAAGCCTGAGCCACTGTAAGCAGGTACACGAAACACAATAGGATTAGAGAATAGATTGATCCTGGCTTTGTGTGCTGTCGTTTGGCCAGATTACCACAGCCACCATTTTATTGTGTGGAAATTGGACAGAAATTTGTTTTCAATTTACCTACCACTTGAATTGCATTTGGGCATGCCTGTTTCTCTGCGTGCGACACAGAGGAGAGGTGTGGAGAGGAGAAATGTACCGTGCTACAGTTTCACCGGATTAACCAGTTTCCCTGAGATAATTGTGTCGCTAGTGACACTAAATCAACTGCATTCATTTAAAAGCCAGACATTAAACATAACCGACTTGCAGAGCTGCATCAACCTGGGCACGCAAGCTGACTCCAATTGAGGGAAGTAGTGTTGAATATCAGTGTGTGCAATTCTAAACCAGTTCCGTAAGACTCTGAACATTTTCAGGTACAAAGTGTAACCTGAATCGATTGTGCACAGACTGAGAACAGGCCACTGCAGCAGTTCTTATTTACTGACATGTCCTTTTGCAACTGCCAAAGCATTTATGCCCAAATAAGGGTCCAGTTACATTCACATGCAATTTCTCTTAACAGACTTCTCTTAACAGCATGCTGCATTTTAGGGAATATATTCCTACATGGGCTCTTTTTAATCAGCAGAAGTTTTTTTTTTTTTTTTACTACGACCACCATCTTTTCCAAACCTTAATCATGTTTTTGTTGCTTGACCTTAAATGTGAAGAATTTTTATGGGGTTACAACATTTTTCAAATTATTCTGTTTTTCAGACACTCTGTGTCCACAAGGGGGCGTTGACATCAGACATTTTAAAATTCACATTGTAGCTTTAACCATGCCTTAACCATACTGTAGTTGGTATGGTGGGATATTGTACAACAAAATAATTTAAAAACATTAGCATTAAATGTTCAAAAAACGCCACTGACCACGTTTGGTAGAATCATCTATTATGAACTTTCTGACGGGTGAGAGTGTTGTGCTTATCAAAGGATTTTGTTTAAGAGACAGTTTAGATTTTCTGCTTATGTTTCAAGGGTGCAGAAGCTTTCACTATCCGTAACACCAGAATTTCATTTTGGCAGATAGGGCTGATCTACAGCATATCAATTAGGGGAGATAAGACTCTTGTCTCAGTTGCAGCCTCACTTCATGATTAGACTGATAAGACGGCTGTATTATTACATAAAAAATCTTGCCTGGCTCAGGTTAACCTGCACTCAACCCCCTTTACATTCCTTGATTTTACTCCTTTAATGTGCAGGAGTCGTGCCGTGTATTGAAAAAGCTCAGCATGCCGCACATATCCATCCAGTTTTACCCCATTTGTTATTATTATTTGAATTGCATTGGACTGTGGTGACTGAATTGGAAATGGGAGGGTGAAGCGGAGACCACCTCACTCCCAGTATTTTAGGCACAGTTCTGCCTCAGTGAGCCAGGCTGATTGGGATGCAGCAGGGTCTCTCCCTTTCTCCCCCTCATGCTTTCTCCCCATGTCTCTCATTCTGCTCGGCCTGAAACAGACATTCTGATGAAAAACAGAGGGGGCCAAAATGTTTATGAAGTCGGGGCACATGCAGGAACACACACACACACACACACACACACACACACACACTCACAGATATGACTTGTATTGTGCAATGCATACACAAATGTGCATTCAGTGGAGTTACTAACAACGGCATAATTTAATACTGCTCCAATACTGTTGCAAAAGATTTAATTCAATATCTAATTTAACATAATTGTGTTCATTAATAGCTTCACCAAATTAAATTGGAAAGTTGAAATGTCATTCCAACATCACTGTCAGATTGCAGGCTGTAGCCAACAAGAAGAAACAGAAAGAGGGGGAAGTCTTAAGACAAGAGCTGCAGTCTGGAACTTGACAGTGGATTGCACGAACAGCTAAAAACATGGCAACAGTGTCAAACTGTCCACCACATCCTAGACCAGGTCCTATAACACACAGTACCACACTGCAGGAGAATGAAAAGCAGAGTAGATGGTAAACCAGTAGAAAGCTCTGGTTTGCACATCTGATGTCAATCCAATTAGTCCAGGTGAAGATGATAACACACTGAGAGAAAATTAAGGTTTATATAGATATATTAATATTATGTGTTTTGCCCTCTATCATTCTCCACATTGGTGGAGGATATCATATAATTCATCAACAACCAAAATGTATCAGAGAAGGGATAAATGTGGTTCAAAAAAATATCTCAGAGTCCCTTGCCAAACTTGTTTCTGGAGGCAGGCTCCTAATTCCTGGATTTGGTCACTCACATGAATAAAATGAAACAGCTAAAAGATCCTGGCCCTCTATCCAATTTGTAACACCAAAACCTTACATCAGGTACTAGCTAATGTAACTACAGGCTTAAAGTAAACAAGAAAAAAAACAAACCAATGGCTAAAAGGTTTAGAATACAGATAGAAATATCCACAACAGGGAAATTTGGCTCCAGGAAGCAGAATGTTACACAAAAGTAAATGGCAACCAGTAATTTGAATGATGCTATCCACACTGATGGCAGGTTTTAACAAATTAAGCAAGTGACGTTCTTCTGGTTCTATTGAAAATCCATTAAAGGATATTTTTGATATCAGCACTGAGTTAAATGAGTCCTTGTTGCGTGGAAGTGTTAGTAATACTGCCAGTCTCACTGAGAATCAAAAAAACTCGACAACTCTTTGCAGCTTTTATAGGCTTTCAAGTCATTGTTTTGGTTTGTAAGTCCGTATGATTTAATCCCAAAGAATCACACTAACCCCCCGTATCAAACCACGGGCAGCTGTTTGAAGCAAACAAACTTTTTCTCACTTGAGAAAAGAGTTGCGTATTTCTCATTTCATTTTCCCTTGTACCTCTGGTACCTTGAAACTTAGTGGCATCAAATTGTTAGGTATTAAACTTAACATTGGTACTGAAGCAAAAATGACGGCCATTGTGACAGCAGGAGTACAAATCCAAGAGCAAATATTAAATCAATATCACACACACACAAGCTGCTCCTTGTATCCCTTTGTAGCACCACAGTCCTCAAACTGGCCCCATCCCTCGCAGCCATCTCCCTCTCTATCAGACCATTTTGTCGCTGCCTACCTGGCTGTTTTCTTGTCTTGCCCTTAAAGCTTAATATCACTCTGCCCTGTCTTTTGATTGCATTTCACAGAAAGGTTTGCTGAACACTGGAGTCACCAACCTGTGGCCAAAGCAACATTTTCCAGTGTTTAGAATTGGAAAGGGCTGATTGCACTGTCTTGATGACTTATACTGATGGAAACCAAGTCATGTTCACTTGTTTGCAAGTCTTGAAGCGTTTTGCACCCCACTTTTGTTTCTGAGATTAGCACCCCCAACCTTTTCTTGATCTTTAAGCCCACGTGTCTACATGTTTGTCTAGAGTCAGCCAGGCATACGGTGGAGATTAACCACGCATTGTTCTGTTTGTGTTTGTGTATGTCTCTCTGTAGCCTGTACGTTGGGGAGGACAAAACACCATCTGAGCATGTCCAGGATTATCATCATCTCCATGGCGACTGCCTCCTCCACCTCCTGCTCTTTCTCTCCTTGCTACTCTCGGTCTCTCTCTGTGTGGGTAATCTCTGGCATTCGCTCTGCAGGACCCACTCATTCATCTCCCATCTCTACACACAAAATCTGAATTCTGAAATTGCAAAAGGAGTAATAAACGAGATTGACTGCAGCTCTCCCTATTGATCGCTGCTCCAATGTGCTCACATGATTTGTAATATCCCCCCCACCCCACCTCTCCCCTTTGATTCCTCCAACAACAGCGCCCAATGGCCATGCCACATAGAGACAAGGCAAATTATGATGGGACAGGAATCAATTTCTACTAGATTAAGCTTCTTGTTCTCCCGTGGCCATAGGGGTTTAAAAGTGAAAGGAAGCATGTTCTGAGAAAAGGCGCTTATGTAAAAGATATAAAACAGAGAAGAGAAAGCCTCCATTGTGCTTTTCATCTCAAGGTGATTGTATCAGACACCAGTATGCTGCTACCAGCTGGCAGTCAGATTCTCAGTATCATCTTTATCAATAATAATCTTCAAAATGCCAACATCAGTTCTTAATTTCTTTAGTTGAACTTTACTTCTGGTCTTATCTTCCTGGTGTAGATTAAGTCTACATGGGGAATGTAGGACAAAATTCAAAAGAAACAAAATCCTGAAAAAGAAATTAAAGCAGATAAAAGCTTGAAATTCATCAGAAGGCACTGCAAAACAAGTTTTTTTAACTATAAGTCTAATCATGATTAAAAACTTCAGTGACCAATACATGCTCAGTGTTGACCTGAATGTTGCTGTGTATGTCAGCCTCACAGTGTGACTCTATTTATTGTTCGTTGATTAATAGCTTACTAAACAAGTTGCTCTCTTGCAGTTTCTACCTCTCAGGTTTGTTTCTCAAATGAGAAAAAAACATCTCAAATATAGAGGAATAGTATAGATTCTGATCAAAAATGGTGTTATCCTTAATGTAAGTGAAATTAGACTGTAGCTTTCGAGTGCTTCAAGTGGGTGCTTGAGTCCCCTTGTCACATTTTTCCAGATGTGTGCACTGATATGAGACCAACTCCCATTTGATTCAGTGTGTGTAGTGGCAATTTGGTTTTTGCCAGGGACTGAAGAGTTTGATTTGTTATTCACTGATAACAATGTGTGTGTGCATTCAGCATAATCTCTGCTATACAAGAACAGAAAAGAGAAAGAGGGGGAGAGAGGGAGATAAAGAATGAAGAGTATTTTCATTTTCAAGTCTGAATTCCACAGTACAACACCAGATATTTAAGTCCAATAAGATGTGGGATCCCCTTTTTTCCCTCCTTCTCTTTCTCTTGGCTATGCTTCTGCTCCTCTTATAACCATGTTTACAACTTGTTGGCACCCTGAAAGCTATCTTGGCTTTGGTAGCGGCGGCACGGAAAATAAAAGGAAGGAATTTTGAAAACATGTCAGTGAGTGCACTGATATAAGAGGATCAGACATGCAAGAGTGGAATTGGGCCCTCAAGTGTTCCAAAAGAGAATAAAGGGCGAATTATCATTTAATCCCACCCTGGTCAGCACAAGGAGGAGGATGAGAGGAGAGAAGAAGGATTCATTTGTGCTACAAAAGGATGTGAGATTCTGGGTATGGTGTCAGACAAAGGTTTGTGGTGTGGGAGGATGAGGAAGATGGTGGTGGAGGGGTCATCCCTCCATCTGTAAGCCAGTAAACAGCAGCAGAGCCACTCGGGCAGAACAGGTAGAAAAGTTCTTCTTTGCTAACATCTCCCAAAGGAGTATCAGCTCCTTCTAAGTATTTTGTCACATTTACACTCAGTGAACAGCGGGGCGATGACAAGGAAAAGGGCCAAATAGCAACAATGTGGCATGAGTTGAAAAGTTAGACTTTAGTCACCTGTGGTTCACAAATCATGAACTGCATTACAATAAGATCATGAATTTGTAGCTTTTGCCTTCAACAGAGTGGAGTCATGGTATTTTTTTTTTTGCAGGCCTCCTGTTTAATGTCATGCATGAGAAAGCAAAAACTGCATGCCTGTCCGTTGCAAAAAAGCAAAAACTACATTCAGTTATCTTTTCATTTACTGCATTCTGCATACACACAGCTGTCTGAGTTTCATTTGCAAAATGGCCTCATGTCACAACATTGCTCTGAATAAAAGTTAAACATGATTCACTGTAATGCACCTGAGATAAGCACTGAAGTAATGCATCTCACTGAGTGCAGTCCTGTTTGTTTCATTATGAGAGGGCTGAAGAGATAAAGGCACAGGGACAGATAGTGTGTGTGTGTGTGTGTGCGCTGACTATCTCACTTGTGAACATAAAACGTTCCATAACAGAAGAGTAGGCTGTGATACCCACTGTCAAATAAAAAAATGTGGATCTGACTCTTATTTCCTCTATAGGGAAGGCATTGTAAACAGTAAGGGGAGGCTTTGTTTGATCAGGGAGGTAAAGCGTTCCCATACAAGGAAACATACAGACATGGTCCTGCTGGTTATGCCGAGGCTGCTCTTGCGTGACCAGAAATATGTCCGAGGAGACAAATGAGAAGAGATGCAGGTGCTCTACAACTACAAGGTAAATCTACAGCTTCCTGTAATGACTTACAGGCCCCTTAACATGCAGCTGCATGTAATATCTCCATCAGAGAAATATTCATAAAGGTGAAGAATGTACTGATTGTGGATATACAACATCAATTCATTTCTGAAGGTGGATAACTGCCTTCCCATTTTCCAGATGTAGCTGAGATACAGTGGGAAACAATGATAACCTCTCCAAATGTTGTGAAATTGTGTTGTGAAACTCTTAAAATACAGACTACAGTTCATAAATGATTACATGAATGATTTTTGTTCCTCCACAAGGCCGGATCATGTCCTCATCAAATGGAAAGGTCAGCTAAAGGTTTAATTTAAGGTTAAGGTAACATTTTATTAACAGTTAATTTAGAATAACTTTGGCTGAAAATAAAACTTCACTGAGTTATTGTCATGAGTTGGGGAGGGAATTCAGATTCAGTCGTCTTTAAGGTAAATATAGCCTTTCATCCCCACTAACCTTATAAACTTCAATATTCAACCTGTGCAGGTTTTCAGTTATTTTGTAGCAACATATTTCTTCTTCTGTTTCTCCATATTTGCACACAGAACATGTTCATTTTGTGAGACTGGGAGGCCTGAACAGCCCATTTTCCACAATTATTACCAGAATGTATTTATTATAAAGTAGAAAATAAAGCCTTCATCTCTTTTTTTAAAATACTCAGTGATTAAGATAAAGATGAAGTCCTAAGGTCTCAGTGTTTGTCGATTATGCAGGGTAATAGAAGGTCACCAGTGACTAGGAGCAAATTAAAGTTGAAAGAAATTGAACTGACAACTTACCACAAGACAAAAGCAAGAGTAAGAGAGAGACTTTTGGAACTGACTGGGTCTCGAAAATGCTTTGTGTCAGCCCGCTCACCGTTTCTCCTTGGCTGATTAGGTGCCATTGGCAGAATCTTTTTTTCACTTTAATTTTAAATTTTCAAGCCCCCACTCATGGTGTATTACCATTATCACTAACTGTGAGACTCCATCGAGCTGTCTGGTACCTGTGGACATGCGTGAAAATTGCTGCAAAATGCCAGTCTAAATGTAAATGGACTCAGGTAATTGTTATCTTTTGTGAGTAGAACTTTTCTCATTGACTACTCTTTTTAGGGTATTCTGATTTTTTTCATTCAGCATAATTTGAATTTAATGCCCCAGATGCATGGTGAAATAGGGTCATATAACCTGTTAAAAAATGCATTTCTGACACTTTAACCTCTGTGTTTGTAAGTGCCTTCAATTTGAATGGAGTAATAACAACACTGTTTTGTCTGTGAAGAGCCTTTGCAAACTATTACAGTGTGTTTGATATTGTCGCACATCTATTTACCATGGTAATAACCTTTCTCCTGTTTTGTGCGACTCTTGTACTGCATCTGCACAGCCCCAGATTAAAAGGAGCCCTGTTTAAATGTTTCCCAAGGATCTTCTATTTCTTTGGCAATACCTGTGTCCCCATCTGCTCTCAATTTGTTAAACCTTGGCAGAATTCTGGATCCTCTAATATCCAGATTTTTTTTTAAGTGACGTTCCATGAAACAAATTATGTTAACAAATGTAAAATTAATGACTGCAAATGTGATGGACAATAGGCAGAAAAATACACAGACAAGATCTGATAGAACAGTGTATTGTTTCCTTTTGATCAGGTACATGCTAAACCTGTAAAAGTTTTTCTAAATGTCATGGACTTAGATTATTACCAGATCAGTTTTGGCATCTCATGAGCCAGGTTTGTTTTATTCCTTCTACCCCAACCATCTAGGCACTACCAACCCCTCTTTGACTGCAGAGGTTTACTTTCATTCCTCCATGTCTTTCTCTCTCTGTCGCTCAAACACACAGGCATACACACACCTCAGGGCACCACCATCTCCCTGTGTGACATGCTTCATGCGCTGGGGGATCCACTGCTGATAAGCAAAACCCCACCACCACCAAAAACTGATTTCAGGTCTCCAAAGCAGAACTGTCCACAGAGGACTATCTCCACAAAGCTGCTACGCATGAGGTGGTGAGCTGTCTCATTGATCTGCCTTTCCTCACAGTCCAGCCTGGGCATTCACTCTTGTTTGCTACGCCTTAGCGAGTCGACTTTGGAAAACATCACCCATGGGAGAGGTGGGGGAGATTTTAAAAAGCTATCTCACACTCTCCAAGAAATAAACTTTGGTTCCAACCAACCACTGCAGGCTACATGCAGTGATGTCATCTAATAAAATGGAAATTGTATGCATGCTATGCAGGGGAAACGAGCTGGGCTTTACATATGGTGCCATGCACAGTGAAGTGAAAGAGGCTAATCTGGCATTGATGCTAGCACATGCGTTAATGTGGGTGTGTGTGAGTGCGAACATAAGGGAAGGCATGCATGCTTTCCCATGTCACGCCAAAGCTACCTAGTGTATAGATTCCAGATCCATGTTGTGAGAGTGTGAAAGGTTCAAAGTTCACAGCAAGGTCCTGGGACTCTTGTATTCCCCCTTACCCAGCCAACATACACACGCACACACCATTTTTTCTTGTTCATTCAGATGTTGTGAAAATGTATCTGTAATTATTACGTCAAAGGCAATGGTGAAGCTTCTTAGATAAAACATCTTCAAGACCTAAAATCAGGTTCAGTTGGTACTACTTTTAGATATTTTATGACCTTGCTAATGGAGTCTTTTCTTACACAAATGTGAAAACAGTGCAGAATCCAGACCATCTTGACTTCCCTCACTCCCTCTGCTCCTCTGTGGGTTAGTGGAGAGACAATATACATACCCCTGCTGCCTTATTGTTAGGTAGTATTTTGGCCTTGTGCCTCTACTGCTCCTGTAGGTGGGTGGATGGGTGTTGTTTGTAGTGTTTCCATGTTTTCTACCAGAGCACTGGGACCTTTTTGTGGGTTTAGGATCACATTGCCGTAATGGAATAGCTGCACGGTGGGAAAGGGGGTGAGTCATGCCTCTAGTGTGTGTGTGTGTGTGTGTGTGTGAAAATGAGTGTGGTTGTGGTAGTGGTGGGGGGTTGGATGGGTGGGACGGGTTTGGGCGTGCAGTTCACTTGTTTATGCCCATTAGTCATATGGACATATACCAACTAGTGTGTGCGGAATTCATATTCAAAAGCACTGTACTTTACTGGCCTGCCATCCCCAGTTTTTTCCATGTCCCACCTCCTCCTTCTGGTGTCAAAGAGATCGTCCTGTCCTCCCCAGCGTAGCCGACCACTTTCTCAAGCAAGATTCAGGAACTGTTGCTCAAGAAAAGGGCTCTTATCCAGTTATTTCCTGGTTTTCAAGGAAATATGAGGCTCATCATGGACCCACAGTACACCTCCATGAATGAAAAAGCCAATGTGCATTTTTGGATGATCACACTTAAAAAGATACTGAAGTCAGTGGAGTTGAGTGACCTCACACATTGCTTGCTTTCATGTATTAGAGGCTGCCAGACACAGAGTGTTGACTCTGAATTGCCTTTGATGCTGCAGCTGACCAGGTTGTTTTTTTATAATTAACAACCAGGGGCGAAAAGCAGCAGACATTGTATCTGGGTGTGGGGCTGTATATGGCCACTTTTTGTGTATGATGAGCACAAAAATAGAAAAAAAAAACTGGTTCAGCACATTTATACATGTTACGCATTTATCCAGAAGTGATTGGTGCGTCCGTCTTGATTGGCCAAGCCAGTGCATCCATAATGCAACTGTTCCAAGTTAAAATGCTGTTGAGGCCACCACAGAAACAGCCCAAATCATGTGATCACGCAGTCAAGTCATTGGAAAAGGTTGGAGAGAAGGTAACAAAGCAAAAGATCAAAGAAACACTGCAAGCCCCTAAACAAGAATGACAAAATCCCTGCAGGTGCAGCATGCTTGAAAAATACTATGGATTCTGACCCTGCAAGAAGTACCATATGTCAGTTTTTTGAGGGCTCTGCTTGTGCTCATGGGGTAACAATGGGTAACTTTCATTCTCATGCAACTATTATTAGCTTCAAATTAGACTGACAATCCTATGCTGAGGATTCTTTTCAAAAACTATCTCTTCCCATGGGTGCAGTAGCTTTGATTTGATTAAACTTGATCCCTGGCTCTCAGATGTCGTTCAAGGCTCCTGGCGTCAGCATTATCTAGGTCATCTAGCAGACACAAAATGGGCACCTTTGTTGCATTTGCTGGCTGGCAAAGTTAAAGTTCAAAGATCAATGTTGTTTTTGATCCAAACAAAGTTCTGCAAACTTGATATTATCTTGTATGGCTTGCTATAAGCTCCTAAGTTGACTTAGCGACACATAAACTGCACACTCACACACACACACACACACACACTATATGGAACCAAGGAAATCAATCTATGTTTACTGATAAGTGACAGGAACTGAAGTGTGTCATTGACCGTAACAGCTGCTCTATTTGTCAGAAGAGGGCTGTGTGCAATGCCCACGAAACCTCTTGGAGGAGGGTTAGCCTCTGGGCTTAGGATTTAAGATGTGATAAGGTAATTGCCCAATGTTTAGACAGAGGTCCTCCATCTCTAGTTCACTGTCAAGGAGGTTAACGACCAGGAGCCCAGACAGTGATTAAACATTTATACGGGACACCTAACCCCTTATATATCAAATGATCTCTGCAGCATAGGCCTCTGACTGTCCAGCTCATCTTACGTCTCTTCCAAAATCCTGCGCCCCTCATCAGCCTCCTCTGTGTCCAGACCTTCACGGTACACATGGGAACTGTAACCCTCTGGATGCTGCTCATATTTTTTTCATCATCTTTTTGGAATGATGTAGTATGCATTTTCAAACACTATGGGTTGGGACTGCTACAGCATAAAAAATGGCATATTACACGCATGAAAAAAGAAAACTTCCCCTCCCGGATTCTGAGCATTTATGAGCAGACTCTTTTCAGCAGAGGACAACTGCTTTAGCTGCTGTAGCGAGTGAGAAGCTGCATTCGCCATTACGTGTATGTTCAAAACCTTGAATCATTCAACTGTTATGAGCTACACTTTGCCAGCCAACATTACCAAGGAAGCAAAATCTTTTTTACCAGCATCCTGATATGTTGAAAAGCCTAATCTGCAGAGGCTTTTATAAGCTTTTAAACTGATTGACCATATCGTCATGGCCCCGGAAGCTCCTCCCAGAGTGGTGGTTTTATGTGCAGGAGCTGGCCACTGAAAAAAGGGTGTGGGGTTACCGTTTTGCCACAGGGTGAACCTGTACTTTGCCATAGTTCCTCCCCCACTATTTCAACCTCCCAATTTGTATAATGCATTGAGAAACAAAGCCAAGACAATATAAAGAGTTTTACTTCCTCTGGTGCTTTCCCTCACAATCTACTTTCCAAATTGAAGGAAGTAAGAGAATAGAAAGATGGATCAATAAATCCTTACCAGCAATGGCCCCTGTAGCAAAGCCGTTCTGCCATATCCCGTAATAGCCATTCCCACAAGACCTTTTCACCTGCTACCTTCTTCATCTGTTCTCCATTGTCTTCCAGCGTATCTCATTGGTGTTACGGTGGAAAGGACCGCGATGGTTTTGTGGCTAATCGTTACTGCCTTAAGGCACAGAGATAGGAATAAGCTGACACTTTATCTGGCATGTAGCCACTGGCCTTGTATGTACTTATATTGTTCTCCTGTTGTTGTGCTCCCATCTCCAGGGAGCTTTTTCATGCTCGATATGAACCTCAGGGTGTCTTTTAAAGATGATATTCTAGAGATCGATATGAATGAGTGTGGTCATTGGGGACACGGCCCTATTTGGAACAAGTGTGTAAGACTATGGGGTGAACTATGGGCAGTCAAACCACATGACAGGCTTCAGGCGCTGGTCTGGTTTCAATCTCGGATAAATAAATCACAGCTTAATACCTGTCCCATATAATTCCTCCACTACATCTGTGACTGGAATACAGGCTCGGATGGGGGATAAACCAGAATGTGCACTGCATCTCAAGAAAAAGAAAGTGAAAAAGAAGGATGGTGGTGGGGGGTGGAGGGGCAGTAGCTTTGGATGGCAGGCCAAACGCTACTGCTGGCAGACATAAAGGCGGGATCTGTCTCCCTCCCAGTCGCGCCTGTCCCTTTTCCAGCTCGGAGAAGTCAGGGATTGGGTTACTCTGATTAGAAGATTGCACAGGCTGACGCGCCGGGATAAAGGATGGGCAAGCCATGTTGGATGTAACACAAGCTAGTAGCTAGTCTCCAGGTTAATTGGTAGGATTAGAGACACAGGTGTTCATGGCTTGTCGGGGGAACAAGTTACACCTGAGACACAGGTATTGATGGGCGTTTCAGCATAGCATAAAATTGCTACATTAAGCACTATTGTGTTTCTCAGTAACTGTCTATGGATGCACTTAGAGGCAATCTTATATGGCTTAAGCATCCTCATGCATGTATCAACCTGTACTCCTACAATGAAGTTTTGTCTTACATGCATATTTTAACACAAGCTAATTTGGGTTTGCTTTAAAGTACCTTTTACTCTTCCTCCACACAGACACATGAACATTTGGCTTGAATTGTCCTGATCTGAAAGGCTAATGTTTTAGGAAGGAGAGGATTAAGATAAGTCTTTAATTTGCAGCATCTTTCAGGACTGTTGTGTACACAAGCCTCGGAGATTAGTCTCTGGCAAACAACTGCTCAATTAAGAAGTGAAGATAAAGTTGCAGTGGGGTCCAGATACTTGCAGAAATATAAACAATATAAACAAAACAGGTTGCCAAACTTACAGTCAATTTGTAAAGGGGTAATTAAAGACCTTCTCTAACTGCTTTCTCTGGTTGGTTTATTGCCACCCAAGGAAGATATACAAATCCACTATACTTGGGCTTTTTACCACAGTTTTGAGCAACAACAGATGCTTTGGATATTAAAGTGTAACCGACCCTTTGCTGAAAACCTCTGTACTTAGTAACTATGACTACCAGGCTTTCTCTTCATCTTCACCTGTAACTAAACACCTGAACAAAGCCTGTGGAAGCAGACCATGACCAGGCTACAAAGAGGCCATTTGGTCAAGCTGGACTAGCACAATTCCTGAGGGTCCTGCTCTGCTTTGCAACAACGTCTGGCCATGTTTCCTCCTTCGTGCCCCTCCTCTGTTACCAACCCTCCACTTTTCCACCATCTGCCTTTTCTCCTATGCACCTCTTCTCTTTCCAAAACCTAGTGAATGCCACACTGACCCTTGCCAGGTGAAGTTGACAGCAATGAAACACACCGCCACAGTCTACTCTAAACCTCAGCTGGATGGTATGGATCTGGAATCGGCAAGGGGAAAAAGAGAAAGATTCTCTTTCACTGTTCTCCTTCGATGCCTTGCTTCTGTCTCTCTTTTAACCCACTGATCCCGTATGGGTCTTTTAAAACTTCCTAACAGGTTTGCAGCATGGTAGATTAATTTAACATTACATTACACCACAGGAGCCCTGGCCTGCTGCCTCTGAACTGAGGGGGGAAAGGAAAAATGACAGAAAGTGAGGTGGCCATGGCCCAAAACTCTCAACCCACTTAGAAACAAGTGGCTCTGTGTTCCTCTGCAGCCAACAATGGAAGCCCTATAGCTACATGTTGATAATCCCTGCCATGTTTTATGTGCTCATTAAGTATGGATTCATAATCGTGTTAAGAGCTTGCCGGGATGATCCGACACAACGAGGAAGGAGGCGGAGCTTTTGTGTAAACAAGCACCTTGTGTTAGCTCATCTTTCATTGCGAGGGCCTCGTCCTGGGAGTTGATTAAATAGCTCTGGTTTAATGAATGAATAATGAAGATGGTGATATGCTTAGTCGTGGATCACATGTCAGTATTTACACATGTTTGTGGGGGTTCAGCTCTGCCTAGAACTGTGTGGTGTCAGTAGATGAGGGCCATTTAATTTATGCTTTTCTCAAGAGTATTACAGATGTGCAAAAATACTCTCATGACAGGTAATGACTTTTGTGTGAAATTTCTCATTTTGCATTAATGCCACTTTTCAATACAATGCAATACCATTCAACAGCACCACAAAATACAGCCTCTTAGAGTTGAATGAGCACCTCCATGACACAGTGTTAGCAAAAGCTGAATATGATAAGCTTATTGCAGGGCTGTACAGTGTTGAATTGTACTGGATGTACCTACTGTGGGGTGTACCTAATGAAGTGGTAAGTCAGTGTCATCAATCTGTCACTTAATATGAGGCTCATAAGTGGTAAATGGTACAAATACCTTTTAGTGTTTGAGGCAAAAATATTACAACAATCTAAGATTTTCTTGTTTCCAGATAAGAGCTTGAAAACAGCTTAAACCAAGTAAACTTCTGTACTTTTCCCGCAATTCTTAATCCTTGGTGCCTCTGAGGACATTTTTCAACTTATGAACTTTTCTCAAACACCCCTATCTGATTTGTCATGCTCAGAAATTCCCATTTTCCTCATATCTGATAGGCGGTTGACAGCTATGGGCCTCGTAATGATTGGTCGAGAGAGGCTCTGTTTAACAGGCGATCAGTATGCTCAGTGATGGGTGAGGATTCCATTAGGGGGAAATTAGGAAACTCAAGAATAGGAGTAGCAATAACGGCTGATATTAGACCTCTAAATCATCTGGCTCTCAAACCTTATAGCTGCCCAATCCTTCCTGTCTGCCCCTGTCTCTCCACTTCTTCCTCTCTCTCCAGCTTGCTCTTGTCTTTGAGACCTTGTCAGATTAAAAGAGCTCGATCAGTCAGCTAGTTCTCTATGGACTCCTGGCCTAGCTGTTGATAAATCAAGACCTATTCTCTCACGGCACCAAGACACACATAGAGAGGAGGACACACTATCTACACTGTCTAGACCAGGGACTTGTGTTATTAATTTTGCAGAGGGCCTCTGCAGAGAGCCTTAAGGCTGTGGGAGACTGTGTGCATGTCCATTGGTGTGTTTGTGTATGTGCATGCGTAAATGTATCCCAAACAAATCCTGACAAAAAAAAGCAGGAAGACCGATCTCCATATATCCATATCCCATTTGTAATCAAGATAAAGTTGAGTTTTTTTTTTTTTTTTTTTTATAAAATAGGACAGCAAAGAAACAAAGATAAATCTAGGCATATAAAGAAACAGCAAAGAATTAGACAAAATTATTTGTAGGAAAAATAGGTATTATGGGCTCTACAGTTTTGTTAGCTTTAGATGGGTTTACACAAGAGCAATTTTGGTTTGTTTTGATTATCAGTGAGCAACACAATTACAGCTTGCAACTCTGATAATTGTCAACTCTATTCTATTCTGTTATTGACAAATAAAATGCTAGTGGAAAAAGTGTGTGAGAGCAAATCAGTAAGAAAGAAAGAGACATATGTAGTTACAGCTACCTACAATGTTGGGGAAGTAAGTTGGCCTTAATTTGCTATCTTAACATCATGCACTGTATTATTTAATAATGCCCTTTCTACTGTTTAACCCTGGAGCCAAGGTTGACATTTCATCACACAGTTATACTCACTAGTTCATTTACAGTACTTACCAAAGTAATTGCTTAGATCCAGGAACACAGCAACATTGCTACAGTGCTGTCCAATGGGGAGAGAAACACGAGCGGTCAGATGATCAGACAGTTTGAAACAGTTTAGCTAGATTATCTAAAACACTTTTATGGAGATAAAATAGAACACTCAAAATGTTGCCTCTTATCAAACAGGAAAACTTTTGAGTAGAGTTTCCAGATCTCAGCAATTAATTTGGTGAGGACAATGTCAGTATTGCCAAAGGATACATGGCCACACTACCAAAATAAGAAAGGGTGGTAAGGTGGGAAGGTTGTAAATAAATTATTTTTTCGCCCTTGTTGAGGTATATACACTAGTATTTCTATTATCACTCGCATCTTTCTATATCTTCAAATTGGAGTTTATACATTTTACTCTACGACTTCGCAGCCATGCCAATTTTTAAAACTTTTAGCCATATTTCAATGAAACGAGCGCTGTAATGAGGGCCATGAAATAGGGTTGTTTCGTGGGCGTCTGACATGGGGGTTGATGCTGGGTTTGCTTTCCTCTGAGCGAGACCCTTTGGTTCAGGTCAGTGAGCATACAAGCGCCACAACAAAGCAGCAACACTTAGCAAGAGCAACTCTCTGCGGGTCCCCTTAATGTTGTCACATGCATGACATGGCAGACATCCAGATCAGATTTACAGACAGCGCCGTCTATGCAGATGATGGCTGACACTGACACAGTGGTCCGTGTCAGCAGTCATAACTCATTGCCTGTGCAGTTGTAGACATCTTTTTGCATATACATTTACTTACTTCTTGGACGGTTTGCTGAATGCATTCTTTGTTCATCAGCAGCATGATTTTCAGCTCCACAGCTGTACTTGTTTACACATGGGAGATGCCATATGTGCACAGCCTCTGAGCACCTCCACTGGTACACTTAAAGGCAAAAGGTCCCATATTATTCAGTTTTCATAATGTTGTTTTCAAAATAAAAGCTCAGGATTAAGATGCTATGGCACTGATGGTTTGCAGATAAATCTTGTATTGACATAATGATATTTATTAAATTAATTTGAAGATTTGCAGAGCAACCACAATACTGAATCCTGCTAAAACAGCATCTTCTGTGACATAAACCAAAATGCTGACAACTTGCCTGTTTGGAAGGATTTTAATAATTGTTTATTGATGGCTGCAGGATGAACCCTGTTGTGATGCCATCACTGCAGTTAATTCCAAAACAAATTAATAAAAGCAATTAATAAAAATAACCTTTTTTTTTTTTTTTTTTTTAGAATTTTCAAATATAGAATATACAATTTATTTAGGAGTTAGGTCACACAATTGCAATAAAGAAACAAATGTTCAATCAATGGAAAATTGGTTATATATATTATGTATTTGTAATACATTGTACATCAGCAACAACTAAGCTAGTAAAAAGATTAATTTGGTGTGGCTGTACACTCATCCAGTAAAATTATAGGTAAAAGTAAATAGTTTGATAGGATGGATTGTTTCAAAATTGAGATTACTGGATTTTGACTTTAGCTCTGAAGCTCCTCTGGTTCTCCTCAGCTCAGCTCAGTTATCCTAAAGATGAAAGATGATATAATCCAAACATTAAATGTATCATATCTGATCAATTCTAGATAAATGAATCCTGCTGTATAATTCTGTTGAGGTGGCCAAGTAATGTAGTCACTTGTTTCAGAGCATAAACTGTATTTCCCCAAAATTGAGGACCTCCACTATGGCAGCTACAGGATATATTAAATTGCCTATATCTCTGTATAAGGACATTGCTGGAAGAAAATTGTAATTCTCATTATAATGCCTTACTCCAGTGTAAGTTAAGAGAAGCTTTTGAGTAAGAGACAATATTTCTCAAGTGAGCTAAATTGGTGACCTTTCCAGGCTCAACCCCACCCCCGTAATGTCTAAGCTTGTGCCAGTTACCACGTTCAAGCCTCACAGTGGAGTCACACGGAGAGCTGCATACCACTAATTCAAGTGAATAAAAAGACTTTATGCAGTATCATTTTGAAAAAGACTAATTTTGAGCTCATACACATGAGGATATTTAGGAATTTCCTTTGGCCTCAAAAACTAAAGGTACTTTGTTCTAGAGCTGAAGCGTATCCAGACCTAAGGGGAGAGTTTTAATAGTGCGAGAAGAAAAACACATTTTAAACCGCTGCAAATGCAATTGAGGAGGAAGAATTTGATTAAGAGGGTGGTAATCGAGTCAGTGTGCTATAACCAGAGGCTTGGTGCTGCGAACCGCTTTTGCACAAGTGTAACGAGAGTGAATTTAGCACCCGGCGTGGGCATTTTGTTAATCCAACTCTGTAATTTAGTCCTTCCTCCCCCATCTTTCAATTATCATTATCATAAAATGAAGTGAGGCCTGAGAAGCTCTACGTGCAGCTATACGAAGTTTTTAATGACCCGCTCCAAAGCTTTGTGTTTTCATCTCTAATAAAGATGAATTTTGAAGTTCCTGCAATGTCATTTGGAGCCCCTTTTCCCGCGTAGAAATACAGTGAGTAATCAGTGAAATACAGAGCAGAGATGAAGTTCAGATTTTAAACCAGTGGAGTGATTCTCAGTAACTTTTGTCTCACTTAGTAAAAGTTATATTGCATAAAATGATATATGATGTGTGTACATGAACACAGACAAACATTTGCACCTGGACTGAAAGATATGCAGAGATATACAGTATATAGTTAATTCACAGACATCTCACTTCTATGTGTCTAAAATATAACTCCATACTATGCAGACAACAGTTTTTGTATGTGCACAGTCAAGGATATTCCTAGTGTCAAATAACAGTAAAAAAAGAAAAAAACACCAACTATTTAAGGGGCAGAGGCCAATGACAACATACCAATTTGCTTTCACACTGTTAGTCGGGAGTTTCACATGAACAATTAGGCTAATTCTAACCTCAGGCATTTTCCTCTCTGCACCTGCTAGCACCTTTCAGTTCACGTCATTGTTAATAAGCTTCCCTGATGGTATAACTTATGATAAAATGCAGCAATGCCGAGCCGGGTTCACGGGGGCCAATCGTTAAGGAGATGAAATCAACTCCTCTGGGAGCCGAGGAGACCTAAATTGCTCTTCTAATTCATTAACAAGCAGATGTAGACCATCCATATTCAGCTCCCGATGGGGACTTACCAACCTAGGCGGGGGTTAAAGGGTATTCTGCAGAGGAAGCCGCTAGCTCACTGACCCAACACTCATCAGCCTCGCTGTGTGGGAACTATCAATCAGGCTTCCACAGCCCCCACAGAAGGGCTCATCTTAATTGTGGCTTGGGTCTTCATCAAATATGGATAGAGAGACCTCCCAGTAATGTCTTAATTACTTAAGAAGAGGACAGCTCTGCTCAGTTTGCCGATCAGCCTGTCTGGGCCCGTAGGCCATGAGAGGCAACTCCAAGGATGGAAAGATCTCTCACTTTGTTCTCCTGCTTCCTCCATCTCTACCTCCCATCCTGTCTGCATCGATCTCATCAACATGGATCCTCGTTGACAGGAAATCAATCTGAGAGTCTTCTTAATAAAGCCCTAGACTCATTTCAGTTCCTCCTCTACACTCCACGTATTACACTTCAGACTTTGGTTGTCTCGCCCTTCCTCACGTTGGTGAATCTGTATCTGGAAGACCTCAAGAGGGTCTACTGACGTTGCTGCTGCTTGTTTTGAGAAAGTTTCCTTTTTCATTACCTGGGATTTAAATGAAATAGTTTCACAGATGGTAAAATTCATCTTTAGTACATCAAGGTTATTCTATGACAACTTAGGCCAGGACATCAGCAACAAACCGGTATTTGGCACAAGCTAACCCCTCTATTATCTAAGCTTCTGCCATTGAACATATAAAATATTATCATAAAATAACATATTTATATTTATGCAACATGACTAATGCTATACAACTGGTAGACTCAGCCAAGTAATCCTATTAACTGCAGATGTGTTTTAGCCATGTTGTTTAGGCTACATAATCAATTGCTAGCTTTGCTTAATTGGTTGCAATGCCAACTCCTGGTTTCCATGGAGCTACTTGGCAGTCTGGATGTTTTAATTGATGTGCTTAATTGAGGATTTACAATTTTTTATTCTTGTGTGTATACTGCTTTGCACACACGAGTAACAACTCATTTTTCTTCATAGATGTATTTCTTTCATAATGGATGTCAATGGCAACAAACTATCTGGGACCAAGGGTGTCATGTGACATGCAGTCACAACTTTGATTTGCCAATGATGCCAAAAAATATACAAAACATACTAGGGTGTATGAAAGAGGCCATAACCATGTAATGCAAAATGCATAAACACTGTATGTTCAAACACAAAGCAATTAATTTAATTGTTTAATTGTTTTTACCAGATTTATGTTTCTTATTGTTTTTTTTTTTGCATCAATAATAATGAGAATAGTTCAATTAAATACTATATGAATCATGATTTCTAAGATTTTTTCAGTAATAAGAATATTAAAATATATAATATAATATAAAGATATTTATATTTATTTAAGAATGAGATTTATTGTGAGGCTACAGCAGTTCCCACAAGATGCTAACTCACTCGACTTTAACCTCAGTGTCATGGATGCCCAGGTAGGGGCCATCTGTCCATAAAAACCTCAGGTGGGACCAGTAAGCCAGGCGTCAAGAGCCTGGGAGGCCGCCTTTGGCCCTGGAGGTCAAGGGGTGAAGGCGACTTAGTAGTATTTCTCCGCTACCCTGCTGAAAATCCCACTTGGAAAATCCAGATAATCCCTCATCTCTGTTGCTCGGAATGCTGTAACACAACTCGGTACACAAACATGTACACAAACACCAACACATTTGGCGCACAGACACATCAGCAGTAAACACACAGTGAGTGTATGTGTACATTCAGTATATATACACATACACACACACACACAGAACCTAGGCCCCAGCTCACCACAATGCGGATAATCTCCTTTATCTAGCCAAGCAGTGCTCACCAGGTCAACTCCCAGATTACCCTTTTGCGTCTATATGTGTGTGTGTGTTTGTGTGTTTACCACTTATCTTCTGGTGAATGTTTGTTTGCCAACACTGCACTGCTGCCTCCAACATTGCTGATATTTACTGTGCAGTGTTGGATATCTACACATTTTTCTGTACTGTCTTATCTCATTTTAGGGAGGCTGGAGGTATTCTGGAGATTGTTCTCACCAGAAACAAGTGATTCTTTTGAAATGCTTAAAATAACCCATGTTTATGTTTTCCTGACAAGTGACCTCTTGCAGTCATGTGAAGAATGACTGTTCTCTTCCGAAAAAAAAAAAAAAGACAGTTTTGGTTGTGTGACAAATCAACTCAAGCTCTACTCACTAACTCTTTCATAGTTTTCAACTGGATCTCACGGTCCTCATCAGTGAATTGAATGTGGCTATATCAGCGATGGTCATATGTGTGGGAAAATACCCTTGTAATAACCCATGTCTCTATTCAAAGATCTTTGACAGGTCTTTGGCGGCAGATGTAAATGTCCTCCTTGATATTTCTTTGGATGTCCACTGTATCTGGTCATTCTCTGTATGGAGAGTTTCAGCTTCTCCCCTCTGGATGAAGATTCAGATCACCAAAGGCCAGGTCTAACAGGGCGAAAAATGATTTTATCTATCATGCCATCAAACTGTCAAATACTCAGGGATAAATTAGCTGATGATGATCTGTTTTCCACATAATATTGGTGAGTGATGATGGTGAACTTGTTCTAACCATAGATGATTGGCTTAGATTATGTTTTTTTGTTCAGAGACAGCTGTATCTAGTAAGTAGGGGACCTTAAGTTGAGATGATTTTGTCACACATACTGAACTATGTGAACTACGTTTGTTGCCATTAAGTAGCACAACATTATTATCCTCCTTCGAGAAGTCTTGGGGAAGAGGTTGGGATGAACAAAGTCTCGGACCTCGACACCAAAGACCAGGGTTCACGTCCCATTTTAGTTTCTTTCAACCATCTTGCCCTGGCCTTAACCGTGACTTGGACATTGGCCTAACCTCATCTAAGTAATAGTAGCTACCTAAAGTATACCTTCATCATAGAGGCAACTAATCAGAAAATACTCAGATGAGTCAGTTCTGAATTGGTCATATGGATCATTCTGAGAAGCACTGAGAAAGCTTTTTTTTAATTTAGCAATATGGACTTGTTGCCATTTTGCATAGGGTGAGCGGCAGGATACTATACACCCTGCACAGGTTGGCAGTCTATCATACGGCTACCTATGAGACCTGTAATCCATATTTTCCCCCCATATTTTCATCTCCTGCAGCATAGTTAATGTTTCATGTCATCTGAAACAAAATAATATTGTTCACATGCACTTCCCCACAAACTTTACAAATATGTAGATGAAAAAAGATCAAGGCTTTGTGGGGTTGCAGTTAGATACAAGGAGAGTGGCTGAACCAATTACAAAACTAAAAAGTATACATTATACTGTTAATGTAATAGCTTAGCTGGCCAATCTGTGTTGACATTACCTTCCAGTCTAACTAAAATGAATGGGTACAGCAAGCGATACCAAAGGACATCAAGCAAGTTTAATTTCATCTTCATACTGTATTTGATCATGCTGAGGTTTTCTCTGTGCACACTCTGATTAACTGCACAAGGAGAAAAAGTCTAAAGTTAATTGTGTGGCCACTGAGCTTGGCTGAGTGAGGAACCTTAATCTTACTAATTGTTATCATTTTAATTAGAATATAGTCGAGTGTTTTCTTTTGCCAGAATATCCTCTTTCCTTCATTTACATTGGCTAATATCTTTAATTGAGCTTTATTCATAAGGCATTGTGTGATTCCTTGTTTTGCTTTTTTTTTTAAATGTCTTTGTCAGTATATTTGTCCACTGACCTCCATGTGGTCATGTTTGGATCACAGAGGCAGGTGTGTGGGAGTTTGCCTCTGAAGAACAAATGAGATCGCATGTGTCAAAGGCACAGGTTCTTGGCTTTGATCACTGTGGAGAATTAAAGTGCCAGGGGATCTGTCAGCCTCAACAGGGGGCGCTGTGGATGTGCTCCCAACGGCTGCCGTGCCGCATCTAAAGAGTGTCGAATCAAAGGGAATCACTCCAACCATCGTGCTCCCAATCACCGCTAATTACTGGTCCGTGACTCAATTAGGTGAATGATTAATGGCTTTCCAGAGAGATGTGGAAGGATTCAATTACAAACACACAGCAACAAACCGCTGTTCACCTCATCTGTGCTAGCCATCAGGACTCAAATGAAGCAGACTTTGGCCAAATACCGTACAAAGCATTTCAGTTTTTATTACAACATTTAAAGTAGTTTCCATATTCTGCACTGCTTAGCTTATATCTGTAAAATGTGTGTTCTCGAATGTGTGCAAATGTTCTCATACAGTATGTCCCACTGGCTGCAGGCCCCGATGAGCTACTTATTGGAATGAACTGGCAAAATGCCTCCAGAAAGAACCGATCCGGGGGAGTCTGGCACATTTTCATCCGAAGAGAGGTTTTGGATTAAACAAATCTATGATAAAGCAAACGTCTCACTAGGCCAAATCTCTGTCTGCGCTCCTCCCCGGCCCTCACCCCTGTGTATCAAACAAAGTGACATTTGAAAGAGAGCAGAGAAGGAGAGTGGGCAGATGAAGGGAGGTGCAGGGAGTGAGAGAGCAGGGAGGTAGCCACAGAGCCATCTGGCTGGAGGAGACGGATTTCAATGAATTTTTCTCTCAGGAAATCACAGAAATACCTTCACCGCTGACAGATAAAAAAAAATGTGAAACCTGTTATATATTAGTCGGATATTAAACAAATGTGATCTATTTTTGTCTTCGTTCTCGGCTAAAGCAGGTCAGTGCTAGTCTGAACTGCTACTGAAACCCATCAAGGTCTCTAGCAAGACTTCCAAATGTGTACATTAGAAATGCATTATAGCACTTTTTGTGTAAACTCCTGCTCAGTCTTTCTTTTGTTTTTGTCTCTGAAAAGGGTGCTTCAAGGCTAAAGAGGGAGGTAAATATTTGGGTCACAATTTTGATTTGCTGTAGCTAGGTGAAAGAGCATCAGCTGGGGGCTACAATGCATCAGTGCCTTGGCCTGCGTTGTGACACTGACATCACCTCAGGCTGTGGCAGCTCACGCTGTGACAACAACGAGCCTGTCACTCACCTTCAACACGTATTCTGACATGTTCCAATAAGGTTACACTGACATGTAACAACTAAGATAACCATGACAGAGCTAATTTGGATTTTGTGTGGCCTGTGGAATCTTTTCTTTGTGGCTTTTGTTTCAGAGACTTGAATGACAGTTTTTTTTTTCTTTTTCACACTTGAGCTCGTCACTAATCCAACATTTATTGAAAAATAGTTAAACACCTGAAGCGTGCACATACTCACACTGCAAATTCTGACTATTGCATGAACTCACATGATTCATGTCATACTGTCTTTTACAGCGTATTGTTGTATGACAAAACAAACAAAACCTTCCTTGCCCTGCCTCTCTCTCCCTCTTTGTTTTATTACTATTATTCCACATCAGTTTGATAAAAAATTGTTTTTTATTTCCGTGTCATGCCAAACATTTGGTCCATCCCACATGAGATTACAAGACACAGCAATTTATCAGACATCAAAAATATAACAAGGCATCTTCTGGTAACTCATAAACAAAACCAAAAGAAAAACATTAATTAAAACTTTATACTTCTATATACTTTCAAATAACATATGTTAATGCAAAATTTAAAAATAAATTGTGCACTGAATAGCAGGAAAAAGAAAAGTAATGCTACAAGCCTATGATTTATCCTTATTAAGGGTTTTTTTCTCATCTCCCAGGCTTTCTTCAAGTAACTGGCTAACTCTTTTTGCATGTGAGTAGCCAATTCAGTCTTTGTTCGTCATCCATGTTTAAAAAGTCAATTTCTGTTTCTATCTCACTAACTAAATATTGCGTGTTTCCCATTACAAAGGACAATAGAAAAACAAAATGAAACTCCTTTTCTATGCAACTGAGATGGCACATTGAACAAACTTGCCTTTCTTTTTCCACACTGACATACCGTCAAGTTTCAACATTGAGATACCAGATTTCAAGTGGATATTTGCTTCTTAAATAAATTAAATACATATAATATTGTGTACCATATTCATATTTTATCATCTTGAATGTATGCAGTTTTTATGTGGTCTATAAGTCATTAGTCCACTATCATTTCCTCTCAGCAAACACAGTTTCTCTTAACACAGTACCTGATTCCAAAACTAAGCTACACATACAGTATCTTTCAGCAAACTTCACATGGTTCCCACCCATTTATAAAATACTTTGTGAATGCAAATGCAACCATATTGTCCTCAGCCTAAGACCACGTTGCAACCCACACAAAAAACATCTGTATCTATGAATTGTACCTCCTTCAATAATTCCCCTTAATCTTTACCTTTGTTCAAGCATTATAAAACTTACATTTTCAGAAAATGATTTTCTGATTCCTTTTTCTTTACTGAATATGAGTCACCCCTCTAAACACTGTGTACTATGTAATGACTTAACATACATTGTCACCTGCAACAAAGCACCAATAAATATGCAATTCTGCTTTGTGACATTTACAGAGCTCCTGCTTATAGGAGCTGTCAGTGAAATACCAATAGTGTGTGAGAGGTAAAGTCTTTCCCACAGCAATGACAACAACATAGCGTACTTGTCTGTCTTAGCACTAGTTTCTCTCTAATTCCAATCTTTGAATGAGGGATAGTCTTCCCTCCACACCTCCATTGTCCTCACAGAATGCAATTTTTGTTTTGAACAATAACTCTTGAACAGTACGAACCCGCGAGACTGTGTTCATTATTAAGCTACAGCCTGAAAGATTTTTTTTTTCCCCTTTTGACTGCCTCAATCCATCTTTTTCTAATGCTTACACATTTCTGTCTCTGTCCTTCTGTCTCAGAAATGGTAACTAACTGCTAGGTGCGTTTTCTTTTCTTGTGGAAGAACGCTGAAAAGGCCGACCAACCGAACACACACTGTTTCACACAAACCCTTTAGCAGACACAAATGCCGTCAGAAACTAAAATAGGAGGGATAAGCAGCGTGGTGGGACAAAATAACAGGTCCTAAGATACCCAAAACCCTAACAGTAATATGGGGTGCCAACTGACGCAGGCACACACCCCAGAAAGCCATCAGTCATAATATTTACCCTTTACTTGTCCTCTGTTTATTTTTTCTGTGTTCTTTCCCTTCTTTTCACCCTCACATGTCTGGCCAACAAACGCTCATTGGTAACACAGTGTCTAATTTGACAAATGGTTCACTGAAACTTTCCTTTGAAAAGGAGAATATCATAAGACATAGACAGAGAGGAAGACACGAAAGAAAGGAGAAGTAACAGTGATGTATGTTCAGTTTATCAGGCGTTGCGCTCTTGCTCACCAAAGATCATAGAGAACATGTCAACCCCGAAAACACAAGTGAAAATCCGCCTACAGATCTTCACCCAATCCAGGCTTAAGTCATTTTTTTCCCCCCTCTCTCGATGTTTCCTGGACTTTGTCACGCTTCATTTTGACATGACTGGCTTCTTTTTCCAACAGATGTCCCAGACGTCTTTCGGAGACCTCGAACTGAGTTTGCTCTCAGACGGGTAGACCTCCGTGCATCATAGAGGGTCTTGAGAAAGGGTCTCTTTTTGCGGATGATACGCACATTTATCTAAATGACCATCACACGCCCGACATTTAAACCAAGCAGAAGTCCAACTATGACATGTCTCCTCCTTCTATGTCCAGGAAATGTGCTTAAGAGTAAGCAGAATATATCTGGGAAGAAATATGAAGTGTGGGAGTCTACAGGCTCCAAGCAGGTCACCTTTTAGAGAGATGGAATGGAAGAACAGCATGGATGGTGCAATATCTTATCCGTCAGAAAATCCAGGCCTGGGCTTTCTCCTCCTGTTTTCCAGTCACCCTCTCTCCCTCCATTTCCCCCGTCTGCTAAGGATGTACATGTATCTGTGCAGACGTTGGCTTGGTCTGATTTATGACTATGTGGATATAGAAAGAGAATCAAATGAATAGCCTGCATGTGTTCTTTATTTATAGCCAACACAAATGAAAAGTGAGCTCATCCTCTCCCTCTCGGTTTCTCCCTCCTTTCTCACTTTCTCTTGCCCTATACAACCACCTCTCCATTTCTTACAGTGAAGCATCTGGAAAGACTTATGGCCACCACTCAACCACAAGAAAGGCAAGTGTCTGCCCCTTAGGACCATGTTGATTTGGAGAAGACGCTGCAAACGGGGACCACAGTGGGTGTCCATAAAATACTGTTCATGGACACAAAGTACTAAATACTGCTAAATATTTAGCTATGACAGCATTGTCTGTGAATTAGGTGAAGTTGAAAAGTATGTTCCTGTATCATTCTTCAGCTTAAAAAAAAACAAAAAAAAAACAATAAAACAAACCAACCTATTATTACTCTTTAACATGGTAGCCTGATATTATAATCACTCAATGAATAATTTAATCAACATGCCAAGTCTTTATTTGTATATTTGCACATTGTCTTGATTTAATTATTTCATAATTGTAATTCTTTATTGATACCCAATAATGTTCCCCAGATTTCCCTGACATTCTTTTCTTTGGATAATTCTGGAAGAAACACTGAACAAGTTGAATAATAGAAATTGTTACACTATAATATATTAGATAATGACATGCAATATTTGCAACCAGCTGCTTCAGGACAAAGCTATCAGTGTCTGTCTTATAAAACCCAGTCAACCATAATAATTAATATAATTATTTGCGCTTTGAATATCTCTCTCTGTGCCCGCAAGACATTGGAACAGAATATGTGATAGGACGGTGTTTAAAGAATGACTGTTAAAGCAGAACTGTACTGTAGGTATGAAGAGTAGGTAGACTGCAGGAATTCCACTTTTCCACAGGGAGGCCATTTTTTTTCCCTTTAGAGAGATCCCTACTGCATGATAAGAGAAACAAAATTACAGTACAAAATTAATTAAGATCCAGCAAAACGATTACTGGATTAGTCTAGCATTAATTGAAAACTCTGATGGAGCATATATCACAGAGATTAGGAACATCTGAGCCTCTTGTGTTCAAGGAAACAATATCAGGAGGGAATTTTTATTTTAAAAAACTTGTGCTGGAGTGATAGTGGTGGCAGGGGGTGAAAATACTGAATCAATTACCACATCTACTGAAGTCGGTATTTTAAGACTTTACACAAAGTTGTCAGATTATAAAAACCCGACGACAGCTTGAAGGGGAAGTATGTAAATTACATGTCGGTCACACTCTGTTTCTTTACATGTTCACACCCTATACATACACAAACACATATTCTCTTCTTGTACCCCATACTCTGAAAATAGAAATCTAAATTCCACAGCTATCCTTTTGAGCTATTTTGGGGTCTTTGCCAGCTAAGCAGGCTAACACTTCAAACGCAGCACCTTCAGATACGCAATGAAGAGAAGGGAGCAGCAATAGCATAGCCGTGGGGTTAGCAGGCTGCAGCTTTCTTTTCTCCGAGCATGTGCCCCTCGTCCCTCCCCCAGCATCCACCATGTGGGATCAGTACCTTGTGTGTTACTGAAGGCAAAGAGACAAGAGAGATGCCCTCCCTGAGCCTAGCAGGAACACTAGATCTGCCTGTCTCTTCAACCTTCAGGCTCTAGATGTCCAATAAAGATAATCCCTCCCTCAACAACGCACGGTTGAGTGGATGGTTTAGTGTCTTTTGGCAGACGTGGATGGCGGGCTGACAGGAAGGTATGGATTTGACCAGGATGAGGTCATTGTTTACCTGCAGAGGTTGTAATGAAGGAGTGTTGAGCTGCAGGGAACAACTCTGAGTGGAAGAAGAACATGAGAAAGATGTCTCTGTATGTGAATCTCAAACCACCACAAACCATCTCTCTCAGTCTTATCAGTCTCACATTCCATCTTTTTCCTAAAGCATATATGAGGGTTTACATGTACATATGTGTTTGGAAGAGAGAGATTATGCTGGTATGTGCACGCTGTGTGTATTTGTGTTTGTAAGCGGAAGGATCCCGGTAGAAGCCAGATAGCCACCGCCATCACTCACACCAACAGTGAGTCTTCGACTTTGCTGAGCCCTTACTCTGAGATAAGGCTTTGGATCCCTTTGGCTCTGCAGTTTGATCAATCTGCAGATTTACAGCCACCACTGCAGCACACTGATGAAGCATAAGAGCAGTAAATTCTGCTCCCCTCATAGAAAACTCTCCACTCTATCTCTCTCATGTATTGATGTAACACCCTTGAAATCTTTCCTTTCTAGTTTCAGTGGAATAACTAGCGAGTGGCTGATCTTAATCAGCTAAGACTTGTTACTCTCTGTGTTTCTGTTCGTATTACTGTTTTTTACACACATTTGCTGTACATCTAATACTTCCCAGGAATTGCACAATTTCTCATTTACTTCCCTTAATGTCAGTGCTGATCTGTCAGGTGCTCAGCAAGACTCTGTCTTGCCCTCTGAGAAGCTTGAAGCTGAAGTGAATTTTCACTGCAGCGAATACTTGATGCTCATCACAGCTTAAATGGCAGGGGTTGTTCTTCTTGTATTCAGATTCATATCCTTCTCAATCTCTTCTCTAGTTCTCTTAATAACTTTTAATACTCTGGGTTTGGAGTCTTTTTCTTCTTTCTTCATTAATTTTTGACTGTTTTTACTCTTCGTACTACCAACATTAGAAATAAATGAGAGCTTTCACAAGCAAGAGAACCTTGGCACTCCTACACATATGGATTTGACTAGTTTAGAACAGGATTCTGACCTAATTTTGTAGTCAGGATTATGCTCATTGAGATAGTTCCCCTGCTTAGTCATCATAACGAGACTTTGGCAAAATCTGATACCTGCCAAGCTTCAATCATGTGCTAGTGGCAAACACAGACCCCTTCAGTTCTTCTCAGGGTCTTTTATGATTCTGCAACAGGCAGTGCACACCTGACTGGGGCTGAAAATGCCTCAACCCTTGGGCTGTTACTTGAGACATGATAAAGTCTCCAGAGTCTTAAAGGCATGGAGGTGATGAAGCAAGCACAAAGCCTGGATCCTCTACTCCTGCATTGTGAATAGGGGGACTGGGTAAAAGGATAAAGGGGGGCTTAATGGCAACCTGCCTAACCTCCTGACCCTACTTTGTTGGAAGGGACGAACCAGGGGTACCTCACCGAGGCTCCATTCAGGAATAATAAAAGCACAAAGCTTGGATATCCGACATGTGGTTCAAATTCCTCCCATCTTTACAAGGACTTGGTGAAGGCCCTTGTCACAGGTGTACAAAGCAGTACAATTTCTTCTACTTGTATTGTAATATTTGTAATCTCCTAACCAACAGATCTCACCTTTATGGTTGCTACCTGCATATCACCACAACTTTCCTCAATGTGTGTATTTTGAGGATTGCTAAATGTCCAGAAATACCCATATCACATTATCAATATCCCAAGCAGAGTTCTCATTCTTTCTCTCTTTCCCTAAATGTCTGGCAGCTGTAGCCAGCATTTATGAATTTGATGTACACAGTTACTAATCTAAGGCAGTCGGGGCAGGTGGGGGGTGAGATCATTACTCCTGGTAAGGCCGACATCTGAGGCCCAGAGCAGGATAATAACACTCTGATCTCCTTCCCACATGCTCTACAGCCTTGGAACTTTCCCTCGGCAGCCAGATTCCTACTGACTGTGGATCAAATGAACCTTTGCTTCCCTAGAATGAGTCTTTCCTCATTTACCCCTTTCGTTAGCATCCTTCCTCTCTATGCTCAAAATGTCAGGGAAATACAAGCTTTCTGTACTTACTTGTGTATATTTCCTGCTTGTTAAGTCCTGAGTGTATTAAGTGCCAATGGCTGTCTGGGCTCACCAGACATTCCTACGAGAGGGTAGTAGAGTGAAAGAACAGAGGCTCTCAGGCTCTCCCCTTTCTGTACTGTTTGCTCTGCACCTATTGCCCTATAGGGGGAGCCATGACCTCACGTTCCTGCTGTCCTACTCTTCCTCTGTTCCAGCTCTTCTGCTGTTCTTTTTCACTTTGCTTCCCGTGTTGTACTTAAAAACAACTCCAGGCTCAGGCTTGGCCGCAGCCCTGTGAATATATCAGAAACAGAATATACTTTGATCAAGTGCAGTGCATCTTGCACACTGACGTGGTAGGACAGACGGGCAGCAACATACAGCAGGTAATGATACGTGATTTATGTGCTTTTGCCTGCACAATGGGCCTTAGTGGCTGAGTAATAGGTATCACTGTCAGTCAATCTGACTGCTACTCTACGGAAACTAAAGTATGTGGCATTACACTGTTGTTGGATACAGAGTAGGCAGAAGCAATCTTGTGTGCCCATAAGCCTGTGAAGCCCATTGTGGCTGAAAAAACAAACCAAAACCATTTCTTCTACAATGCAATGAAAGCACATATTATATTTCTATGAATTATTTATAAAATAAATGCATAAGTTCAAGTGTTAAAATTCTGTTAAAGAAACACATCAAATAAAAAAAGAATGAATAAAATAATGTTTTTTTTTGCTCTCCTGAGTTTGTGAATATACTTCACACCTTTTATAGAAAACCTATAATATATCGTAAATTCAAATGCCCTTCTTTTTAATAAAAAAAATAAAAATCATCTAAAAGAATACATGTATTTGCGGTGCTTCCCAGCTACAGACTTTTTTCAGATCCCCCAAGTAGAACACTTGGCGGACAATAGATAATTTATTTGTATTGCAGCCTGTGAACTTGCTCAGTACTTGAGCACTGAAGACAGACGATGTCTAAGTGTGCATGTAAGTGCACAAGGTTGAATGCTATTGAGGATACACTATTCCTCTGACCCTGTTTGAGCTGCAGGGCAAATACATCAGCCATGTCCTCTGAATAAACAACATAAAGAAGGGGTTATTCAATGGATCTCTGTTTTCCAGAGATAAGTGTGGCTTGAACACAGAAGCGTCAAATGCAGGGAGGAAAAAAAAGAAGGATTTTGATGTTTGTCCTGACCCAGAGATTATACATGCCCATGGAGTGATGTGCTTCAAGGCCTGGGTGACATAAGGCTATTGGCAGGATGTTGGTTGCTGTTTGTGGACCTTCATGCAAAAGAAACTGTTTTGCCTGAGGCGAGGTATCTGCATGTCTTTGATGCTGTGCTGCGGTTGATTCACATATTGGGTCTGGGGTCAGCTGTGCAAAGCAGTCCCTAAACATCTCATAAGACATTTCCCTGGGCTGGACAATTTTCTCTCAGATGGGCAGACAGCAGTGCAGTCTATGAAACAGAGGCTTACACAGTATGCCCACCACAAAATTAATCACAATAACATAATTGTCCTTTCTGAAATCCTCACTACTGAATAAAGTAGTATTTCAAGTTAAGGACCAATTATTTAGTCTTCAGCTGTTTTTGTTTGGTGTTCAAGAAATTATAGAAAATCACTGAGTAAAGCTACAAAGCATCTTCAGACTGGCTGTTTCCCTGCCAGCCAAAACTTTACAATTGAATTTACAACTGAATAATGTTTGTATAAAACATGATGGAGTGACATGGTGACTATGGACAAGGTGTACTGTCTACAATGCAACTTTGTGCTGCAGTCCATGGTATGACTCTCAAAAGCCAGCATCTTTGATTGATGCTACCAAGCAGTAGTGCATTTAACTCAAGGAACTAAATTGGATGATGGGTCTTATTTAATGGCGAGTTTGCCTTTGGAACAATCAAATGGGGTTTGGGACCAGTGACATATCTGCCAACTTGTGTCCATCCTTATGTTACTACAACATAATGTTATGGGCCACTCCATAAATGATATGATCAATCAATGCTTCATCACAACCACATCGCCGTGCGAAACCCCAGTGATGTTTTTTTTTACATCCAATGCGAAAGCGTTTAAAATTCTTGATTTCAACAATATCTGCGCATGGTAACTACAATATGGTTAAGGACAAGGAAAAATCTTGGTCATGGCAAATAAACTGGTGAAGGTATGGTTAGGTTAACTAACACACTTGGTGTAGTGTACATGTCATTTAAAGCCCTCAAATTCAGTTTAATCTACTTCAATGTGACCCCATAATAAGGTATATGCATATTATTCTTGCAGTATTTTATAAAATTGTATGTTATTTAAAGAGGTGTGCATATGCAACCATATACATGTACAAAATCAGTGTCGGGCATTGAAGTGGGGGTTGGGGTATTGACAATATGCCCACTAGCTCACACTGGACTGCACCACTGTGGGCAACAAAGGAAGGGAGGACCCATCTGCTCACATCTCTTCCACTACTATATGGGCATAATATTCCTTTTCCCTATGTTGACCACAGACTATTAATTGCAAATCCACATAGACATGCTCATTATTGTCTGAATATGCACCAACACAAACGCCATACACTATGACATGCATGTAACCATACTCACATGCAGGTGCATGCTCATGAGCACTTATTAGCATATTACATTTGCAAGTATCCATTTGACCAGGCAATTATTGATGGTTTGCCCAAACTTATTGTGTAAAAATAATAATCTGATGATTGCCAACATCTAATTGCCACAGCTGGGTGTGTGTGTGTGTGCGTGTGTTTGTGTGTGTGTGTGTATGTCTCTGCTAATAGAGCGAGTGGGTCCTAGCTCATTACTCTGGCAGAGAGAGGCTACTTTATCTACAATCTGGCCCATTTTAAATGCTAGCCTATTTTTAAATGGGTTCCTACACACCGCCTTGTTAGCGGCAAAGAGCGTAATCTCTCGGCTTCACTACACACTCTTTCTAACTACCCAAGTCTCTCTCTCACTTATTGTCTGGCTTTCTCTTTCCTTGTTGTTACCTCAGATAATTAATGACTGGGAGACAATGTGTTGCGTCTTTTTTCCATGTAAATAATGAGTTCATGCAATACACAAAAATGTGGTCATGTCAGTGAAACCCTAGTAAATTAGGTTTCATGGACATGACCACTAAATTAAGGATAGTTTATGTTTTTTGTTAGTGTTACAAAGTTTGCAGTTAAGTCCAGACTGTTATTCTAATGGTTCTCCTGCTACCTGACTTCAAATTTAACACCTGACTAGAATATTCAGTACACTGCTAGACTGGTGAAAGCACTCTATGCAGCAGGGTTGAGCAGTATATTGTATTTGCCTCAGTGCTGAAGATTGACTCTGTTGTCTCACATCTCCAAAATGATCTACAGTGAGATTTCAGAGAACCGCTTCCCTCTGGAGCGAATCTTGAGAGCTTGTTACTTGAAATGCTTCAAGGATTTTCACGTTGTCCATCTTCCTCGCTCTCTCTGCCTGCTGCTTTCTCTCATGTCGTCCCTCTCTTTTTTCCTCTTCCATCTGTTTCTCTTTGTCCTCTGTTACTAAGGGTAAGATCAGCTCTCTTGCTTTTCCCCTTCGCTCTCTCTCCCTCTCTTTTTCTCTTTCACGCGGTGTACATGGGATACTTGGCCGACACCCAGTTTGCAGGCAATGTGTTGTAATTGCTTTTTGTTGGTGGTAAAAGACAAAACAAAACAATAATACTCCTCTCTGAAAAATAAATCTGTTCTATTCCATTTGTTTATCACTGCATTCTTGAATGTGTGTACAGGATATGCATGTAAATCTGCTGAAGATGTCAGATATGCACATGTTCATGTGATGTCTTTGTGTTTGCATAGAAGGTTGCAGTGTATTGCTTTTGTACAAGAGCCTAAAACCTGTCCACAGAGTGTTTTTCTTTATGTCTCAAGTGTTCGCATACCTCGATGGTACATCTCTGAATTTGCATGTCTGACAATTGGCTGCAGGAATCAGCTGTGAAGGACAGTCTCTTTGTCTTTGGAGGGAACTCATTAGGTGTGCAGACTTTTGCCCCATCCTCTTTAGTGCTTACTCCGTCAACACCATTTGTGCATTTCATTTTTCATGCCTACTCTTTCACTCCACTCCCTCTGCATCACCCCCACCCCCCGTCAACCCCAGCCCGCCTCTCGCTGTTTCCCCCTCCACCCCCTTCCCCTCTCGTTCCCCATCCCCTCGTCTTGGGCCAGTGCAAATCTAGAGCATTCTGCTGCAAGGGCTGATATTTCTGAAGCCAAGTAACACATACATTTATGTTTCAAGCACCCATGACTGTGACAGACATGTATAAAATGTTATCAGACTCTGTCAGACATGCCAGCTCTCTGCTGTTGTTCATTTGAAAGCTATTTAATGTGTCAGGCCCGTGTGTGGTGGAGACCTACAGTGGTTCTTTCCTGTACCATGACTCTCATTTTGCAGGTGTTGACACACCACCGCACATAAATATGAAACACATTTTACATTCAAATTCAAGGTGTTTAGCTGATGCTCTCATCCAGAGTGACTTACAAAGAGCGAGCAGCATGGGGGGTTGTCAGTGTCTTGCCGTAGCAAACTTCAGACTCTCATGGCAGTTGGAGGGATTGATCCTGTGACATTTTTGATGTTGGATTTCATACATAATGCTCTAATACTCTATAGCAGCAGTGAGAAGCTATATTAACCATGTATTTATACATTAAGTGTAGTGATGAAGCAAAGTGTTCTTTTCATTGTTAGTGAGAGTCTAGAAGGACAGCCTCCTAAACCCATGGGGGGTAGAAGTCTGTCTTTATCTGATAATGAGCCCCGTCAGACATGTCCTCTCTTTCCTTTCTGCGCTCCAGTTGAAGAAATCTCTTGCTCTTTGAGTATACAACCAATCACTGGCTCCTGAGCCCTGTACCCACATCATACCATCGTCCTTCCATCCTGAGAGACAGTGTCTCATTTTGAAAGGGCTAGCATTTCAACTGCACAATGTAAACGTCTCAACATTTCACTATTCTTTAGCAGAGTTAAATTGCAGTCAAGATGTGACAGAAAAACTCAAGTGCGTGGAAATTGTACAATGTGGCACCAGTAAACTCCACAGAGCATGCTTTACTTCAATTTAGCTGACTTGTAATGCTTTATATGACAGGATAAATACACAAGAGAACAAACTAACAAAAGCCCTAATGTGATTGATTTCTTAGGACAGATAAGTCACTGGCTGCTGTTATCATTTATTCATGCTTATTTATTGGCTGAAATTAAGTAAAACGTATCACCCTATAAGATACAGATTGTGCAATTAATTAGTTGTAGAATGTGATCTCCCCCTATGTTGCTAAAACACCCAGATTCTTAGAAAACATGACCTCAGTGTCTTCAATAGAAGCTACAGCATTGATCGCGTCCTGTTGATCACATCTCTGGATGTGTGTTTTTCACACATCCAGAGAAAATTTATTTGGTCAGAGAGTTGGGATGAGTCACTTAATGAGGATGGGATGCTCTGCTGCAGACCCAGCAGAGCATGTCATTCTGTAAATCTTGACTTCTATACAAACCACCATTTTAAACATGTCTTTTCTTTGCTTCTGACTCAGACCTCATAAATATATTCTAGATGTTCTCATCATCACCTAAATGACTACACCACAAAAGTGCCTGAAATTAAACACTTTACAGTTGCACATACTCAAAGAACACTCCCTAACCCACCTCTGACACTGCTATAGCGTGCCCACTTCAGGTTTGAGGGCGACGTGGTGTGTTTTGCTGTGCTGGTGGAGGTCCAAAGCGGCTCTTCAAAATTAAACTGTGGAAAAGCCCCACAGTCAACATTGGCTTAGCTAGTGCCACTGGCAAATCGGGTCGGATGTGCAAAAGTCACCTTGACAGTTTCCACAACGGTGCTGTCATTGGTAGACAGCGATGTCATCCAAATAGATGGTGGGTGTTAAGCGCGTTAAAGGACATCACACACAGTCCAGAGGAGACGCTGCAAATGTTGAAAAAGAACAAGCAAAACAGAGGCAACATAGTGTTTTACCTGTTATTGCAGCAGCCACGGGCAATATTATCACGTTAATGCGCTGTGTGACTGTGTGTGTAGTATGTGTGCATATTGCTTTTTTTTCCTCTGTTGATCAAGGCCCTTATGTATTCAAAGGTAGGTTACCTCCCCAAGAATAAATTGAACAATATTGGACCTCTTAAGTCACCTCCCCACCACCCGCCTTGATATGCACCATTTCCCCTCACAATAGGGGATTAGTGATTTACCTATATTACTACAATGCAATGCACATGTCGAGCTGACAGATTTAGTGACTCTCGCCAACAGGATTTTTCATCGTAATATGCACTTTATTCTTCCTTGTAAAAGTTCCCTGTCATATTAAGCAGGATTGAACAGACATAACAAACTGTGACAGCATCTGTGATGAATGATCCTCGAGTCGCAATCTGAAATTTCACTGTTTACAATTCCTCAGAAGCAATTTTGTTACATAAATCATAATCTGTGTACGTGAGCTGTCAAAATCAGTCGTTCTAAGCGTGGGAGACACCGCATTCGTTGACTCCGTCATGCCAAAATGGCTGGATATGCTGGATATGATGACAAGCATATCTGGATTATGAAGCTGTAAACTTTTTGCAAGATTAATCCCCCTCCCCACAAACAATTCAAGTTTGACCACAACTTGCAAAAACAGCTCAACCACAATCACCAAAACATTTGACACAAAATACAAACACAATTGACTTGACATGTGTACAACTAAAATCTTCAATATAAATGGTGAACAGTAGTTTGTTACATTGTGTGAAAACCATTTTTTTTTTTATGTGGGACAAGCCTACTGTATATGTATCTTTTTTTAAGTCTAAAATATATTAACCTGCATCTTCAGGTGTGGTTTCTTATGAGCCAAGACAGTGAAAACCCTGTCTTTAACCTACAAATGTTCCCCATACTTACTCTGTAATAGCATTGAGTTCCCAGAGAGTCCTGTTGGACTTCTGTTTGGCAGGGGGGCTATTGATTTCATTAAGAAGACGTGTGGAGCACATTACAGAATGATGACTGCTTCATGGGAGGTCAACAAGAAATCAATATGAAATTATATTACAGCCTCGACTGGCTGGGGTAAGGCCAGCTACCACCGCCAACACCCGACTGGAAAACGAGGGAAGGATTTTTCCTGCAGGAATTTCTTGAGGGAGTGAATCGTGGTGATGGTAATAAAAGAAGTGAGGATTAACCATGGCCTTGTCTGTCAGTATGAGGCTGACCAAGTTGAACTGGTCTTGCAGAACAAAGAAACTATAACATCATCCTGTGTCACAGTCCTGCGCTTTGTGCAGTTCAACAACGTAGCACATTGTGGACGAGGAAAAAAAAGGTTGCTAGTGAACACAATCCACACTGCAATTATGTTTCCATATAAATGTAATTTAGGAGAAATAATCTGAGAATATTATAAAAACATACATATTAGAGCCTAAATAATATAATTCACATTGACATCTTCATTCATAAGTCAACCCTTGGATATTTTTACACTGTTACACTTGTTTATCTGCAAGAATACTATAAAAATACACAACTGGTTAAATAAAGAGTAGCAGGTACTGCAGTTTGAGCATGTATAATACCTCCAAAATGCAGGATCAAGGTAAGCAGTACCTTTTACTGTGCTGTTGCTAGGATTAAAAGAAAGGGATGGGTCAGGGTTGTCCTACATGTGCTGGAATATGGCTGACAATCGCAGACAATCCAACAGACAGCGCCCGATATTCTCAAAGAAAAAAAAACATGTCTAGCAGGAATAGCGGAGTAACCAAACAACAACACAACATACATTTACAGTCTCCCATTGAATACAGCACAATGTTGGAGACAAAGACAGAGTGAAAATATATTCAAATCCAGCCTCCCTCCCCCACGCTAGATACCGCTGTACCCTCATGTGGAGCAAGGGAAAACCCTGATCATTAATATAATCATCACCCCCACACGGGTGTTCATAATACTGATAAAAACGACATTTGAAATAGGATGTCTGACCTCTTTTAAAATGTCTCGCTCCAGGTCTTTCTATTCGGTAAAACATGTTCTCATACTAATGGAGTTCATATTCACAGTTCTCTATGGCGGGGTTTCATCTACTACTACTCCTGCACTGTGTCATTAAACACTACTGTATAATTTATTGATGCCCTACATTCCATATACTACATTCCAACGCACAGATTTTGTCGCCCCGCACTTTGCCATACTATTGAACTGAATGAATAATAGAAGAGTGTTTGGCTTGATCAGAGAATGGTGGAAAAACAACAACACAATAAAAAGGCTGATTATCGTGGAGAGAGCTCAGGCGGGTGCCAAAGCATAGTGTATCCCAGAGGGACACAGTGCAGCCTGCTGCTTTTGTATAAAGTATGTTATGTTTTTTTCTTTTTTTTCTTTTATACATTTTGGCAGTGTTTGAGGATGTAAAAAACAATAACTGTGGGATAGATTTACCATATGCTTTATTCTCTGCAAACCACATAAGAGCGTAGTAAGAGTATTTAAAAAACACTGAACACTGTGACATATACAGCCTTATGTGGTTGAGAAACGAGAAAGCCACTCATAAGGTCATCACCACACAGATGCATTTATGGAGGTTCTGCAACCCCAGGCTCGTGAACAGGAGACAAGTTTATGCAAATGAGCGTGCAGAGTAAGGGCTAATGAGATTTATCAAAGCTGATGCTGTAACCGTGGGAGGCATGGTTTAGTTGGCTTGTGAGGAACCAAAATAAGTGTCAGGAAATGCATGCCCCCTGGCAGATGATTTATACCTGCTTATCAAAAATATGATATCTACTAACATCGAGCTGCCGTGAAAGACCTTGATGAAGGATGATTAATTACAGTGTGAATTAATTCTGAATTAATTACATTCTCTACTAGACATTATTAAAGCTCTAGAAAGACTCAAAAGTTCTCAGTTGAAACATGTTTGTCTACTTGTATTTTCTTATTGTAATATTTGAATATATATGTAAAGCTAATTTCATATCATGCCAATCAACACATATATTTTGTATTATAGATAAATTCAAGTCTTATTAGGAATTAACCTTAATTGATTGAGCCAAGCCTAACAACTGGCACACTTGTAGTCCTTTCGTTTCAGAAAAAGTCTCTCCTGATGGGATTTCTGGGTAAAGGTAATGACATACTAGAGTACTTGGGATGGGGTGGGAGGGTGGTGGGGGCTTAAGCCATTTCACCAATGAAGCCATGAAGTCTCAGCGAAGAAAAAAAAGAGCAGAGTGAATGACAAGTTAATTGGCGAGATCTGTGGACCTCAGGGTCTGGTCCTGATGTGGAGGCCAGACTGGGTGGGATGGTATGCCAGCTAATCCGCCTTTGTCCTCCCCCCGGTGAGGGACCGGCTCCTTAGAGAGGAAGGACCTGTTCAAGTGAGTACCTCAACAATCTGATTGTTCCAGATCCAGTCCCAGTCTTTCAAAGGCTGAGTTGATTTTTACTTTGACTGAAATGGCCTTTGGCATGTACTCTTTGGTTTATTGACATCAAAGAAAGAATGTCTTACTGCAAGCCTTGGAATAATCAGCTGTTATTTGAAATGGCATGTTAATTTGTGACCATTAACAGCATTTAATTCAAAATAATCTATCTTGGTATACTGTACAAACAACTCATTAGTTCTTTATTGAATGATTGTGACCTCACATTTATAGGCTTCAAATGCCTTTGCGTTTCAGCTCAGACTTATCTTATCCCCTAGGACTGTCCAATCTATTAGTATAGACCAGGGGTACTCAAATATAAGTCATAGAGGTACACATACCAAAATGTCTAATGTATCACAGGCCCAGAAAGGACATAACTATGGAGCAATTCTGTTTTAATCAACATTGTCAGCCTTTCTTTTTGGTTTGTTTTGATTAGGCTATTTAACTTTTTCAAACTGAGGTCCTACCTCACCAACAAGCTCACTCACTACCGCTACTAGTGGCTGAAAGATGGAAGGTGAGGTGACGTGATAGTGTGTGTGCACGTGTCACTCATAAACAAAAGTATGCCCTAATGTGATTCTTCATTTATTGGGTGACGGTAAGCATTTCAATGGTGTTAGTAATATTTACTTTTACTGGATCACTAGTTTGGTATCAATGCAACTATAGGCATCTTTGCACATTAGTGGCAACAACTGGAAGCAGGAGGCCACATGTTTTGATTGTCTTCAGTATCCAGAAATCATGTATGGTTTAAAGCCCCCAGTCTAGAAGTTAGGAGGGTCAGCAGGTTCGGCCATTGTTGGGATTGAGTACTCTATGGGAGACACTTTAGTACTTACTCTTAAAGGAAAAATCCACCTTCACATGCAGCTCTCACAGTGTTAAACATCATCAGCGATGTTCAGTGTGTTCCAGCAGTTATTTTGTAATGTTGTTATAATTCACTCGGGGTACTGACATTCCCTCAACCTTTTCATCTACTTTTGCTTCATTTAGTGATTTCCCACTTCTCAAAAATCCCTTTCTGAATGGATGAATGGACATGAACTTGTTGCTTTCAGGAGGTTAAATGAGTAGACGGAAAAAGAAGTTATAATAGCAGAGTTTCTTCCAGCTGAGAAAAATGAAAGTTGTGCCCTCCATGCCCTGTGTCTCAACTGCATTATGGTCTATGGAGAAATTAATATCGCCTCTGCTTTTTCGATTAAGTGACGTAATTTCATCAGTATCCGTGAACTTTCACAACCCAGAAATAAAAGAAGGCTGTATTTAATTTATAATGTGTTTGAAACAGTTCATGTGTTTGAGTTAAAATCTCTTAAACATCTTAGATCTGTAGGAAATAGGAGAGCTGAAAGCAAACAGACTACCATTCCCCCATAAAAAAGAAACACTGCAAAGAAAACCTGTGAGTCATTCATCACAATTTAGTTACTTAGCTCCATATTCCACACCTGGGTACCCAGCTTGCCATTAATGTCAGCTGCTCACCAATACAAGTCAGCGAGACACTCCACAATATCCAGTCTGACACATTGGCTCCTCGCTTTGGAGATTAGAGATTCATATTTCAGTTAGAGACATTATATTTGCAGCCTGAAGTCTCTATGAACAATAACAACTTCTCTTACTTTGAGACTTACTTTGGAAGGTATGTTGTGAGTTTAAAGACAAAGCTCAATAGAAACTTTTTAGAGAGCACATTAGAAACAATGCAAATGAGTCATGTAATCCAGTTATTACTTGTTTGAATTTTTACCATCATACTGTTGAAAATAAAATTAGTAGGATGTGATTTCCCCCAAGTATAGTTTTTAAAGCTGGACTAAGTGATTTGTGTCATCTATGGCGAAGGAAAACATCAAAACAAATTAACACTGAGTCTTAAAATCAGCTATCAAGTTGTTATGCTAAAGAGTCAGCAAAGTATTGCCTGTATTTTGACCTTTCACACTTTTGCCACATAGGCATCCCATTGAGTCCTAATTTTTAGCACCCATTGATCTAGGTCTAATAATAATAATTCATTCAGTGTTAGCAGTTACTGCAGCTTTAAACTGCAAGCATGCTAGCAGCAGTCTTCTCTGTAATTATAAACTGGCAGAGACATACCTTTTGTAAAGGATTTAGTCATATACTTGCAATAGAAAAAGATGTCTTTTCTTCTTTACCATTTAATTAAAAACATATTGCAAAGAGCCCACATCATTACACAACTCGATATATTACAAGATTAGATCTAAATTACACCACGATGAACATTATATTCCATATGTAATTGATTAGGGCTTAAATTCACGTTCTAGCAGCTCATTGTAAAACAAAGATCTGTTCTGCCTTTGAAATTACTTACTGACCCTTATGTCATCTTAAACAATGTGCAATGCTAATTGAGATGCTTGACATTGGCATGTGAACTGGCAGATGGTAAAAGGCGTAGGCATTATGTGGGCTATTTGTGTCCTTTTTACATAAAGCTACCATACCATCAAGAGGAACTGAGTGTGTGAGAGGGTGAGAGTGTGAGAGTGAAGCAGGAAATTGTGTTCTTGATTCACCTCTTGTTCAAGACTTTGTATAACACTATCTAGTAACACCATTGCATCAACAGAAAATACATGAAATGTATGCAACATCGTCTATGTTAAAATTGAGTTAATAAGACTTGTTTCACTCCTTGGATGTTTTAGAAATTGTATCATAGATCCCCTGATACAGCGTTTCCTTCTACCGCAAACAGCATTCAGAGTAACATCACACACATCAGACAAAGCACAATTTAAGGTTTTAACCAGGCACAGACATATATTACCATCTATATATTTATGTCTAAGAACCATCCTCCTTCACTGAGCCTGAGAAGGGATAAATTGAGCAAACAAACAGCTTGAGGTCTACCTGCAACTGTACATACTGAATAAGCATCATCGAGTGAGTCTGCATACATCTAAGGGATGCCACCGTGCCAGCCTTATATTAATTTCACATTTATATTCATATCATGGCCCTGAGGGCATGTCTAAGCAGGATACCACTGTAGGGGGTATGGAGGGGTGGGGTTCATGCCTCCAAATCAACATCTCAAAGTGAAAGTGTTAAATCATCTGAAAGAGCAAGTGTTAAAAGCGTAAACATGCATACTCGCCAGCGGGAGTAATGGTTGTTCATACTAATGGAGTTCAATAAGCAGACTGAAGAGTGTTGATCGTTTTGCAGATGAATTCTGCCCTCTATAATGACTTTGCAGTTACTTCACAAATATGACATCTGGCACAATCCAGTTGTAGCTTGACCTCACCAAACATAAATAGAGGGCTAGTTTTTGGAATTGCGAGCGAGTTTACTATAGAGTAGTAAACACTGTTAGCAATAGTGCCATTAACACAAGCTTAACTTAGCTTATGTAACATTATTTAAAGAAGTAAAGTAAGTTTTTTCTTGTGCAAAGGAAGCAATGGATTTAACATTTCTGATGGCAGTAAGTAGTTTGTTTAGAATAATAGAAGAGTAATATAAAGTAGTAAGGAAATGGACAGTTACAATGAGCATCTCATGGTTGCCATGTTCACATCTTGGTAAAACTATACTCTGCATGAGTGCATGTTCATGTGCATGTGTGAGTAACTCACTTGTGTTGTGCAGCTAAAATCTTTTTACCAAACTGTGTTATAGTACCTTAAATGTATCACTCGTGAGTCCTCTGTGACTGAGAAATGAATGGCTGGCGTAGAATTAATGTCTGTGCCATGTATGTAAAAGTTCAGCTCAGAAACAACGCAGCACTGAAAAGTGATACATTTAATGAATTCTATTTCTTTTGGACTGTTGATTTATAATCATATAGGCAGAATCATGACCTTCAATAAAATAAAATGGACAAGTAATGCCAAAGCAAGTTACAAGCAATCATAAGGATGTTAAGATTCAAGTAAATCTAAGCAGATATTGGACACTATGACTCATCCCTGTCAGTTCTTGTTGCCAAACTTTGTGTGTGCAAATCCATGCAGATGCACCCACCCTAAGCTGCATTCATAGCACATAAACACAAATGCACAATATTTACATCAGGACCCAAAGGGTACACATCACTCTAATTAAATCACACTTCTTTCTTTTGGTCTGATTTCTCGCACTTCCTCTATTCCTCTTGCCCACAAACACGTGCACACACAAAAAACCACACACAGAGGCAGAATGCTTCAGATACATGTGCCTGAGCTGCGCTGATGAAATGTACTGTATACTCAGCCTTTGTTCTGCTGCTGCGTAGAAATAAACAAGCCTCACCACGCCTCCTCACATGGTGAATTTCAAGGCCTCGTTTTAATTGAAAAGCTCGAGTGGGCCATTACATTTTGTGTAGGAGGTAGGAAAGAATAATTTGAATTCACGTACTCTATTCAAAGTGATGACTCAGATGCCTTGACTAATGGCATCTATTTGGCAGCCAAGTGAGAAACAGCATTATTAGTAAATCATACTGACTTCTTTATGTTTGTAATGATTTGTCCATTAACTCCTAAAAATTGGTGTATTTGAATTAGTCCTTGACGTTAGTACCACTGGACTTTATCGGTTCTAATCCGTTGAGTACATTCTTGGACCAGGTTTTCAGTGATAATTTGTTGGTCGAATTTCAGGAAAAGAGCAAGCACAAAGACATAAACAAGAGAACAAAACAGTGTTTTAATAGCTACGTTCAGAGTGCATGAATAAGCCATCTCTCATCTTTTTTCCAGTCTTTGCTTTAAAACATTTTCAGCTTATACGTTCATACTAATAAACTGTCTAATAAGCATATTGTTGATTCTAAACTTTAAAAGAGCAGACTGGTTGTGGTAATGGGAAAACAACTTGGAGGTAAAGCCGTGGAAGAAAGCGATAGCTGTACAGTAAAGAGACAAAGAGAATAGAGTAAGAGACAGAGAGGCGAGGCTTCATCGGTGCTGGACGAGTGTTGACACGTCATGGCGCTGAGAGGACTCGTAGGGAATGGCAGCGCTTTGCTATTTCCAGCCTCTCGTTGAGATAAGATGAACAGGGGAGTCTCTTCAGGATATCTTCAGGATAGACCATCTGGAGTCTTCCCACACTCAGTTGTTCATTCTCTCATGATAATAATTTGGTTGATTTATGCGAATGGCTAACAGAGAGACTCATGAAATAGATTATTGTTCCGAAACTAGTCAGTTAATCAAATGTTAGGCACTCCTACATTCTACATTTCTGTGAGTACAAATTAAACAAATGACAAATAAATCAGCAAGTTATTCAAATTTCCCAAGATGGATATTTTATAGTCATTTCTTGGAGAGATTACTTTTTTCATTTGACCAGAAAACACACAGGGAATTGACTGATCCTATGATTACACTTTCCCTCAGCTCAAAAACTTTAAACACAATCTCTTATATTGAACCATAAAAGCTTTTCTGTACACAGTGCAGCTTCTGCATAGTGTTGCCTGTTAACCCTCGAGGCTAACCATGCCGCAGGTACAGCTCCTAAGATGGATTAAACAGCAATCGTTGAGGCAGATGGCTCCGGAGCCTGCGGTTATGTATTCACAAGCCACTCACCTCCCTGAGGCTTAGGGCAGCCAGAATAGCAGGTCTTATCCAGGGCGTTTTCTGTGCAGGCCCTAACGGCCTCTAACAGCCTCTCAGAAAGACCAATGAAGGTTGCAATTTCATTGTACTGAAATTGACTTTTCCTGTTTTTGTGCAAGCAAGCACGATGTATGATTTAGACTGGCAGTATACTCCAAATTAAATCACATTTAGTATGTTCTTAAAGGCAAAACATGGCTGTGTAGTGACCTCTCAGTTATCGTGGAATGCTGCAGTGTGCGCAGTCTAACATGTTGAATGTTATGCATGGCCCAACTATATACCATCGAGATATATCAGCTAAATTTGATTGCAAATTGTGTGTGCTGTGATTCACAAGCTCCTTCATGCAATTAAGCAGTAGTGAAAGAATACCCTTTTTTCAGTATAACATCTATTTTGCTCTATGTAAGAGTTCATTTACTGTGTTTAAAAATTGGCTTTCTTGGAAGAAGAAATGGCTTTCAGCACTGTGTGTAAATGTATTCTTGGAAAACATTAAGAAATATTAATAAATAGATTTTTTCAGATGAGAATTTTCTATTCTCGAGTGAGACAATAATTTCTAAGGTTAAAAAATGCTGTGATTCCTTTGGAAAAAGGCATTTTTGTTACAAGAATGCTTTTTGTTATTATTATTATTATTTTTTTTTTTACGAATTGCAGTTTTTGTGCAAATACATTCAAATTTGAACAAGACTGCACACTGAACTTGTAATTTTAACCCTATTAATTCATTTTGTGCTGTTTCTGCTGTTGCTTTGTCTTGCAGGTGAATGTGAACTGAGGTCATCAGTGCCTACTGGGAACACCTGGGCCCATTGAGCCTGCTTCCAGTCTAAATATGTCACAGACAGAGCTAACAGCTCAACAGTTAGTTGTGTTTTACTAAAAAGAGCAACTTTTTCTGCAAATAACCCAATATCTTGTGCTGTGTGTCACAAAAACTATATTATCCATCTGTCTGAATATAAATGTTCTTTTCCTCTAAAGAAACCACTTCCTTTGAAGCATTAAAACCACGTCACTTAGTAACACCACAGATGGTGTGGACTGACAAAGAGATGTCATACACACGTGAGGAGTCAATGTATGTGCGATAGACTGCATAACTGTGCCTCCGTGTGTGTGCATACGGGTGACTGCATAAATGTAGTGTGGCTGTACTGCAGGAGCTGGGCGCATGACTCCATGTAAGAAGGTCAGCTGCAGGGTAAGCGTGTGATCGGTGCTGTGTGTGTGACAGTTCAGCACAAATGCTGCTGTTACCTTCTACATGGCCTTTCTCTGGCTACCTGCACGCTATTGCTTTATATGCACATGCCAAAGGGATTAAAAACAGGCGAGAAAGTAGCTGTCATATGAATGTTGTGTTGAATCTTGCTTTGATTAAATACACCATAAATGTACACACAGAGAGAACCATGCCTTAAAAGCTTCTAAACAAGCCAGGCTTGTCTCACTGTAGACAAACCAAACTCAAGCTGGACCTGGAAAAACTCTGGATACCTAAAACTTTCTGTAAATGGTGTAAGCAATGTTGATAAATGTATGTTCTGACCAAAAGTCTCTGTACTTGTTATTTTCTGTATTTTTAGTATGAAAACTTTATAGCCATTTTGCTTCATCAGGAGTCTGTATTTGTGTCTTCCTCCAAATGAAATAACAAAATACTTTGTTTGTCCATGCCCTCAAGAATGACCCTATCCACAGGACAACAGCATTTGTCTGGGCCTTCCAAAACCTTTACAAATCACTGTTGAAATAAATCTGTTTTATAATGTGATAACGCTAGGATGAAGGTTTGGTTAGGTTTATGCATATAAACAACTTGGTTAAGTTCAGGGAAACACTGTGGTTCGGGTGAAAATTACTACTTTGCTAAGGTTACGGGACCTTTGCAATATTAAACACTTGGTAAAGGTTAGGAACACAACGTTGATTTACTTCCTGCTTTGCTGCCGTCATAATTACTACGGCCGCTAGAGGGATTTGTTACTTGAACGTAAACATATGTCGTTTCGGGGCACTGGCTGAAATTACTGATGTCATTCTTCTTCTTCAGTCTCGTCTTTTTGGCTGTACTATACAAGAAGGAGGCCAACAAAATTTTAATGGTGGCTGGCATGACTGTGGTTTTACAGACTGTGGCTCACTTGATGGCAATTTTTCAGTGGCATTTAATTCCATGAATGATATGGACCAGCGTTAAAATGAAAAGCTGTCACTAAATATGATCGGCATGACATTTTTGTATGCTCCTGACACAGAAACTAGAAATAGAAAAAAATACAGATGATTTTGTTTTGTTATTTCAAAGACAAATAATATAAATTTTATTCCATTTGATGGATCGTACGCCCATATGTCTCTGAAACCTTTCTCCTCATGCACCTGTTCCCCATCGATCCATCTAGTTGCCTTCCAGACAAGTCTTTCAAGGTTTTCTTATCCCTACTACTTTTAGGATGAGCAGTAGATTTTGGGATGTTACATATGCCAATCCCAGCTTTCTCTTCCCGCCCCCTCTTTTTTCTCTTTCACAAATCTCACCTCAATATTTTCTCTCAAAAATGGCTGGGAGCTACATCCAGGTCTCCGACTGGATTGAAATTTATCATGACAGTTGCAACAAAGCCAATTGCTTTCCACTAACAACATCCAAGTGCAGATTTTTCCATGTGCCTTCACAGGAATACGTCACTCCAGTGAACAGATTTATAAGTTCTTCCATAGGCTCACAGTGTGACCTGCACCTACAGTATACTGTCCAAACTCACACAGGAAACAGATTTGAGACGTCCCTCACTCTAAATGAAGCACATAATCAATCAAAGGGGAGTAATAATGTCAAGGTCTGCTAACAATGCCTTGATGTGAATGAGTGTGATGCATTCCTGCATATTGAGGCTAAGAGTAACACAATCTCCAGGAAAGTGGAAGGGAAATAAGGGGCCGAGGAGGGGCTGAAGAGACAACAGGACACAGTGTGGGGTTTTAAAAAAAGAGGAGAAAATAAGGAAGACGGGCTGGGAAAGAGGGTTAAGGAGGAAGACTATCAGTGACCCTATCCATAGACACTTCCACTGCTGTATCTGCGGGTTGTCTCTGGAGAGGTGAGGTGCCTGGACACTGCATTCCCAGGGAATAGGGGAGATTAACATTCCTAGGATGCTACAGTATGGAGAGTTATGAGAGAGGTGTTCACAGGGGAGTTCACTTACTAACAGGATATAATGGAGAGGAGGGAAGAAAATCTGATTTACTCACTGTTTAACGTATGAAATACAGTATGACACTGATGTGAAAATAAGTGAAATCAGCTAAACATAGGGTGTTTTCACATGTTTAAAACAGATGTGTTTACAAAAAAAGTATTTTTTTTTCTTTCTAGCCATGATTGCTTAATCAGTGAGTGGTTTGTTGTTATTTGCAAATTCATCATTTGACAGTACTGAAGTACACCTTGAAAAGAAGTGTGTGGCTCCTTTCCCTGCACAAAAATGCAGCTGTTTAATTTTCATTTCCCAGCTGGCCCCACGAAAAACTGAAACAGTTGTGTGTTGGGAGAGCAGTGTTTGGGGGTGTGTGGGGGGGTTGGGATTGACTTGGTTAAGGCTGTCACAGAATGAAATATGGGTATTTAAAAGGAAAGTGTTGTGACATACAATACCACACTGAGTAAGCCACAATGTGTGTGTGTGTGTGTGTGTGTGTGTGTGTGTGTGTGTCTAATGACATAGGACGGCCACTGTCTGTCTGTTTGCCCTCCCACTATTTCCTATGAAATCGTCTGTGCTCGCAGGACAAAAGGCTCCTTCAGTGGCTCTGTCTGCCGGCCAGCGGAGCAGCGGAGGCTTTGTCTGCATAGGTTTTGTGGGAAAGAGAGAGATCGGGATCAGTCTGCTGATGCCTGTATGTGCGCACAAACACATTTATGTGTGATGTGTATCCTTTTAAATATTAAAGAAATGACCATATGCACTCGTGCAAAGGTGTCTGACTCTTATTGTGTGTGCTCTCTCAAGATTTTAAACCTCGAGAGGCAGAACATTTTTGCAAAGTGAGGACATTTTGGCTGGTCTTCACTTCTTCAAAATGCAGTTTGTGGGTTAAGACTTTGTTTTAGGGTTAAGGTTAGAGTTGTGTTTAGGTTAAGGTTAGGGTAAAGGTGGAAGTTAGGCATGTAGCTGTGATTGTTATGGTTAAGTTTAGGAGCTTGGAAATGTACAGTATATAGAAGTGTCTATTTGTGAGTACTTATCTCCCTCAAGTGTGCCTAGATGAGTGTGCATGTTTGTCCCACTATTATTACTCTCTCTCTTTCTCTGTCTCTCTCTGTGCACTTTTGGTGGTGTATTACTTAATGCCTGTATGACTGTGTGTGTGTGTGTGTCTACATTTCAGTGTGTGTGGGTATGGAGATGACACAGGCTGTCAGACTGTAAAGCACTGCGAGGAGTCAGGGGAGGCGTGGGTCTGTTCTCAGATGCTTCCCTCTGTGACCTCGGACCATCATAAATCTCCTAATTCCCTCATTCCAGTGTCAAACGGAACGGCACTCTCATGTGCTGGAAATTCCCCCCGTTCCAGACTGCTAGAGAACAAATTCTACTGTAGCTTCACAACCACAGCTTGTCCTCTTTAGTGCTGTTACAATATGACAGGGGTATAGGCTACAGTCATCGGTGACCTTAACTGGCCGCTATTGGTGAACGATGGGACTAGCAACAACATCGATAGAACTTCGTCTTTTGTCTTCTCCCCATGTGCAATGGTAGATGGACACAAACACACATATTTTAAAAATAGAGAAGAGTAAGTGCGCTACAGAAAGCTACATAACAGTTTAAAATACTACGAGTCTGACGTATTCTAGTTATAGTTTATAATTTGTCATGCCATAATGTCTCAGTTCAAGGCAGCCTTCTTGTCCAATCAGAAAGCTACCTCATATTGGGCAAGGTAAAAAAAATAAAAATAAAAGAAAAACACAAACCTTCTAGAGGAAATAAATTGGCATAGATCTGTTGTCAAATGTTATCTTGGGCACATATGGAAACATACTAGATGATAAAGAATATGTGATAAGGTTTTATCAGCTTAAATTGAACAACATATAGGGGCATTTTCAGGTTGTAATGCAGCAGTGGTTGCTGGCCAGCCAACAGCAGTTAGCAGCAGCAATAGCAGATATCAGCAGCAGTAACACTTAGATGTATTTAGCTGGGTGTTCAAATAGACCATCCTGTAATGTGAATGGTTGTGTGTTTGCAGCTCAGGTAGATTAGCTGTTCATCAGCTGAGGAATGTGGCACTGTAGACTTCATGTTCCCAGAGGAAACTACCAAAAAGGCTAAATTTTACCTTTTGATTTTTGTTTTGAGAATAAAGTTTTTTAGTCTTTGAAAGTAAGATGTCCTGCAGTCCTGGTTGTTGGCTTGTAGTTTTGTCCTCCATCAGTGAACTGTAAAACTGTAGGTGGTCTTGAGAGTGTCTTGCCAACAGATAGGGAGTTTCAGTCCAAAGTATAGTGTGAGCCACTAGAATTATCAGAACCTGGTGTAGTAATCATTGAGTCACTGGAACTGATTATAACCAGCAGCTTGCTCAACACGTAACAATCCAACTTCAGCACCCTTGTTCATCCCAGCCCACTATAAAGGCTCCCTGGAAGCAGGGCATTTAGGACATATGAAGTCAGTGAGATCTAGCTGTAGCAGAACACCATGTCCATTGTCCAGGAAACAGTGTGCATTAGTCTGTGAGTGCGTGTGTGTGTAGATGTGTACAACTAATCACCCATTCGTGCATGAGTGACAGGCTTTCAACCTGAGAATTTGTGAAAGGGCTACCACAAAATGTTGCTTTCCCAGGCAACTACAATCTTTAAATGGCAATTAAAACCACTGAAAGTCCTGAAACTGCTGAAAAGTGAGGATCAGTTTAAAAAAAAAAGAAAGAATGTAGCAACAAAGAGTCAGGAAATGAAGAAAAAAAGAGGAGAGAAGGGCCACTCGATTGAGAATGACATCCCAGCAATCATGTTTCAACAAGATTTGCTGCTTTAATATAAACTCAATTAATTCCAGTGTAAGAGGAGTAACACTTTGTAACATGTGGTATTAATGGGGCAGCTTCAAAACCCATATACCTGTTAACAGTGATCACTATCACCGCTCCATATATGCTTTATTTGGTCTGGGATTTGATCAGAAGAACTCTATCCTGTGGCCCCTTGAGACCCTGGCAGCCAGGGAACCGACTTCCTCTCATGCTCCTGCTGCATTTATTAGCCAGATTCATAGGGACTTGTGTGGAGATTTACTGCTCACTTCATCTTGAAAGCTTTTTTATTGTTGTAATGTTAACCCGGAAAGAACATACTAAGTCCCGATGCGGGCGTATATCACACACGAGAGCCTTGCCTGTGAATTCAAACCCTGTAGTTTCTAATATGCACACACATATGAGGGATGGGACACACGTACCATTAAACGTACAAAAACACACGAATGCACACACACAAGCACACGTACCTACACATCCCAGCTGCCCTTGAGGCGAGATACCACAGCTTCCTCAGGTCTGCAGGATTAAAATGAAGGATTAATAAACATGTTACTTTGTAGCTGGAGGATTAACCCTTTTTCTTCCCCCATTAATGGCACACACACTCCCAATAACACCAATACATACTGAGAGAGAATTACCCATGCACACACGCAACTACAATTAAATACCAAAACAGGGTCATTGAAAGTGAAATACCAAGCCACCCCAATGCACACTTATACGTTACTTCAGTTCCGGCCCGAGGCTTCACATCTCCTGAGCTTCAGAGGAATGTGCCGTGTAATGGCGTTATAGGAGAGCTGAAGGAGGTGTACTGGAGGCTGGATGAGGTGCCAGGAGGAGGGAGGTGAGGGGAGTCGTCTCTGAGTATTTCTTCTAAACAGTCCCAGTCTTGACAGCTCTCACTTCCTGAGGCCCAGGTAGCGGCTACTATAGCATTGCCTGAGAAAGACATTTTTTTTGGTTGAAAGGGCTCCAAGGGTGAATAAATCTGACAAAGGAGTTCATGCGGTGGAATTTAAAGTGCCAGTGAATCGGGGTGGGAGATAGGGTGTGGAGGGTGGGGTGTGGGTTGAGCAGCATAAATAGAGCAAGCCCTTCGGGGCGGCTGTCTCCTCGAAGCTGATCCCACCGAGTTTAATCCTTGACATCACGTGAGCAAAATCCCACCGCTGCCGCTACTTTCTCCTCCAGACGGCCTGTGGATGTGGGTTTTTATCAGCCCAAGGATGGATGTGGGGCAGCACGTCAGTGAGTTCCTGCCTATGTGCTTGCTCTGCGTTTTCCTGAATTGGATATAGGGCATGTAATGGGCAGATAAGGTCAGGAACATAGGTTTCATTTTAACTTTTAGAGGGGAGGTGCCGTTCCAGGTTGTAAACCACACCTGATATATGTTCACAAGTGCCTTTCACAGCAGCATATTCATGGATGTTAAGGATACAATACAGAATCTCTTACTTTTTGCTTCTGGCTTATTTGAATAATTTTAATAAATAGATGTTTAGGAAAAAAACAACAATGAGAAGTTATTTAAATTGGAATATTACTTTAGTGAGAAGTTTATTTTGAAAAATACAATTGGTGTAAAGGGCTACTCATCCATCTCCCACTTGCTGCACTGAATATAATATAAAAATTATGATATTTTTAAGTATTGTATTGGGCATTCATTAGCCTTTATTAGACAGGAGACAGTAGAAAGTGACAGGAAACGTGGGGGGAAAGATGACCTGCTACAATGGTCCCCAGCCAGACTCAAACCAGGGACGTTGCGATTACATGGCCTGTGTCACCAGGTTTCCTTGGCTCTCTCTCTCTCTCTCTTGCAACAGAAATCTTGATTTAAATGAGACTTCCTTAATAAATAAAGCTTGACAACTGGAACAGCTTAAAAACTACTGTAGCCTCTCAGTCCAGCACCGTGACATGCCTTTTGCTCAGATTTTCTCTTGGTACAGTTTACAGTAGCTTCCATATCTGGCACTCTTTGTCTGGTTACCCATTTAGGCTATCGCTACCAATGCTAACAGCCATTTCTGTCCTTGTAAAATATATGGTTTCCTGTGTGCCTGGGACGCTTTCCCCTTTAAAAATACTGGGTCTGAGCAGGTTTCAAAGCTGATTTTCGGTTAATCACAAATGTATTCTTTCAATCAATACAGAGTAACAAAATTACATTTTATCTAAAAAAGATGCGTGTTATTAGTGTTAACCCCTCAAGCTATTTACCCTTAAACCAAAGCCATCCCATGCAAGACTAACCATCAAAGCAGCAAAGATTAACAATCGAGTTAATGACCAACCCGGACAAACAGTGGCCTGTTTCATTGGTCCACTCCCACACAGGTGCACTCACCCACACTCCAGGTGCACTGATCTCATCTGCACTAGACAGTGCAACCTAACAAATCCAGATTATAGTTAATCCATGACATGTCAAAACATCTGTCACTGTGTGGCAATCCAGGATACACATCAAAATATCTGTCACAAAGGTCACTCACTGCGAGCGGAGCCATTCACAAAAGAACAAGCTGTGTGAAGAGTCAGTCTGTATTTTAGGTTAGATTGGTTTGCTGGACCTTTTTTTTTTCATTGGGTTTTTTGATTTGACAAAATGCAGGTGAAGCTACTGAAATCACAGCTGAGCCCAAACAAAATCTATAGATAAAACAACAAAAACATACTCAAAATGTCCTAAAGAGAATTTTGTTCAAATTGTCCTTACCATCATCAACCAGAGACAAGACAAAAATACAGAAGTGGGGCAAGAACAGACAGAGATACAGAAAATTGCATACACAACTGGCAAAGTATGAAACTGGGTTATGAACAATACATTTTGAAATTAGAGAATTGGAGTAAGAGCTCAATATACTCAAGGGGGGAAAAAGGGGGTTACATTTTTCTGCATGCGTGTTTCACTGCGTACATGTTCTTGCATGTCATTAGCTCAATAGCAAGTTGAAGGAACAGTATGATTTGTTCATGCAGTATTCTGTCTGTTTCTGCCTATCCAATAAAACAGTATTATTGACTTCTCCATGACAGTTTTGTTATGATTTGAGTTATTGAGTATAGAGTGATTAATGAGCAAACAGTGGTGGCAAATTCAAAGCTAATATCAGTGATGTTTAAAAGATGTATAATTTCAACATGGTGAAGCATCATAAAGCACAATACTGACTGTGATAAGAGACATTCTCTATAATCTATTGAGAAAATGTCCCTGCACTTTGTTGGTCACACTTGTCCTAGTTGAAAATGCCAAAAAAGTGAAGTGAGTTTTCACGCTATGATTGTCAACAACACAACAACAGCATACTGTAAGCCCAGTAGTATCACACTTGTATAGCTGGCTTATTTTCAAGGTAAACTGTTCAGGTAAACAGCAGGTTTCCTATAACAACTCTATCTTTCCTGCAGGTCAAACATTTTTTCAATTGTCCCTCACTGTTGGTGAAGACAGCATGTGGAAAGTTACAAATTTCAAATGTATTATTGCTGACACAGAAAGTCTCAATTTCTCAAAGTTTCAGAGAGATAACTCATAACTTTACAATGACTCCCTGAAATTAACAAATTGAAAGTTTATTAGGTTTCCCTTACTAAACTTAAAAAGCTAGAAAAGACAACTGAAAATTCAAGATAACTTATTCACTCTTGGTGTCAAGCAGCCACATCATGACCTTTACCCTGAAAGTGACAGCATTGACCCAAAGCTCAACCAAATTAATTTTGTCAAGTGACTTACCAGTCTGCAATCATCCTTCTCATGTCAAGCATTGCTGAAATGTCACAACACACACACTCTTGCTGGGAGACGCTCATCTGCTTGTCAGAGGAGGCCATACAGCTCTTTAGTTGCATCAAATAGCTCGTTCAGCACAGTTTAGCAGCAAAGGACAACAACCGACCGTATCGGCAAAATCCATATCACAATTTCCTTGACATCCCGTGGCAGGCGGTGTTTCATCACAGTGACAGCTCCTTTGGCTGGATGTGAAGATAGTGTTATTGCAGTCTGAATAGGAAACTTAAAAGGGCTGGTTCTTGTGTCTGTCAGGAAGAATGGTTAATGTTACACTTTTCATCATGCATGTTCATTTTGAACACTGATGGATAGCGTGATTCAGTTCATCATCATTATCTTTCTAGTGAGCTAGAATGTGCAGAACTTAGGAGCTTGAGGACCATTTATAATTCACCTTGAGACGAACACAATGACAGTCGGGTAGCGGTACACCTTGATGATATTAGCGTCCATTGTCGCACGTGGCTTAATGGCTACTCGAACAGGATATTGACCCAAGCAAAGCATGCCTGCCTGGCTTTATGATTCTTATCAGAATGAATGAAGCTGTGGATCCCGCCGAGAGTGATACTTTAACCATCCATTCATAGTCATTCATCACTGAGGCGGGAAGCGAGATTCCTATATCCATTACGCGAAGATAGATTCACAGTTCCCTTGTGGCCATTTAAGTGAGCAAGAACGTCCAGGGGAGGTCAACTCTCCTGAAATAGCCTTGAACCTACCTTGAAATCTCAAAGCATTCATTTTAGATGGGCTGCAACACCTTGTTAACAGGAAGTTGTGGCCTTGTCTTATGAAGAACCATACTATAATTGCTAAAAGTTAGCGCCTCATTTTGACAGATAACTTTAATGGCAGACTTTTAAATCAAAAGCAATGAGCTCTGGGTAAAAATTCCAGTTTGCAAGGTCACAGAATACCGCATTTTTATTTTATTTTACCTTCACAAAGACACAACGTTTTTTCATCATCACTAAGGCATTAAATTGCACCATGATGGACTGGAAGATGGTTTTCTGCAAAAGCATTTTGTCTGTTTTTGTGATCAATGCTTAGCTGTGTGCCATGGCAGTCTTTTTTGCTTTCTAATCACCAAAGCAAGACTCGATTTGTAGCTGCCTCCCACTCAAAGAGGTGAAGTGTCTGGGCGCTAAATTGCATGATGCACTTTTTCTCAGCCAAGAAAGGGCTGCCACATTCAAGGATGTTTGCCGACCATCTCAATTAATGCTTTTGAAACGCCATCTCTCATTAAGCCGTAAGAGCAGGGGCAACTCAGCAGCCAAAAGAGAGTATTGAGCTTTGGGTCTCAAAGGAAAGGGTTGCTGCAACACCAGACACAGCATCTGCTATTGATTCAATTACTTCTATGAATAAATAGATTTCTCTGGGTTATGGAACGGGGCCAGCTTGGAATATTTAATGACTTTAGTCAATAGACTTCACAAGTACAGTTTGAAGTTCTGTATTTTTTAGAATTTAATATTACTTCTGTTTGCAGAGGTGAAGAATTTCATCTGAAGGCTTGTCAAAAGGTTCAAAATAATGGGAATGTGGTTGTATCTTTGATCGTGTTGACAGTTCTTCAACAGCTTGTCAGGAAAAGAAAACCTCTGAGGGAAAGTACTGGTTCAATATTATTTGTTGTCGTCCCTGCATTAATATATACGCTTGGTTCAAGCCATTTAGAATCTTCTCCTGCCTAAAATCCTGAATGAACAAAACAGAAAAGAAGTTAATATTTGTGACAAATGCTCTCATTTGTCTTGAAACACACCAGGCAGTTCTCAGTGTCTATCATAGCAATAGCGAGTGAAACTGACACTCCATTCTATTGTGTGTCAGTCCATCATTGAGAAAACAATAGCGGAATTGTGGCTTCATTACATTTAATGGTGAATTACTCACTCTCATGTCTTTGTTAGTTAGGAGCATCCTGATTTTGGGTTCCTGCGGAGAAACCGAGAGCCCACTGATGTGACATATATTTCACTGTGGGGGAGGCGGCCGTCAGAAAATAATCCGGTTAGAGAGAGAATACTCATGACAAAAGGAGGAAGAGCAGCGAAAGCATTGTGCTCTGGCACATCCATAGTGATGTGTACGTTCATCTCTGATGTTAGCATCTCTTAGAATGCAAAGAAATGGATTTAGGTCACGCTGAGTGATTTAGCCGGTTGGAGATAATCTGCTCTTTTATTTTTGCTTTCTCGGCTTTTTGATTTTTTAACTGTGTGGAGGACTTACCAGATACTCTGCATTTTGATTGCTGGTGTATTTGCCAGGTCTAAACTGACAATGATGGCTCAGGCTTTGATAAGTGTTAAAAAAAAAAATCAATCAATCAGTCTAAAGGAAACGTAGCGATGAGTGCTCTTAGAAAAGTGTCTCTTTTGAACTGCTTCACTGTGATTCTCCACCTCACCCTTTTGCAACTCACTCGCCTATGTAAAAACTCGGCCTCTGTGCCTGCCAGTTTGTGTGTCTATGTGTGTGTTTGTTTGTGTGTGTGTGTGTGTGTGTGTGTGTGTTTTTGACAGCCATTTTCTCAGCCACTTTCTTGCCGCTGATTCTCCGTTGGCATGGTGAGCGAGCAGCGGGAAGCCTTCACTCCAATTTGCCATCGTTTGTCATCACTTGCCCCTGTGACACAGACACACACACACACACACACACACACACAGGCACAGGCACCATCGTCTACTTTCTAAGGCATGCCGACACTGGCGACCCTGTGACTGCAGTTTTGGCCTCCATTATGCTCCCCGTAGCTCTGTAGGTGCCATCTGTGATTTAAACATAAGGGACGGTTTAAGACAAATTTTACATTGTTTTCTGCAGCTGTTACCTTTGTAAAAGTGGGTAAAATCAGATTGATGGACACCCTTAAAGTTGCATTGTCATATTTCACTGGTTAGCCTAATTAAATCCAAAATTCAGACAGCTTTCAACATTTTGACAAATGAAAGTACAGAAGTTTTTTAATATTTTTCCTCCCAAATATATTATATAAATATATATTTTCTCACTTATCCCTGGTATGCAGATAGTTTGGGTTTTATTTTCCCACAATAGAGGTGAGTGGATTTCAGTTTGTGCTTCTCAAACCACTGAAAGTCTATCAAAAGGTTGCTATGAAAACTGCTTATAATGTATTCTGTAGATTATTCTGAGTTACAGGGACACTCATTCTGGAAAGATAGGCTGCTGCTGAATTTTCTTAATGCTGTGAGCACCACCAATGAAACTGCACTCACTATTGTACTGGAGTGGAAGCAGAAATCAAACAGAGACTACAAACCATAAACTATCTACATTGCAAGGTACCACTAGGGGTGAGTGAGAACAATGCTTTTTGTAATTTCACTAAATAGGATATACTAGATGCAGGATGCAGAAATTCTGATTGTTTCCTCTGCCAATATAGTTTTGATGGTTTAAAATAACAGCAGTGCTTTTATGTCCCAGAGCACAGTGGTTAAATAATGAGGCACAAGTATGATTTGATCAACCCCTCCGGCTCTGTATTTAATTGTGCATTTGAAGCTTGTAGGGATCTTACATTTGACGACAGTAATTAAGGACAAAGAAAGGTCTCATTAAGCAAATTACCTTGTTGAAGAGAAGTTGGGGGTTAAAAGCCTTCGCTGGATGAGCTGTCGTTCCTCTTCATCATCAAGGATCATCAGGCCACTGGGAGAGGTCTAGGCGTCTGATTTCATTACACATTTATTCCATTCTTTCGTTCACTTGCACTTCATTTTACAAGCATCTGCTCTGGTTCAAACACTCAGATTTATGCATCAGACCAAAACGTCTTTGTATTCTTGAAATCTATTAGGGCATATGAAATTCCTATATGTGCTTTATCCTCCATGTCAGGGGAAGAGGGTCAGATTTCTCTCATTTTGTTCCACTAAGTTTAACAACAATAAGGCACCCTAACTGGTCATAAATCCAACCCAGGCACCCCATGGTGTAGATTCATTTTGTTGATGGATGATGGTGGAGAGGACTCAGGAGGGAAGTTGGAAGTGGATTCTATCTATTATTTTGGGCCCTGTGTCCTGGCTGGTCGCTGGCATGGTCAGTTGGTGCTCCTGCCTGTTGAGGAGGCCGAGCCAGAACCCTGGAATGGGCAGTAAGTGTGTTGACGTGAGGGCTCGATGCCATCTGGGCACATGGATTGACGAGATGACGGCGATAACTCTCTGTACAGTTCAGATGGACAGGAAGATGTCCCTAGTCCCCGCTGTGGTGGCGGCACCAAACCCCAGTGCTAAAGATGAATGGTTTCCAGTTCTATGCACCATCACCCCTGGTTTCCTACATGTAGACCAGAAAGTGGGAAAACAGAGCAGATTTTCATTATGATTCTAGTGGCTACTTTCACATACACAAAACAACCTGGCTATTGGCCATAAACTCATTATGGTCTAATTCAGCTTTCATTTCCTGCCATCCAGGTCCAATATTACCACCTGCCAAGTGCCAAATGCTGGTAAAATTTGCTTTTGGCGGATAAATCAGTGAGGTCCCACTGTCACACTGGTCTGTAAGTTTCTGAGTTGATAACATTGGCATGCCTTGGTGATAAACAGAGCATACAAATAAGACTTGTGAAAGTGATTTTAACTCTGAAGTAACAAACAGTGCTGCAAAGGTTAAATTACATTAAATGCCAATTGGCACCACTTGTCAGCAGAAATGCAACAATATGCACTGTAAAATATTGAGACAAAGTTAAAGATGCTGTAAGATAAACTCTTGTTGAAACTAACCAACACAAATATGATGGACATACTGTATGTCGTATATGGGGCCTGATAAATATTGCTAACCGGCATGATGACCCATCTTTGTAGTAGTGTTGCAATTTAATTTCAAATTTAAATTTATTTGACATGGTCATTCTAATGACAAATACTGCACACAACCATTTTTTGTATACACTAAAATAGTGTAGGATGATGTGTAGGTGTGTTGTGTAGGTAGTGAAATCCAAACAGGAGTATTAGTTGCACCCATACTATAATGAGGGAGGAAACCAGGAATCCTAACTATGTTTCTTTGCTTAACCAAATTATTCTAAGCAAGTTATACTGTTCAACCCAAAACCTGGTTACTTGAATGATAGGGTAAAAGTAGAATTCTTTGTGCATATATAGTATATAGTCAGTGAATAATGCTTTAGCTCAGCTGGGGATATAGGAGAAGTTAGGAATGTGGGGTATCAGGGTTGTAGATCAGGCAGTTCAGTGCTGCTCCTGCAACAAAAAAAGCACCCTCTCCTTACTCAACAGAGTCCCATTTAAGAGTCGCTGATTACATCTCTGAACATACCAGTTACAATTAGATGTGTGTTACTGATTATCTAGCAACAAGTGGTTAAAGTAAGTGATACTTCATACTAGATGCATCACTTAACATTCCCTATGGGACACAATAATCGGTTAAGATATGTTCACCTAAATGCCCTTCAAAACACCTCTAAACTCTCTACATCCACTGTACCACAAAGGAGATGCTTACTATGGACAATTACTTGCAGGAGTTGTAACATAGTCGGTAAAAAAACAAAAACAGTAATTAATTTGTTGTGTCAGAAGAGCTAACCACTGAATTCAGCATTCTGTAATCAGCTTGGCCTTAGTTTTGCTTGATTGAAAATTTCATTTTTGCTCTTGACTTAGGTATTTGAGTACTGCCAAATGTCTGTGTGTGTGTGTGTGTGTGTGTGTGTGTGTAAGTCCCAAAAGAATGGACTAATGAAAAATAATCTGGGGACATTGTCAAAAGGCTGTCAAAAAAAGTTAATCATGTTTATTAATCAATTCCTAGCTTGGGAACAAAATGTTCAACAAAGTACTCATTGCAAGGACATGTGCATGTGCCAATAATTCTGAGGGACATTTGTACAATGGAGAGACACTATTTTAATTTTTTTCTTGTATTTCTTCTCTCAAATCTAAAATCTATTTCACTGCCATCTCTTTTCAGTATAATTTGTCTAAACACTTGTTTTATATACGTCCCAAAGTAATGTGAACATAACCATGATAAATTCAACCAGTACCAGTGGTACCATTTAAGGTAAACAAAATACTCAGGAGGCCACACCCATGGCACACCCACACAGGTGTTTTCAATATTTGGCCTGTTCAGATCTCTCCTCAGGACTTTCCTTTTAAGGTGCAAATTAATTGGATTTCACTTGCTGAAGTTTACTGCCGTGGTGTGGGGAAAAAGCAGATGAGACAGGTAAAAGCATGGGCTGGGTGGTATACTGCAGGAGCTAACATGGCTAGTGGGCTAACAACAGAATTACGCTTGTGAGCTAGCAAAGAGTGTGTTTACAGCTAGCATGCTAACCGTGGCTGAATGATGAGGGGCAGATTCAGCTGCAACCTCAGAGTCGAACCTGAGGGCAAAAATGACAGACAGACCAGCAGCTAATGCAGATTATCTGGAGTAAATAGAAGAGGAATGGACAATAATAGCTACCATATTACAATATAGAAGGAATGCCAATGCGGTACTCAAATTGGCCAGGGTCGGCAGGCCTGCTAATCACTCTCATTGTTCTTACAAGATATTCTCCTTTGTTTTTATTCTATTCTCAATATCCCCTCAGTGGTAACTCTATTGTCACAGGAATTGTCAGGGTGCTACGACCTTGACCCACTCTGCCCTTATGTGTAATTCTGGTGAATTCAACCCCAACAAGTGTTGCATCCATTTTATATTGCTCTGCAGTATATATAAGTGTCAGCTAAATTCTTGTAATGTAAATGAGATGAAAAAGTTGCAAAAAATCATCTGCATCACACTCCCATAGAACCTGTGCTTGTACCCATTATTCATATGCTCAAAACATTACAGATCTGGGATGCTAATGTAGTCTCATAGCCTCTGCCCAGTGTTTGAGCCTTCACACTCATACTTCGCCGGGGCCTTGATTAAATTTGTTGCCCCAGCCATCCGCCTGCCGGCTGCCAGATGACTGTGAATATGAATGAGACTCTAACATTGAATCTTGCGAGGCTCTGTCCTTGCTTTTCCTTTCTTGTTGGCTCATTATCCTGGTTGGCTCCCTCCTTAACTTCTTTTCACTGTACTGTCCCCCCCCCCTCCCCAACTTGTCAGCACTGACTTCCACACAGCGATGAAACACACAGCAACACACATACAAACAATGCTGACAGACCAAACCACAGAGGTGCTGCCTTTCCTTTTTTCCTATGTAATTTTGAAAAAATAGATGAGAGATTTTAGAGAGGACACACCAGACAAACTGGAAAATATCCCAGACTTTCTCTGACTATTGACTACATTGATTATCTTGGTGTGTTTGACAATTATTATAACCTGCACAAGGCAGCTTTACACACCAGTGGCTCCAAATAACAGTGGGAGGTAATTGAAAAATGTAAACTTCAGTACAAGAAATGTGATGACAGGAAACGGCTAACAGCACCCTCATAATTATCGGTCCAGGGAACTTGTAGCATAAGAGACAACAGAAGCAAAATATTTCATGTTGGTGAGTCCAGCTATCTTTTGGATGTAGCACTTGCTTCTTAGCACTCCCAAGCTCTGATTTACATCTCTCTAGGTAAAGAGTTAGATGCATGGGACACTCCTTTTCAGTTGCACAGCCAGTTTGTGATTTAGGCTGGTAAGACAGTTGCATTACTTTTTAAACCAAGTAAAAAATAGACTAGGTTTAACTCATCTCCGTCTCATGGACAGTAACTAACTTCTAACCTTAAAGCAGACATACACAAGACTGTTTTATTAATTGCTGGTGGCAAATGTACTAAATTAGCATTTTGTTGGTGTTTTACACTGCACATCCTATCACCTGCCAACCACAGTGTGGCTTCTTTTCCTGTTTAGTACATTTAAGCTTCTGATGGTCCTTCCTTTGTTTAGCCACATTGTCTATTGCCCACCTAGTTCTTCCTCTATTAAATCCAAGCAAACGGCTGCTGTCACAAACACTGTTTCATTTGCAACATATGATTTTGTCCCTGATCTACTAAAGGATGCTTTAGAACAGCAAATGTTAAACATTATAATCAATAATGTATGTCTATAAAAAAATGCAGAGGACTGTAAATTAATACTTTTGTCAGTGCCTGAAAATTCTTTTTTTTTCTGTCCTGAAATAAAACTTGGCTGCAAAAATATAATATAGTCATACATACACAAACACACACATACACACACACACACACACAAACACACACATATGTGTGGGGCCCTAGCATCCTTTCCTTGTCAGTGGGGTCTCTGTCAGTATTGACAGGCTGTGGTCCTGGACTGACTACAGACAGACAAACTCAGGGAGGGGAGGAGACGCCTGGCTCTGCCAAGCGCCGTGGCTGGACAGCCCTCCAAGGTCCTGGGGTGTGAGAAAGTCCTGTGTGGCATCCCTGGAAACAAATCCAATATACAGTACTAGCCATCTAAGTGACTCTATTCTGAATTCATCATTTTGGCAATTTGTCTAGTCTAAATAACAAAAGTTAAACAAACACAGGAAGGTCTTAGTGGGATGAAAGCTGTCCAAACTGAATAAACACGTGTGCACTGATGATTTGATTTATTAAAGGGAAAATTCACCGCCTGTCATGTGGCTGTCCACTCAGTGTGGATGGTAAATGTTGTTAATTGAAGCAATACATTCCTCAGTGAGTGCTATGTTGACCGAAAAAAGAGAGTTGTCCTGTTCGTTGAGCCGTACCGGCAGTACCTACATGCACCAGGATGCATTGCGTGCGAGCTTCTAACCCCTCTGAGCAAGTTAGCTGCTAGCTGCTGCTAATCAAAGTTACACAACGATGCCAAGCCAATGAATTCCTGCAGTTTGGCCATGTCTTTTTCACACGTAGCTAAAACGTTACTGTCAGGGCATGTCTATTAGATACAACAGCAACACACACACACACACACACTTGCAAGGAGCTGAACGGGCTTCCGTATAACAACAAAGCTACCGCTAGCTGAGCTAGCGCTGCAGAATTAAGTTCCACAAAACCGCAACATGAAAAAACAGTTACAGGCATCCAACCTACTACTCTCGTTATTTAGTTGGCTTCAAAGGAGGCTTAACATTCACACAGTTTCTCCTGACTGTCCCTCTATATTACAACATTAGTCCAACATCTCCCCAGCCTGTGGGACCAGCCTAGCCTAGCCTATAGCCTTACTTTGTTGACCAAAACATAGCATTAGGTGACAAAAATACTCAATTGTCATCTGCCCTCTCTTGCTGGTCTTGGTTGTCTTTTCCAGTTTATCTTCGGTATCATGAAGAAGGTCTCCAGCACACCTCTGTCCAAGTGAGTAAAACTTTCATGCATAGTAACTCACACGGGCTCCCTGGGTTGGTGTTGGCGACAGCATCCAACAAAAACGACCCACGCTGACATTGATTGCAGCAGAATGATTCAGTTTCTGTTGCAATTTGGGGGCAATTTAAGCAAAGGCACCACCAGCTCAGGTTCAGGATGGTCACACATGATGGGCAGGGAGTACAAATGGCTAACAGTTAAGTTTTTTTGTTTTTTGTGATCCAGTGATATTTCAATATGATAGACTGTTCTGAGGTTAAGATCTTCATATAGCACCCATAAATATGTACACATTTAATATCATGTGTATCTATAGCAACATAATACAGGCTTCATCTGGTTTGTTCATCATAATAAATTATATACAAGTAACCTGTTTTAAGCTTTTCAGTGTGTGGTAGAATATGTCCATTACTGTGTGGAGTTTAGACCTGAGATGTGCACTATTGCAGCATGCACAGCCTACTGGACATGTATACATCTGTTGGGGGATGTCTGAAATCATTACATTGATTATTTGTCAATAAATGTCAACCATTTCGACTATTTCAAGGTGACTCTGTTCTCAGGTAAAATTATGTGGTTAATTGTTTGATGTGCTAGGAAAATGCTTACCAGACAGTTGGCTAGAGCGAGAAAAGAGGACCATTATTAATGTGATCCAGGTCCAGGTGAGATACCAATCATAAAATGGATAGCACAGCATAGTGGGTATATATTCGATGAAAAGTTAGAAGGTCAAAGGACAAGTCAGCAACATATTACTTTCAACCTAGTCCTCATATTCCATTGTATTTGTTAAAAGGCCATGTAGGCTTCCCATGGCTTAGTGTCACACATGCTGTAACTGTTAAGGAAACTACAGGAGGAGTTACCTCCAGCTCCAAGAGGCCTCGCGGGATCAGGTCTTAGTCTGCCCACATAGAAAGAGGGAACACCATAAACCTAAAAGGATAACAAATGAGACAACATAGGCAAGGATTTATGAAGTGCTGAAACACTCCCCACCATACTGTTTCTCCACAAAAAACCCACCATGCTGGATGGAGACATGAAAAATAGCAGGATGCTCTGGAAGGTGAGAGATAGAGAAAATGGAGAGAGAAGGATGACCTGCCAGAAGAAAAAAAAATATTCCCTTGTAGTCTTGCCTGTAAAGGAAAAAAAGGGTGGGGGAGAGGAATCCGCTTTCCCTCAAACTCCCAAGCACCGTTTCCCGCTCATCAGTATCCAGCTATTACCAATGTCAAAGTGCTTTCATGGGTCATTATGAGCCAGACATGTTGTCAGTGCCCTCAAGAGTCTTTGCTATTCGAGCTCTTCCAATTTACCTCAAAATTTATTGCTCAGGAAAAGACTAACATATACTTAATACAGATTGGAATGTGTCCCTCCATTCAATTGACTTCCCAGACCTGATTGGATATTGTGTATCAGCTCTATGGTTTTGAATTTGGGTGTTTTTTTTCCACAAGGTCTGGCAAAGCCCTGTCTGCCACCACAACTCTCTTGCTTCTGGAGATGCCGTGTATGTATTCTGATGTAAAATTGGATAGCAGGTGTTCTCTTATCTCAAAGAAAATCCCGCCAGATACAAAGACACAGTTTAGGGCCGCATACCCAGGGCTTTTCATCATCTCCTAATTGGCCCATCTGCAGTCAAGACAGGCTGGACTCGCTTGAGCAACTTGCCTCATTGGGTTGTATCACTCCCGATGCCCTCTGCAGTCTTGAAATGACCCCTGTGTTTGGCACATGAAGTTTTTCTATTTCCATTTTTCTGAACCAAATGCCTTGTCAGACTGGATCACTTTTGGAAGACAGATTCACAAAAGGGATCCATAAAACAATGCTTCTGATCAGACGACAGGCTTTAGGCAAGGTTATGACAACATAAAACTGCTTTTGTCTAAATTTGTCTTACTGCCATTGTGGCTCTGAGTGCACATATGAGCTGTCAGTGACTGATTTCATTGAAGCTCCACTGAAAGATTCCTGCAGGCATCCAGATGTGGCTACAGTATCTGTCTGCTCGAAGATGGTTTCGTGTAGAAATGAAAATAATGGCCTGTTCAAATTATGACTATACCAGAGTCCAAAAAGGCAACTTCAGTATTTGTTCTAGATACAAAGATAGGCATAACATTTGGACAATAATATGAACATTTCAAATACTAGTTGACCCGTGTCTTAGACCAATAGAGTGCAGATTAACAACATAAAAATTCTGGTATCTGTCTTGAAAACAGCCCCAGCCCTGTCAATGAAAACAATGAATCCTCAACATGAAAAGTGAAGAGCATTATTCACCCCTGACCTGAAAAAAGAGAACTTGATTCACAGCAAAACTATAATATGACATTATTATAATCATTATAATCAAACGATGTTTGTGTTCCAAAATGTACTGTAATTTGTACGATTAGAAAAATGTCTAAAATTTGTGAGACTTTGAGAGGTGATTCTTTCCTCAAAAACAAAACTATTTGCTACACAAAGAACAATAAACACTACTTGTATTAATAGTCAACAATGTGCTTTACTTCCTAGCCAACAATAATTTTGAAACAGCAGAATTACCAGTTATAATTTCTTAGACCTAATTTGACAATGTAAGTTAGACATGATTGGTCAAGTTGATTGGTAAGCACACTGTTGAACGTAAAGTGAAATCTGCAAAAGACTGCAAATCACTGAAATTATTAAAATAACTCAACTCTTAATGCAGTGTATAGAAGTTGTGATGCTACATCCTGTTCTCTCTAACAGGATATTGCCTCTGCTCAGAGTGGCATACATTTTGAAATTTCATGCACGCTGACTTTCGTTTGTAGTTTGAAATATGTTCTCTGTTAATTAGCAGCATTAATGTGAGCTCCTACATCTCTGATCATCCGTCTTGTCAGTGTTGGCTGCAGAGACACTTTTTTCTTCTCAGAGATAGGTCTCAGATGTAGTGCTTTGATTTGTTCAGTATTATCAAGCACTTGAGAGACTGACCTTGCAGTAAAAGCAAACTCCCCAAAGGACACAGTCTTGTCTGATGCCCTCGCCTCTTGCCAGACTGTTCCCCGTTGGACGATGTGGCTGCACTGGCAGCCAGATTGTCTTCAGAGCTCCAGCCATTTTCCCATGTTGAATCCTTTTGGTGTTGGGGAGTCTCCCAGTTTATCTTTATCGATATCAAAGGTGGCTCCCTGCTCTGATCAATTTTCGCAGGAGCTCTTGATGCTACTGGGCTAAAAGGAATCGATGGAGGTGCAAAGAACCCTGTGTCTCTCGCTCTCACTGATTCTCTCTGCCTCACTCATTTCCTCATGGCACAGTGAAGCTGAGCCTGATCTCCATTCAGGTTCCCCTTCTAATTGCCTCATTTGAGAAAATGGAGCAATCGGGCCCATTTTCCCTGCTACGCCACCATTGATGATTCAGACAGGGGTCCATGGAGCAATGCAAGACTGGGATCTCTATCGCCATTCTGTCTTCCTCCATTCACCATGGTCTTTCAGATCGACTGTGTGATTCAAAATCCAATTTCTCAGTGTGTGATGGGAAATATACACATTTACAGGGCTAATAAGCCATTCCAGTAATTAAAGCCAATCACTATTGCAGCCAAATCGTTTTTTAAATAAGCTAACTGAGCATAGAGATAAATGTTAAGTACACCTTTTTGTTTTTGGCCTTAGCATAATACGGGGTCCTTTTAAGCTGAGATGATGCAATGAAACTATTTGACCCCAGCAGTTTTAAATGTTTGATTGATTATGTGTGCATGGTCCATGCAGATCTCTGCATGTTCTATCTGTGGTAAAATCCTTTAAAACCTGACCCTAGCATGAATCCAGCATTGTCCACAGGCCAGGGAAGGGGATGCTGGGATAAAGATCTGAGGGGCCAGGGGGATGCACAAAGTGCCAGCATGAGGAGAATTTGATACTGAATCTAGAGCTGCTGCACAGTAGAGGAAATATAGGGGGCTTAGGGACCTGACAGAGACATAATTCAATATAGCCTCTGGAAAAGACGGAAGGTGAAAAAAATACACACACACAAGGAGCAGCTACACACTCCTCCAAGGGGCCAGTACCATTGAGCAAGACTTATGAGTATTCACAATTGGTTATCGGGGTCAAGCTGTACTCTGCAGGAACCAAATTGTTGCAGTCAATGAAAAGCTGTCCAGTGGAGCTACACTTCTCTTCCCGCAGTGACAATAAGCCTCACGTCAAAGAACATGACTGATCGTTTTCACAGGCGCCTCTAAGGTTACCTCGGCAATAAAGGGCGTGATGAGCGAGCAGACTCACCACTATCAGAGTTGTTGCTCTGGCGGAGTAAAGCCAATACAGTTCTGCCCAATCCCTCTGCAGACCAGATGGATCTACAGCGCAGGAACAATCTGGTGCATTATGGATGAAGGAGAACAGAGCTGCTTGTCTGGCAGGGTTCAGTAACAGACTGTGTTGATGATAGGAAAACGTCCAAGAGATAAAATGTGCATTGTTTACATGTCAAGCTGCCAGTGGAGGCAAATGCATAGGGTTAACACAAACTCTAATGAACATATTGACCACACCGTGCCAATCACAACTCCTCCAAAGTTTGTAGTTTCAAAGTTATAGCAGGCATTACTGAAGTATCAGCACTACTCCAGCAATCAAATAATGGGTGTTTTATTGTTGTTTTGGTCAACTTAACACTTGAACCTCACATCTAGGAAATGTATATAGAAGCTCAGTTGCATCGCAAGTTTCCTAGAAACCAGATGTGTGTAATCATGTTGGCACAGACTTAAAACAAATGTGCCATGTTATGAGTAAAAGTTTAGGGTCTGATAAGGTATGGTAGATATATTCTCAGGGTAAAAAATATTAATATTCATTTAGACATCTTCAGAGACATGTTTTCAACACAAATATTTTTCTTCTCAACCAGTGTTGTGACAGGCCAACAAAGACTACTGCACACTTGCCGGTTCCCCTGATGTGACGGGTGAGAGGGGAGGTTGGGGCACCAGTCAGTCTCTCCCTCAATGGTACAACGGGCCCTTGCAGCGTTCAGTGGCACTTAAAAGTACAGCCCTGACCTTTCAACTGTGCTCTAATTACATTCATGTCCTGGGGTAGGCAGCAACCACAAAACAACCCTTCGTCTTTTATGAACTCACCACTGGGACATTGTCCCAGCCGCCCGTCACCTGGGATCTTGGCTGCCCCCAGCGATCCCCTCCTGCCGATCCCCCAGTATGTGAATGGAGCGGGCCCAGTTCAGCAATGCCACGGTTCTTTCTGCTAAGGCATCTGGCTCCTTTCACACGTCAGCCATATTGGCTGAAAATGGGGCACCCTTACCCAACTGGGTTTTTGGAGGTTAGTGGGTGTCAGGGATGCGAGCAGAGTAGGTTGGGAGGTGGTCAGCAGCCAACCCGTGTCAGGCCCCATCAGCTCAGCGTGGGCATCTATAAAGGCAGCCGACATCTTTCATGGCCAGCAGGCTTTGGAGAATCCAGGCTGGGATTTCTGCCCAGCCAAAGGCTTCCTGCTCCCGAAATGCTTCACTGCACCCACTTTCTTTTCTAATCTAAAGGGGCCTATGTCGTGGTGGGGTTATTGGGGAGAGAACAACTCCAGAGGAGTGGATTTTCTGAAGCTGAATTGATTGACACTGAGGCTTTTGGTGATGAGCTGTAATGTAATTTTGTAGCTCTAGCCTTGACTTTATGTGTTCTGATGTGGTCAGCATAAAATTACTCCTGTGCTTTATCAGCTATTAGCTTTCTATGCATGATTTATAAAGCTGTGCACCATTATCACTCAAAACAATGAGCGGATCACAGTTCCCCACCACAACAAGTAGTGTTTCTAATTAGTGACATCTAAATAAGTGATTCTGTCGTTATGGCGAGTAATGGCCAGCCCTTTCGGTTCACTTAATTTCATTGAAATGCTGGTGGCAGCGTGCGCCATCTCATAGTGTTATTTTTTTTATGTCTGTCAAGACGCTGTGATCCGTGAAACTGGCAGCGATGGGTCTACACTGAGGAGTCACACGGAGCCAACACAGATGGACTCTTCTATGAAAAGGTCAGATGGAGAAAATTGAGTGGAAGGTTTCTTACAGTTTCATCAAATGAGTAAAATTGGATTCTAGCAGCCTCGTGCACGTAATAGATACCCCAAAAGGTGTTGTCAAAGCTGGTGAAAAACCCCACAAGGTGTCGTCAAATATGGTGAAAAGAAGAGAAGAGATGAGGAATGATGAGGCAGAGGGAAAGAGGCATAGAAAATGAGGCCTGGGCTGAGACAGAGAGATGAAGATAATGGGGAAGGGGGACAGAAGGAGAAGGGAGAGGGAATTAATGTTAAAGGGGAGAGTGGACCTGATGGGAGGAATATAATTGCTAAATAATCCTAGCAAACATTTTGTATGTTATGATGTCCTACACCAACATCAAAAGTTGAGACAAAGTTGGCAATCATCCATACCTGTTACATACTGTGCTTTCTGAAGTAAGTGCTTACATTTTTTTTTTTAAACTGTACAGTGCCGTAATATTGTGCTTTGAATTAACCATATTGTTATTAACCATTAACCATTATGTCCTTAAATGCTTTCACATAATGGGAATCACATGTTTGCTCTACTGCTACCATATTAAGAACTACCGCCTGTACCATGCTTTCCTTTTATCATTGGTACAGATATCCTATCAATCACACACATTGTATTAAACATGACTCGGATCCCTTGTTGGCTCGTAACAATAGAAATTTAATACATGGTAGCCACAGGACGTGAAATACAGCCCCTGTCTCTCTTTCATGTTACATCCCTCTGCTTTCCTTTGGCGAGGCAGCATATCACATTTTGGTGTGTGATATGAGACTCTGCTTAGAGGCTGCAATATTCTTTTGAAATTTATTTTAATAGTACCCCGTGGATCTTAGACTGAGTCCCTATGGCTGTGGAGAGAGGGAGAATCAGATCATTTAGGAGGCCGGCCCAACTGGAAACAAGTTTTATTGAATGGAGCAAAGAAAATGTCTGAATGTATTGTATCAGCTGTTGCGATGGTTGAAGGCTGTAATAGGTGCTTACTGAGAGCCAAACGTGCTAATCTTTGCCTCAAAGTCCTTTTTATAAATGCATTCATCTTTTTTATGGCATGAAGAGAAAAACTAACAGTCATGGACACTGTGAATACTGTCTACGGGCTTAAATGATATATAAGCACAGTACAGTACTCAGTTTTAACTGTTATTTATCTAATAATGAATTAGTGTGTGCGTACATAGTTTGAGTCTTGGTGCTTTCCAGAGTTTGAAGCAGCCTTAGTTAATGGGAAGAAAAGTCTGTTAATTAAGACCCCTTTATGAAAACGCAATGAATATTAATAGAGAAGAGAAGCCATTTAAATCTGTGTTACCCCGAGTTTCCTTGCAGACACTCCCATAGTAAATTGCACCCGTTCATTATGTTATTTTCCCTATCAGGCGTTTCACTTGGGGAATCTTGACACATTGTTGTGGTGTTACGGGAAAGAATGAAAATAGATTGTCGCTTAATTAATCAAAGACCACTTAATTACTTGACTTTACAGGCTTCCAACGAAACCTAGTAAACACAAGGGAAACATCAAAATCTACTCACTTGCAGCTCTCTTAATGGAAGAATTATACCATAATCTCACTCATCACTAGTCACTATACATCAAGGTTTCTAAGACCTCTGTGAGTAGTTTTAGTAGCTTCGGGCATAAATTAAAACATTGTTTACAAAAAAATTAAGAACTAAGAAAATAGAAACTTTTGAAGTAGTCAACAACAGCACCACAATACCCACAATGTCTGAAAGAAAATACAGACACGGGTACTTAGGTTGCCACAGTGTTTCAGTTATGTTCGAGTTTCTTTCCTTACCTCCTTTCATGTTAATGATTTCTAAAAATGTATTTTCTAAATCACCTAGGACATTTTGATAAGGATTGACTTTTACCTTGATAATTTTATACAAGTCAAGCTCTTGGTAGGGCCAGCCATTCTGCGTGTGTGGTGGGTTGGTTTTCATCTACTGTACAAAGAAAAGTACAATCTTCTGCCATGTCAAGAAATGTATGAGGCAATAGTCTTAAATGAAAATGTTTCACAAAGAAGGCTCTACACATAAAACACTCATCTTGTTTTGGTTGGTGTTTTTATGCCCATCTGATGCCGTTCATGTTCCTCACACTTCTCAACAAACTGAAAAAGTAGGAAGTACATTGGAAAAAAAAACCCACCCACCCATCACTTGTCGGGACAGTAACAGCACGTACACCCACTTAGTCTGTGTGTCTGCTTGTCTGGCAGTGTGTCACATTCCTGAGTGCACCCTAAGGTGGGTAGGGAAGATGAGACGGACACACGAGGAGAGAAGCGTTGAAAGACAGGACAGGAGGTTAGTGAATAGGACACATTATCAAACTGAGATATGAAACCCATTCATAGGCATACCAGCTGCTGGGACATTAGTCACTTAGTCATATGTCACTGCCAAACATAGGTGCCCCAGTGCCAAAAATGTTATGGTTAGAAGTGTTTTTGTACGCGGCTTGATGATGGAAATGATGGGTATGATGACGACAAGAGTGGCAGTGATGATAACGTAGACAAAGCTGATAATTTTTGCTAATATAATGATCACCGGGGCAGTACAGTGATGAAACATGCCATTGCACTTCACTGTAACTGAAACCGCAGATGATTGATCCCTACAGCGGATAATTTGTATATATAAAAATCAACACTGTCTGCTGACTTGTTGTGGATATGAGTGTCAACTAAACCCTTACACGCCCCCTTCTGAAGTGGCTGTCTTTCTATCTATAGTAACACTTTGAACTCCCAAAGAACAGATGCAGAGATATCTTCGAGGTTTAAATGTTGCTGTGGTGAAACAAAAAACAATGTAACAGCAAAGCAAAGGTATGTTGACATGTAATCACTGGAGATGTCCAGATGAACAACTGTGTAGTGTCTGCCAGGGAGACATCACACACACACACACATACTGCACACAACACACCATGATAACCACTATCAAATCTGAGTGCAGAATTCTGGAAAACAAAAGAGTCTGACTCTGGCATATTCACATTTGCATTTGTTAACATGCACACGCTAAATTCTGGGAGTGCGAGTATGTGTATGTGTGTGTTTGGTAGAGGTAATTGCCTCCTCCTCCTCTCTGTTTCCATCAAATAAACCAGAAAACAGACAGTGTGCCGTCACCACGCATCACTATTAGCTGAAAAAGGGAGTTGGGGCCCCTCTGCCATGTATCATTAATGAGTTAACGCATGCTGCGCCACTGTTGCAGCTGTAAGCCAGCAGCCCAGACAGGGTGTGTGGGTGGAGGGTGCTGGGAGGGGGGAGTTATAACACCTGCCTCGTAACTCGCCTGGGCTCTGTCTTGGCTCTGTTCCACGCTGGGGTCAGCTTGTCTGCTAATCTGCTAATATGGTGGATATAATTGCGATTGAATGGTCGGCGGCGTCGTGTGTCCAGGGGAAGCAGTTGTTCTTCCCCACTGCCAATGTTGTGATACCCAATCAGAGGTAATCAGCGCCATCGAACCGATCAGCCTAATGGAATGGGATGGGTTTTAATTCACACACCTGGCTGTAGTGTACGTGTGGGTCTGTGTTTGTGTGTGTGTGTGTGTGTGTGTTCCTGCATGGCAAGTGTGTGCGTGCATTTAAATGTTTGTGCACCTGTTGTTGTGCACACATATACCGGTCTCTTGTGGATTTGCATATAGTGTGTGTGTTTCTGTTTCTATGTTGTGTGAGCTTATGTGTCTGTATGCATTTTTATCTGTGTGTGCATTTGCATATGCGTGTGTGTGTGTGTGCCTGCATGTTAACTTTTGTGCATCTTTATATCTTTCCGTATTGTTTCTGTATGACTGTCTCAGCTGTCTTGAACGTATGTAATACGTAGTATGATTTCAGTTTTCATGAGCTTGTCTGTATGTTTCCAGTTATATGTGTAAAAGCCCATATATGTCATACATGTCTGAGTGGTACTTTTGTGTCAGTTTATGTGTGTATACCTTCTTGTGACGGTGCTTGTCGGCCTGTATCTGCTTGCTTGTGTGTGTGCATATGTGCCCCTCTGTGTGTCTGAGCCAACACCATGAATCAGTGGAGTTGGCCACAGCAGAGACGAGCAAAGCAGGATTAAGAGCATCCTCATTCTGGCTAGACGGGAGCCTCCGTTGAGACACGGCAACAGAGAGAGACAGAAGAGAAAAGAGAACAAACCCTCCTCCTCCTTCTTCTACTCTTGTCATCTCCTCTCTCTCAAAGTGTTGCGCCCTCCAGCTCTCCCTGCTTCTTCTTCTTCTCTTCCTCACTACATCTCTCTCTCTCCCTTTCTTCTCTCTTTCTTTCACTGTCCTGTCTTATGCTGCCCTCCCTCCCCTCTAGCTCTCAACAGTAGCTGCTCCTTATTTCTCTCTTCTCTCTCCTTCGGTCTCTGCACCACAGCGAGGAGCTGCTGGCACAGGGGGATGGCAGGCGGCCCTTTGTGAAGTTCAAGGCAGTTTCGAGATTTCAGCGGGTTCCAGGAGGTTCATTAAGGAAGCCTTTTCCATGAAAAGAACTGTCCATCTCTGAGGAGAGGGAATTGGACCAAGTGCACACTCGGGTGATATAGACCTTTAAAGTCTATTATCAATACTGTAATTTCTTTCTGTAGACAATGCAACATATTATATCAATATGAAATACCTTTAAAAGTGACCATTTTTATTCCATAAATACAAGAATTTAATATTTCCTCATTATTTTATTCCTACTACTTTCAGGAAGAAACAGTACTAAAACAATGACATTCATAATAATTAAATTCTTTTGTAGGTTATCAGCCTCGTAACGGAGTTAATTTTGAAACTTCCTATCGGTTTTCCTGTGCCTATACTGTAAGTGTGTGCTGCTCATTCCACAAGCTAAAAACTGAAGAAATAACCCTTGAATTTGTGATGTGAAATCTGCTCTGTAGACAGTTTTTAGGACACTGACTTTTCTGAATCAGAAGATTTTTTAGGATTTTTAGTCACATGAAGCTTAAAATCTCGTGAACACTAAGTTAGCAGTGGAATGCAATGGATCTAAACTGTGGTCAGTTCATTATCAGTCAGTGGAGCTGTGCCTGATCACTGTCATATCACAAATTCCAGGCTGGATGATTTGTAACTGTAAGGAAGAGTGTTGAAATTGCACAGACTAACTTTTCTGGCACATGAACTAGTTCTTAAAATGGATGATGTTCCTATGGGAAGGTTTTACAGCTGGATGAGAAAAATCATATGCTCACATCCTCATATTGGCAAGAGGCAACACTGATTATCCTTTATCTGATATCAAAATATCAGACCAAGATATCAGTCTGCCTCCCACATACGCTTGTAAACAGTCAGGAGCACACACAGAAACATATACATTCAAACACAAAAAGCAGCAAACAAGATAAAAGAATGGAAAAAAGCCAGATCCAAACATTGCCAGGAATTCACAGACGTGCATACAAATTCCATATATTTACACAATCGCCGCAGATACTCGCTTTATTCACACACTTGTTAGATGACATGAGTATCTCCAGATGTGTACAACACTGACAAATATTCACATATGTTAAACAAGCGCCCACTTTCTTTGAAGTCTTGTTAAACAGGCTCCCACACTTCACAACAGACACTTTGTCACACTCAAGCTGACGCTAGAGTATTTGGTCATGCAACATGAACACGTGTATACAAACACAGGAACACGCACGTAAGTACGAAGTTATGTTAACACTCTTCAGATACATAGATCAGATTTCTTCTCCAAAGTGGACTTTCTTAGGAGTCAAAGGCCTTCAGTATTCAGTAGGCTTTGTTTGCGACCAAGTTCATTATATCTGAAAGGTAAGACGGCGAAGAAAGAAAGGAAGAAAAAGCACGCTTTGCTATCAGCAGCAGTGTCTATCTCCTGTTTTATGTGCTCATATTTTCTCTTCTGACTAACTAGGAGGTTGTCTTTTGGTCTCGGTTTGAGTTTCCCCCAGCCTGCTTTTTTCAGAAACTCTCTCCGATCACTGCGGACATTCGATCACACGCCTGTCTTCCCGTCTGTCTCTCGCTGTGTCCATCTGTCTCAGTTTTAGCCTTATATTCTTTTACCAGATTCCATATGGTGGCGACAGTGGTAACACAAGATGTTTTTGCCCATGAGGGTGACACTGTAATTTATGCGGATAATGCACGACGACCTCAGAGCCACGGCAACTTGCAGCATTTGATTAACTGCGCAGCCTACTGTTTGGATTCACAGCAGTAGGAAAGGGGACATTTCACTGTAAACCAGTCTAGATTTTACTCTCAGGGGTTCTTTATTGCCATTCTACTTGAAATGAAATAAGAACTGAGGTGCAGTTTGCAGGGCTTTTTAAAAAGTAAAAACCTAATACAAATGATGTAAAAGATGCCTGGCTGTAAAACTGTGCATTTATTTAGAAAGGAGGGCTTGTTATGGTATTGCTCCTGATGGCCCCAGTGGATGTTGGTGATTGTTTTGAATAGCCAATATATCAGAGGCAATTGCCCTGTAATGTAATTGGCTGATAATGGCATCATGACATCATCTGCAGCCCTCCTCTGGGCAGGACTGAGAATCAGGTTTATTGTGCATAGAGTACTGCACAGGGACTGAGGGTAAATGGAATTAAGTCCGTACTGGTAACAATTTCAGTAAAATGAATCCACTCAACTTATTGTAAGCCTCAGCATTTCTATTAATGAAAGAAAAACACCCCCTCTAAGACTTTCACTTTGCATCTATATAATGGGATTTTTCACATTACAATAGTCTCCTGATTAAATTTACGGATGGACATTTCCTTGTAATATAATTCTTAACCATCACAAGACTTTCTCCGTTCACTGGGCGCTTTTTTTTAAGTGAAAGTGGAACAGAAAATTGTGTGCAGGCTAGGCTACCAAGACCATTGCCCAGAGTAACAGAGTTGGGTCACGTAAATGTTTAATTCAGGTTCGCGTACAGTGGAGAGAGATCCTCTGCCCCTGTGTCTTGGACTGTAACTGGAGTCTGCTCTCTAATTGAATGTGATGGCCTGGAGCGTGAGTCATAGGTCGTAAGTTCAACCCACTGTCACCTTTTTGGCTATAACTCTCTCCACCTACCTAATTCCCTCACTCTTCTTTTCCTTCAGAGATATCATTTTATAAAGACGAACAGACAGAGCATTATTGATCTGTGACACTTCAAGAAAATAGATGTGCTTCTGTACAGACTCGCTACCTCAGCTAGCGAAGGCTGATCGGTGTTTGCTGCTTTCACCTCACCCCTCCAGTTTCTCATTGTGCTTTCTGGCTTATTCAGCTCATGTGCAGCCATGCACATAAAGAGAAACCAAGGCTGCGGAGCTGGTTAAAAAAGGAGTGAGGGGGCACAGAAGAATTGAAGCAACACCTGACGCAGCCACAAGATTGCAGACCTTACAATTTGTAATAACCACTGCGCAATTGGCCTTTAATTTCCATCCTTGAGTGAGTTACTTGTGGCCTGGACTGAGGAGGCTGGAAAAAGAGAAACATAAAACTTCAATCGAGCAAATGGCCCAACAGTTATTTGCTGTATAAAGAGAAAGGAATGAAGACAGACAAAAGAGAGCAGCCATCATCAGCTACAGGGAGAGAGAGAGAAAGAGTGTGTTTGTGTGTCTGTGTGTGTGAGAGAGAGAGTTAAAGGGCTTATCCTGTCATTGTGGAAGTCGGCAGGGACAGCACAAGAGGTCTCGGGCCAATTGCTTTCTGGGTAGCAGCAGCCGCCCACCCCATGCCTCCCCGTCCCTCCCAGCCTCCCTTTGAAACACCCCCACTCGCCTAAGCCTCTTGTCACAGGTGAAGGAGTCGCGGAATAATTACCTCCGTTGCTCAGATGCGCGCTATCCCTCCGTGCTCCCTTTCTCTCTTCGCTCTCCTTGCTGAATGCATTTCAAACATTCATTTCAGTTTGGCCCAGGAGAAAACACCTGTCATGACTCTAAGCTACTGTGTTTTTTTTTTCCAGTGGGTCCCTATAAGTTTGCCGTTCCCCCACTTGATAGTTCACTCAGTTCAGAGGTAATTATCTTACCGTTTAACTTGATAGGATGTGAAGATGGCTGAATGGAAATGAGAAGGGGTGGCCAGGTGGAAAAGAGCCAATTTCTTTGCAGGTCGGGAGCACATTGTTTTCACTCATGTCACTTTCAAAGTCAAGGGGGCACACCCGTGACCAAATAGCCTATGAACCTGCTTGCGTATGTGTGTGTGTGTGTGTGTGTGTGTGTGTGTGTGTGTGTTGTAATTGTTGATGTATTTGCAGAATGCCATTTGAGGCTCTATAGGCAGCTAACTCAGGTCACCATTTAACTGCTATTCATGAAAAGACTCTAGGAGGCATTTTGAGAAATGATGGTAACGTTATTCATGTTTCAAATACCAGTCATTTAAATTAAGTCTGGTATTTCAAGGATGGAGGGTTGCGAAAGATGGTTTACAGAACTAAAATTCAGATTTTAGGTGAATGTATGTCACAGCATGTCTGTGTCTCCCTAACCTGTGCCTCAACCCAACCATCTCCTCCCACAGATATTATTTTTTAAACATTTCTTGACACTTCTTTTGTTCATCTCTCCCTCTGCTGCCTCTCTGACCCTTGCTACAGCCATTTTTCCTTTCCTCTATCTTCTATTTCTCTACCTCCATGCCCTTGTGTGCTGGTGAAGTGAGTGGCACATAAACCTGAACCACATCAGGCTTTTGAAGTCTGCTGTAAGAACAACATTGTAGCCCATAATACAGTAACATACTGTATAGGCTGCAGGCCTACAGTATGTTACTGACAATACTTCCCTGGATCTCTGTGTGTTCTAAAGTAAGAACGCAAATGTACCTCGTAGTTATTTAGGAACTATGTAGTATCCTACAACTATGTAGTCTGTACCCCTCCAGTATAGGTAAATAGTATATGATCATTTTGAATGATTTATAAAATGGTATAGAACTCATTGCCCCATCTTCCCTCAAACTTCTAGCTTTGTTGCTCAGTAATGGTCCCCGTAATAACAGAATACGTACCTAGTACACAGTACAGATTGTTATCCCCTTATCTCCTAACTTCACATCATGCTCCCTTATACTTACATGTATGTATTGGTACATACTGAACTGGTACACTGTTAGTACAAAAAAATGACACTGTAAATTGTGAAGAATTTCGCTGTATGCTGCAGGCCATAATCTAAAGCATTATCCACTCTTTATTTAAAATATTTGGCCCCAGCCGTGGCCAGGTGTAGCACTTAGTATGGATGGGTGGGGTTAACAGCTCTTTTATTGCCCTAGTTTATGAAGGCAGGGTGAGGGAACAGGAGACCCTGGCTTTGCAGATTTGAGCCAGAGATAAGCGCCCAGGTCCCTCCTTAAAAATTCCAACTGGATAATGGAAGGCATTCCCCTTTATGGAGAAGCAGCTGAACAACTCCAGTAGGAGATGAGTAAATCTTCCAGGCATAATAATCCACTGTTTGGCCATTTAAAAGGGAGGACAATAACTCATATCCCTAGCCATGTGTGCATGTTCCACAGATTGTTTTTATCTTTTTAGGTTCCATTTCAATAGATTTGTCAAAAAAGAAGATAAACTGAAGGGGTGCTTGAGAGGTTGCAAAGGTTGCAAGGTCACATAGTTGAGTTGTAGTGAAAATGAACAGACAGAGCTTTATGGATGTTATACATGTGCTCATGTACTCAGGTGTCTTAGCAGCATGACAAGTGGGTGTGTGGGTGTTTGCACACAAGTCGATACACAGTACAGGGCCGATAATGGCCTTTTAAATGAAACCATTGTCCAGTTCACGTCAATTATATGAAGAAGACGTTTTAAGTTTACTAAATAGGTTCACTACTTCAAGCGCAGATATTGTTTGTTTTAACTATGCCACTAAAATTTGAACAGAAGATGGACAAAACCAACCCTGCCATAGCCATCATTGATGAATATATTTCCTGGATTGGCCACCAGAACCTTTACAACTCTTCTCTTCTGGCATGTGAGGATACAGCACCGTTTTTAACATAACAATTTTTTTTAAATTTAAAGATATTAGGCTTAAGAAAACACTATGGTGCTCATAACAATGTGTGCATTATAATATCGGAAGAGACTACATGCTTTGGCCTTGTCCTCGGCTGTCATTCCAGCATTCCCATGCCTGGTTAACGGCCCCAGTATGGGATCCCTATTCCGATGACAGACGAAAGGGCAAGTCAAGTCTCCCACAGCTCCTGAAGGACAAAAGCCAGTCATAATAAGTCAAAGCTGATCCCTGGACCCTGGGCCCCACCAACAAGGAAGACAAAGCGTTGAGTTCTCCTCACAAAGGCAAGTTATTACAGCTGAGAGCCTCACGTTGCTACATTGTCAATCAAACTCTGGCCTGATAGAGGAGCGGGGCTGGCCTGTTTTTCTTCACTTAATTTGAGGAAATCAAAAGTATTTTCTCTTTCACTCTCCCCTACCTACTACTCAAGCACTCTCTATCCCATTCCCTTTTTTTTTACTTTCTCATTACTTCCACTTGCTCCCTCCTCTCCAATTACAGACTAGTCTTTCATCTCCACGGCCAAGGAATGGAGTGATAGGATCAGGAGGAAGAGTGAAGAAAGAGGCTTTGTTGCCCTTTACCCCCCCCCTCTGATACCCCACCCTGGCCTGCTAATAACCCCAGGGCCACTCAGGTCACTCCAAGATTGCGATTTACACAGTTTCAGCTCTGTGATGCAACATAAAGATATAAATACATTTTAAACTCAAACACACTGTACTGTACAACCGAATAAAGTAACCCTGCTATTGGTTCAAGACAAGTAAAAAGCTACATTAATATCTCAAAAATTCCATTTTAAATCCACACTATTTTCTATTCCTCACTGCATATATGAAAGAATTGATTTGCAGAGTTGCAACATGAAAAACAGCGCAGTAATACAAAACATGAAAAGAACAACATTTACCAGTTGTCTGTTTGCCTTGAGAATTCATAGCATTGTTGCACCAAGGAATTACAGAGTCCATAGGGTTGTGCATTAGAGAGACACAATGCATGGGTTTAAAGTCTCATCAATTGTGGTTTTCTCGCCTACTGGATTTTCTGGCATATTTGAAAGACCAAGTCCTTGGTTGGTATCTTAATGTCGTCCTTGGGTTTATGGAGGCTTACTTTCTGTTAGCTCTGGTGCCCCACAAGTCCCAGCTAATCTGTTGCTGTGGCTTTCTTGGCGAAGCTTTCTGATGACATTGAAGTAAATGGAGCCAGACAACAAACACTAACAAAGGGGTAATGCTATCCATAGCTAATGTCTGAACGGGCCTTACTCTGAGTGATCTGTTACTTTTAACAAGCTGAAGCCTCCATAAATTTCATATTTATTTGAGTGGCTTAAGTCCTGGCAGTTATTGACCTACTGAGCGATTCGGGTACATGAACACTCTTAGGTCATACCAGCTCTCTTGTCCAAGTTATATTTACCTTCCAGAATTGAATGCTGATGTCATTTTCTGCCATTGTTTTCCCATTGGTCCTTGGGCAGATGCCTGTCTCGGCACCAGCAAGGAAATTTGACTTCACTGTGGGCTCCCCAGAGCCAGGGCCTTTCCCAGGAGCACACACCCCATAGGGTTAGGGTAATTAGGCCAGGTGAATAGGCCAGCGGCCTGCTTACAGTGGGGCCTTGTTCCCTGTAACATGGCCCATTGTCTCAGGACTGGGGTAGAGGGGGAAGGTTTCATTCAGGAAATGGATCAGGGGATGGGACTTTAATTAGAGTCACTATAATTTAGTATAATGCAGCTGTAATTGAAGATTCGCTAAAAGGAGGGATTGGAGCAGGGTCCGGCACAATGGAGTGTCCTGGTGAGGGGGGTCCAGTTTGGAGGGGAAGGGGAGTCTAAATCACCTGGGAAACACTGTCATTCCACTGCAGAATAAATAACACCTGGTATGTGATTGGAGCAATTTGCAGGCCTCAAGAAGAAGAAAAAAATTAGATAATGTTCCTGTTTATATGCAAATACTGTCATTCAACATAATGACTTGGAAGCGCGATTGTACTACAAGCATGTTGAACAACATGGCTGGAGATGGCCAAATGTGCCAACAATGTAGGAAAACATGGATGTGTTCTATATTACTGGCCATGCCCATCTTTGTCTCCCCCCCTACTGTCTTCCCCCGGCCTGTAGCTGTGCTCTCTTCCAGCCTGTTTTTCTCTGGTGCACGGAGCTGCTACAGGCAAGATAAGGCTGGTCTCCCCGAGTTAGGGCTTAGCATAATCCCTCTTCCTTCCTCAGAAAAAAAAAAAAAAAAAACAGTGCTGAGGCTCATCAACACACGGCTGAAGAAGAGAGGAGGAAGCGATGGAGAAAGAGAGAGAGAAGGCAGGAATGGGGGAGGTGGAAAGGGTAACGAAGGAGAGAGAAAGCAGGAGTAAGGGAACAGGGAATATAGTAAGACTGCTGCCACACATTTAGCAAAATTTCACCAGGCGTGAAAGAAGTTACAAAGGAATGCGAGTGTGCAGTGGCAGTGGCAACGGAGAAAAGGGGAGGAACAGTTTTACGTTCCCGATGATCAGAGTGCGAGCTAATCCTTTGACAAGGGGGTCTGGGGAAACCCAATCCCGATGCCCAAAGGCCTGACATGCCTAAAGCTGGCATCCCAACTCCAGTGGCAGGATTCAGACAATGTGCCTGTGAGCTGGTGCCATTTACTGCTGAAGAATAAGCTGGCATGGGCACAGCAGTTCAAAGATGGGGTACAGACAGAGCTGCTCTCCACCTCCACAAACACAAAAGAAATGGTCTGTTGTGAATGGATAAAACAGCTTAGAATGTACCGTAGATGCATGGATGGGTGTGTTGAAAGATAGATAGATGGATGGATACATGCTCAGGGGTAGATGAATGGATTAGAGGCCAGTGTGCCAGTATGATCCACATCAGACCTGGAGGTAGAGCTGACAGGATGAATTAGGTACAGGCGCCACAGCGTAAGCTACTCTACTGTTGTCCTATTTTTGTCTCTTGTGAGGTGCAGATAGACAATAGCAGAACAACAAAAAAGCAGTTGTCATTTGTCATCTTGATCGCCAAATATCAAACATTGTGAGACTCAAATACAAAGTAAGCCAACACAATGACAATGGCAATAGTGCTGTTCCTATCAAGGTGATACATCAGTATTGCCTTGACACTGGGTTACAGCCCTGAAAAAAATAATCTTTTCTTCCAGGGTTTTTATCCTTTTTCATTGTCTCTCTTTCTCAATCCACAATCTCATTTACTCTCAAACAAAATAACACATACTCCAAATGATTCATCTCAAGAATAAAGGAAAACACAATGAGATTTGGCAGGTGCGACAAGGTGTGACAAGTTCCTGTGACTTTCCAAAGTCAAGCTGAATTCCAGGAGGTAAAACATCATTACAAATGGGAAAACAGAGCTGCAATGGGTCTGACACTTCAATAATAGTCCATGATTGAAACAACTGCAAGAAAACCATTCTCTGGTAATGCAACACCAAGCGAAAACACAACTGCACCAAGTGCCCTTTTCATCTTGATGTATCAGGGTTCAGTGCTCAAGGAGAGACCAGAAAACTTGCACGTTAGCATAATGTCGTCACTGTGTTCTTGACCTGATAATGTTTTGGTGACTGACAGCTATTTGGGAGTTTTGACGTTTTTAGCGTCTCTGCCTCTTGCCTCAACATTCAATGGGTTCTTTGTTGTGAAGCTAACTTAAGACAAGCCTGGGACTGTGGTTGGAAAGCAAGTTAGGAAAAAAAAACTTGCTTAAGCCCAGAGAATGACCAGATTCTATCATCTCTTGTTCTTGGCATTTCATAAAGGCTTTTATTTCATGTTTATTTCTTTTGATGGCACCAAATCCCATTATGTCAAAAAGCAAAACATTTGTGGGTTACCATGTTTACAAAAAATGGCTGGGTTCATTTTAATGGAGCTGAAAAGAAACAAGCAAACGAAAACATAACAAAGATCGACTTTGCAGTGTATCATAGTGTTAATCATTTTGTGGAATGGAACCCTAAATTAAATTCAGATGAGATGAATGTTTTAATCAATGGGCAATCTGGGGCTGACACGAGATTGATTGAGAATGTTTCATTATCAACATACAATTTCCACTGTCTGGAGCCTTATGCTGATTTTCATTTGTGGCAAACCGTGCCACATGCCGTTGAAGTTGTTGACAATTAACGAGACTGACGATACAGCTATTCATCATGTCATGCTGGCCTGTTTTATTTTTCAACTGAAGTGTGTGGTATGGGTATGGCGTATGTATGTGTGGCTATCTTTGGTTCTATGAGAGCATACACTAGTGTGAGCCTGAATGTGTGTGTCTGTGTGTGTGTGTGTGTGTGTGTGTGTGTGTGTGTGTGTGTGTGTGTGTGTGTGTGTGTGTGTTGTGTCTGCGACGAGAGGAAAGCATGCAGATGAAAGGATTACTGCAGATCTTTGTCTGGAGAGGAAAGTCAGAACTTGGGGGGAAAAAAGGGAACATGGAAAGTGAAAAAGATGGCAGGAGTAATGACAAATGCCTTTTTCTGATGGTTTGTGTGTGGCTTTATAGATGGTTTTAATAAATTCATGAACATGGTATGCAGTCAGTCGTGTATCTTCTCTGTCTCCTCAGTGCCACTACCCAGTAAAAAAAACTAAAAATAAAAGGGACTGGCACGGCAGTTTGACAGATGTGCCCTGTTTACAGACAGCACAAAGAACAAGCAACATTAAAGCCAAGTGAAATTTTACAATGATAAAATGATAAAAGGCATATTAAATTAGTAACAGAAAGGTTGGAAGTGAGTTAGTTATTTTAATCTACTTTGGACTTGAACTCCGTATTATTTATATTAATGTCAATCACTGACAACATAATAGTGATGTAACTGCATTACCAGGTCGGGTGTGATGCATTGTGCTTGATTAAGAATATTTTATTATCAGTAAACAATTCCCACCATCTAGAGCCTCAGTTAACGTCAGCTAGTACAATTCAAATTCTTCCAAAATCTTTTTTGTCACTTGCAGGTATTCAGATTCCACCAAAGAGGGAGTTCAACCTCCATCACTGTGTTCGGTGTGACACACATAGCATATAAACGAAGAAGTGAAAAACTACCCTTAAACATCAACAATAAATGTCAGTATTTAGTACAAGAGATTAATGCAAAATAGCCTGGAAGAAGCCAACATGAGCTTCTTTTAAGAGTTGTTATTTTTCACCAAAGTTCAGCACTCATGAAGAAAGAGATGCAATTTTCTTCACCCACAGTAGCCTCAGGAGACAAGTATGCAATGCAGCAACAAGTTTGGAGAAAGGGGTGAGACTTAGTTTTTCTTGACCAGAAAAACCTTTGCTCCTCTTAATGCTCTCTCCACCTACACATATAGAGAGCCATATTGGAACAAGATTTTGCGCATTGTTTCAGAAGACATTTTGGGAAATGTTAGGAATCACTACAAACCATGTAGATACTTTCGTCTTTAGTTGCTAAGGTTCAGAAATATTCCCTGCTGAGACTTCTGCCACCACTACAACACAGAGGGGGGTGAATAGAGTTTTGAAAAATTATATTTGATCAACTCAGCAGCAATGTGTTTTTCCAGAAACAATGTTGTGGTTACACAGGATAATCCACAAACCACACTGTCAACAGTTTTTTGTCAGGAATTATTTTCCACCAATATGAATAATACTGAAAAATGTCCACACAACTGTCTCTGGCCACTCTGCAGCTCCAATGGAAACAAGGAGTGCACTACACCAGGATACCTCAGTGGCTGTGAGGAGAAAGGGGCAAGTGCTATTACTTCCCCATATTCATCCTGCATGTCTATGGATTGAACTGACAAGCTGACAAATCACAAGCTTCTCTTCTCTGATATAATGTATAATGGGTGTAAAAGAATATCCATCCAGGAATACTCCTTTTTTAACTTTCTTTTTCTTTCCACACCAGAGTTATTTTTTAAACTACTACCACAATCCTTCCATTATCTTAACCTTTAGCTTAGATATTGCAGAAATGGTAAATGAAAAATGTTGGTCTTAACAATGCATTATATGTTGTTTGTTTCTAACAATCTATTTAAATGTATACCATATAAAAGTATATGGATGCTTAAAAGAGTAACTACACCCAGGCTGACTATCTACTACTATACTTGCACAGCCATCTAGCAGTGGCTGCATGCTCTATGAAAACTCAAAATTCATCATGGTTTAACTCTACTTCACAGTTGGATGCAGGTCATGCTTTTCCTCCTTACAGGATTTAGTGTAAAGTTGTTCCTTACAGCATCCTGAAAGATCAATGCAATCATCCTGAACCTACCTGCTTACCCGTTCCCCCAATGTAGATTAAGGGTTGGTTAAAGTTGTCATGGGCCTAATGATCTTTAATGTTCCTCTGGAGAAATCCCATTTTTTCTATGTAGTTGTTTTCTTCCATTCATTTGATTTATTACATCAAAACCCATGCACACTCCATCAAATAATGAGGGGAAAAAAAGACTAAAACATGGCAGCATCATGTCAGATTTTATACAACTGTTTGAATAGGGCTAAAGATTAGAGAAGGGCCAAGCCGGATTTGTTGTCTTGCCAATCGACAGACTTGGCTCCAGCAGAACCTGATCTGAAAGCAAAGCTCCCCAGGAGAGCCATTGTGTCAGTCTTGCAGGAAGGCCTGTATCTGTAAAGCCTCTCTTTGTTGGATTACTGATCTCCAGGATCAGCTTTCAGTTCGCCAATCAACTTGTGATCCAGGAGTTAATCAACAGATTTCATATCCAGAAATTAGCTCTGCAACAAAATGCTACATATATTCTTTGTATTAAATATTTAGCAAGGGACACTTAATGCTAATGCCCTCCAATTATCACTATGACATATTAAATACTATATTTATGTGGATGTAACAGTAGTTTTTTTGTTACTTCCTTAGCAAAGAAGGGTGGCAGGACATAAACCTATGACATAAAGCATTCATTTTGTAGCATTTTGTGCCATTTATAATTTTGGAAAAGGTTTTATGTTTTCAATTGGTACATATAACTTTTCGAAACAAAATGTTCTTTTTTCAACAGGGCATTTGATGTGTTAAAGGAGCAGTTTCCTGACTACTTTTACAGTCTTTTCAGTAAAAAAAAAAATTCAGTGTCATTTGAAATCTAAAAGTTTTAACATGATATATAATCTGAGCAGCACCACCGCATGGCATCCTCCCCTTGTCGTGCCAAACTCTTAACAGGTAAACTGAGACCATTCAGCCATCCAATTCCCAGACTGGGTCCCTATGTGAAAAAAACCTTAAGCTTTGTTGAAAACTGTCATTCTCCTTTTTAAGCAAACACTGACTCACCTCCAAATGCTGGGCGCAGTGCCAATTTAAACATATATTAAGACGTGGCATACCAAACCAGAGGCATGATGCAGAGGACTCTTGACGGCTCTACCAGGTGTGGAAATCAAAAAAATAAAAACAGGCATAATTGCTGATGCACTCTGTAATTAGCATGTCAAAATGATGTTGAGGCAACACTTAATAATGAACTTATCTTCAAAAGGTTTTTTAAAGATCATTAAAACATTTTAAGAGTAGAGTTTAAAGCTGCACCCTAAGTTTTTAAATCATCATGATATAACAAGTAGAACCTGACCAATCCTCTTGTTTCTCTCTCCTTGCTATTGTGTGTGAACTGAATTCTAAAGAAGGATCAATACTTACTGCACTCCACTGGGAATATTTTGACAAGTATATGTTGGTATCAATGCATAAATGACAGAAAGCTGTGAAGATATGAATAAACTACAATGAAATCTGAGATGCAGTCATATATAGATAGTACTGTGAGCTAAACATCTTTCTATCATCAAATGTATCTTAAATTCACTTTCGGTGACAAAGTTAATTTGCTGCTTCCAATATTAATTAAATAAATGAACTGTGGAAGATTTGGGATTGCATGATTGTTGTATGTTGTCAGTCAAATTCTGCCTGCAGTCTTTACTTTTGAGTGCTTATAATGTAGGAAATCCTGGGATTCAAGCATTATCTCCTTTATTATTCTTATATGTCACTCTGGATAAGCTTGATGCCTAAAATAAAAAGTAGAGTGCAACTACTAATTACTTGGACAGTTGTCAAAGTGTGGTACTCTTTAAATCACACACGATTGACACTGACAGCTACTTGCATGCTGGCTTGAGACATCCAAGGAATTCAGAAGTTTTTAATCCTTGCTTTAGGTTATGATCAACCAGACAGGTGTAGGTCCATTGATGTCTCGCTGGGAACAGATCCCAGCCTGATCACACAGTGATTTCATGTTGGCAACGTGTGTGAACCTACCTGGGGTGTAAGCAACGCCCAGAAGCAGAGGCTTAAGCCTTGTGGGCAGGGGCTGTTTGCTGACTGTGCACACTTGAATTGTACGGCACAGCAGGGGTTTAATTGGTGTAGAATCCCATTCAGCCACGTTCTTTGGCAGGGAATTCATTGTGTTAGGATTTTGAATAAGGATCAAAATCAGTTTTATTTATTTATTTTTTTACATGCATGAGAAGCAGAAATCAATCATTCGTTGGGAGTTTTGTGTTTTTGTGTTTGTTGTGTCAGTTCATGTAGATGCTGCTCCTTTCTTTGTTTTTCTCATTCATTGTGGCTGTTCATAACTACCCAGTACTGGCTCTGTATAATACAAACAAGCAGCTGCAACATAAAAAGGATCACCTGTTGTATGCTAGAGGGTTTATTCTGGGGAAGTCCTACCTGATTCAGAGTGTTTATAGAACAGCAAGTCTTCATGTAGTTGTTTGAATGACTATTGTAATATGTAATTTGGCCATACAGGAGTCCATGTCCTCTTTCTCCCTCTCACACACACACACACACACACACACACACACACACAATAACACACACAGAAAACAGCTTCTAAGAGACATAGAGGGACCCGTCAGGTTCCTTTGTCTGTCTTCCACTTCTCACTTGTCTCTGTGATAAATTAGACACATCTGGCATTTCCCTCAGGGCCACTGGCCACTGTCTGTGCTTGCCAACAGCTTATGCCTGCTTTTGCTCAATCTATCATCAGTGTTACCTTTTTCCCTAAAGAAAGAAAACTTGGATCCTCTGTGGTCTACCTTATGAACCTCAATAAATTTCCTTTACCTGAAAGGTTGCAAATAACACAAGCGCTGCAGTACCTCCCACTCAGTTATTGGGGAATTTAAATTGTGCTGATTTGGAAAAAAAAAGCTTAGGCCTATCCAGCTTATCCTGGATGTATCTGATCTTACAGAGAGGAGAAGGAGATCAGGCTGTTTCTCTCCTGGAAGATGCTCCATGGTTGCTCTGTCACCTCTTCTCCTCTGGTTAGAAAACAAATGAAAAGCCAAATCGTTGTGACAGCAGCTATTCCTTGCTTGGGCCTCAGGGGCCTGAAAAGAGTCAGTACATTGGGGCAAGGGAACATGGGGGTTGTTATCGTGAGGAGCAGTGCCTGGGAGCTGAACCTAGACTTGTGTCGAGGGTTAAGTGCTTTGAGCTGAAACTACAGGAAGCCAGATGAGTCTGCTCCTCGTGTCTCCTTCATCTCAAACCACAGGACGCGAACATCGGCGATCGACCAGCTATGTGTTGGCTGTGACAAATGATACTGCCCGCCCTTCTCAGTTCTTATCAGTCATGCACAAATCAAACTGACTGGTAACGACTTCTATTGTGCAAGAGTAAGAGCAGATCTTTAAGTTTTGGCTCCGTGCTTGAAAATCACCACCTCCCTCCCGTTGCCCATTCCTTGTTTTCCTTTTCTTAGGGATTGCGAGAAAAGAGAGAAAAAAAGATCATTCTTCCGCTGACATATTTTATCATGCCCTAACTACACTGAAAATTATGCATCTGGTTTGTCGCTCATTATTTTTAAGCAGCATCGAAACAAGGGACCGTTCTCAGGCTATAAGTCCCACTGTCTTTCTTTCTCTTCTTCTGCCTTTTCTTTCCCCTACTTACACTGTACTTATCAGCATCATTACAGAGTCTATATCCACTATCACAGGGCTGAAGTGATTAAAACAACTATGTCTTGTGTTGGAGGGCAAAATGACAGGATTTACACAGAAATTCTCTGATCACTGGGAATTAAGAAAAAAAAAAAATATGCTTATTGGAAGCTTACAGCACTTTCATGTTATTTGGGATGGGGGTTGGGGGGCAAACTAAAATTATTCACGCACGTATGTAGGTTTAGGGTACATAGGAAGGCGAATTACTATAGTGTTATAACTGCGTAGCTTGCACCAATAAAACAGCATCAGCATATTCAGTATATTCAATAGTTATTCAAAGCAAGTCTCCGTGTATTTGCAGCTTGTGTGTGCATGCTTAGATGTGTTAAATTTGTCTCTGTGTGTGCAAGCAGATACAAACATGTGAACTCATCCCTTTAATTCCACTTCCCACAATCCTCATTTACATGTTACGATGCCAAAATATGAAGGAGATAAAACCGCAACATGCCTGCTTTCTCGTAAAAACTCAAAACTGTTTTGAAAGCAACTGAACAAGAAGCAGGCAACACACTGCTGCAGTGGAAATATTAGCCATGTTTGGTCAAATGAACGCTGGGGAAAAAAAAGTGTTTATTTGGTCTAAGTAAAGGAACAGTACCATCACATTGACAGACTCATCCATATTCATGAGGTTACTTCAGAGGGGAAAAAAAGACGCAAATCTGAATATAGAAATGAAAATTACAAATGCATGAGATTCCTTAATACTACCACCTACCACCCCAACCCTCCTTCTCTCCTTCACTCTCTCCTCCTACCTAATCCCCATCTTCTCAAGGCTCTGTTTCCTCTTTCCCACGTGTTTTCTTTTTGTGTCAAGCTCACTCATTTTGTCAAAGCCCTCCCTCTCTTTCTTGGTCTAATTGCCCATCTCATTCTGCAGTACAGTCGGTACTCTGTCGTAGTGTGGCTGACGCTTGGTTGTTTCAGCTACTTATGTGCAAAACATCCATCACTCCTGAGACTCTGTTTGGATATGTCTAACTTATAACAACAGTAAAGCAACCTGAGATATAATATATAAATATACAAGTGTCATTACGCTTATTTGCGTAAGTTAATGGCTTTTGGTCAACATTATTAACGTCTGCAAAACTGTATAGTATGTACATGAGCATTGCCTGCTGTGATTGTCACATCCCAACAAGAAAAGAGACATTGTATTAAAAAGGATTGCGTGCATCTGATGCATTTAACTCCATCTGTCGCTTTATTGGCTACAGCTATTGATTTTCCTTTCATGATATGGAGATTCATTCACACAGAAGTGGCCATCTTATCCCTGATAACTTTTTAACCTTGAGAAATATGCATGCCCAGGCAGTCCAGAAAATGTGTTGTGTCCAGGACTAAATTGATGAACTGGCAAGCATTAGCATAGTTCGAGTGTTCCCCTAGGGAGCGCCAGTAGCCTGAAGCAGTTCACGCTGCTTGCTGGTGTTTGTGAGTGTGCATGTGTCCATGTGCGTGTGCGAGTGTATGGGAGAGACACCTACTCTGTATGTGTGTGTGCCCGCGGCCCCTCTTGTGCAGGTGGGTGGATGCATGTAAGCCTGTCAAGAGCACTTGGAGAGGAGCTGCCAAGGTGAGAGAGAGACTGACCCTGGCCACCTGTCCATGACACCCACCTCGCAGCTCTCTCTCTCTCTCTCTCTCTCTCTCCCTCTCTCTCTCTCTCTCCCCACCCTCCGCTGCACATCCTCCCTCTACACACAGCCATTGCTCTTTACACAGGTGATTGATTGAGCCAGATAGCCCAGGCATTTAAGGCTGAAGGGGGAGGAACAAGGAGGGGTGGTGGATGAATGACCGAGTGGCAGAGCCTCTGTCCTGGCTTAGTCAGGTCTGACCGAGAGACAAGCAGACAACACCTGCATCCGGCTGTGGCGACACCTGGCCAACGTACTTCGGAGAGGAATGCCACAACTCCTTAAAACCTAATAACAGCTCAGCACTGTGAGACTTTCTTTACTATTCTCACTTAATCATGCACCATTACCAGCAGTGATTCAGGGCTGAGTGAGATGATACGCAGTGATTTTATATGAGAGTGCAGATAAAAATCCTGTCAGAGAGGTAACGTGCCAGGACAAGTTTCAAAGACGCATTCAGATGATTTGTTTTTGCAACACGAGCCTCATTTTTCTTCTTTTTCTTGTCTAGAGGAAGAGGTTTGTCTGTCAAGCACTAGTCACGGTGATTTCCGTGGATTTTTTTCTTTTCCAGCTAGTTTCCGAGCTTAAAGGGTCTTGTTGACAAGAAATGGGGTGAATCCTTGCCGGATGAAAGGGAATACCTTGTCTGGATGCAGAACAACACAGGGTTGGTGCCGCTTTCAAAACTCCGCAGACTTGGCATGAAAATGGCCACCCCCACACTCAGCCCTCTGTGTTTATGCTTCTCTGAGACTTGTGAAAATAAACACTCTCCCTGGCAGCTGAAGCAGCATCAGCTCACTGCCACATAACGATTAAACACATTTTTTGGAATTATTATAGAGGATATAAATCACAAAAGAAAACAGAGTTTTAAAGGGGTTTGTCCCTGTCCTTGGGTTGCCAAATGCATTAGCACGATATATTCTGGAAAAAATCGTATTCCATTGTGTCATGACTTGTTTCTATTGTCACTGTTGTACTGAAGTTAAACTGGAATTCAATTTTCATACACTGCATCCAACAGTTGTACTTGTGCATAGAGAAAGCGAGAGAAAAGGCATTCGCTGCAAGCTGCACATTATCCACACAAGACATGCGATTCATCTTTCAAAAGTGGAAAGCAATGCCTTCTGCCCTCCGATCATTCAGTCTTCATTTAATCAGGTAATCCAATAAACTGCCATGATGGGCTCAAAGAAATTGACGTCTTACCTCTTTGGTAAATGCATTTAACTTAGCAACCCAAGTCATAGCAGTGTGCAAATGTAAATAAATAACTCCAAAATTGATGGATTGAATCGTGATTTTTGAGAAAGATAGCTTAGGGACAACAAATTATTCAAGGGAATGTTGTAAATGTCAGATGCAAATCGTCATTAGATTGCATTCAGAGCCATTTCACTGTGCAGCAAGTACCACTGTTCTCATACAACGCAGAACCTTACAGTCATACAAGTATATATAGTAGAGTCTTTTAGATTCTTACAGCTAACACTACACATTAGAAACCTTTTTAATAACTTTAGTTAAATGAACTCAAAATTCAGTGCTCAAATACTATTAAAGGAAAATACAAACTTATTTATTTGACATTGTCTGATAATGTAGACTCGCTATCAATACTAAGTTAAGCATTCAGACCCTTATATCATCATTTTGCAGGGCAGTAATACACTGGTTATATGAAATATATTCAGGTCAGTGAAAGTCAACATAGTCTGTCTCTCATTTAAATGTACATTTCAGCCATTAAGCTGATCAGAATTGCTCACAGTAAATGTTGAGATGGAGGAGCGCAAAGGTCACTGCCTAGACAAAACAGGACAAAAATGATATTGATATTTCTGTGGCTGTAGTAGAAATGAGAAGCACCTATTTAATTTAGCGGCCTCGCAGAACAGTTCCAGGGGATAAACAGGGTTCAACCACATACATTCTCACTTTTTTAGAGGGTTTTGTAGGATAACCAGTCACCACCGAGTCAATCCACAGGAACACTTAAGTACTTTGCTCAAGGGTGCCCCAACTAATGCTGCTGGAGAAAGAAAAGCTTGTGATGATTTGTTACCCAGTCCAAAATGTCCTCACAGAGACGTGAAAAAGTGTAAAGATGGTGATTTATTGGGCAGACACAACACGGACGTTTTAAAGAATGTTCATATTGTGTACATTATTGAGGAGAACTTGAAGGATAAATCATTGCAATGAATGCTGTCTGAAACACAGATAGATTGAAGTAACTACTACCAATATTGACTTTTAAACAAAGTCACAGAGAGCTTGAAATAATAATTTGTACAGGTGAATTAACCGAAGCGAAACAATCAGTTGTCCCCGAAAATATGTTAGGGATATCAAAGATAACACAACATTGTGTTTACCAGCCAAATCCCAATGTATTGTCATTGCCCTTCACCTGAAAACCTTCACTGTTTATTTTGCATTGCATTACACAGCAACATTTGTGCACCTTGCAGCCAAAGCTGGCCAGCAAAGAGTAAACAAGGAGTGCTGGAACGATGAAGTTCCGATGTAAAAATCAAATCTGTATGAGAAAGACAGTGCTGGGGACAAGGACCAAATGACACAGCTGTATTAATTAAGGAAATTCATTTTGTAATTTGAGAGCACCTCTACAGTAAAATACAAGTTCAAGCTTCTATTAACTATCATGCAAACTGAGCCAACAAGTCACAACAATCTGTTCTTCAACTTCAGTTCCAACGGCGGCCACAATAACATTATTAGTTTAAGGGAATTAATTAAGTAATCAAATAGGTAATTTGACAAAGTTCTAATTTGCTGTATGCACAATAATTACTACAAGTGTTTTCCTTGATTACTGCTGGGCTTAGTAGTTTTTAATCTTGAGTGACTTCTCTCTGCTTCAAGAATCTGCCGCTCAGTCCAGTCTGTTATTCCCAGCCTCGTTCTTTGTCAACATCTTTTCCAACATTGCAACTCAGTTGAGACGAGTTTTGTGCCCTGCCCACTCAAGTCATAAATGCCCCGGGCTTTACTATAGATCCACCATACTTTAAAACTGTGACACTTCTCGCAGTCTAAATTTACTGTGCTGCACTCAACTTTTACATTAAAGCTCAATGTGCTAGCCCATTTCATCATTTATTCATTTGCATCGTCTAGGGGGAGTCCATGATCCTCTACTCCGAAAAGATGCACTCTGCACTCCACCCACAAAATGAGGACAGGCCATTTTGTCACAAACACAGTTGTTGGCTCTTCAGGGATTGCCTTGGACCTGTAATTGACTCTGAGACACTGTCCCTGTCACGTCCCCTTTTCCCCAGCCGGTGGGTGTGGGGTGAAAGTAGGGGAGAGCTGAGATGTGGAAGGCCAGGGTTGGATTAAGAGGCTGGTGCAGTGAACACCATTAGGGCTGCTAAGACCCAATGGCTCTCTGGTTGAAGAGCAGCGCTAAATGGACTAGCACAGTGGCATTTTAGCATTGTGCTCCCCAGGGACTGTCACACTCAGCCTTTCAGACCAGTCAATCAAAGTCCGTAAGATGGAGGAGGGCCTGTGACATATTTGAAGTTGTCACATACATATTTTGTGGTAGGATTACAGTATTATTGAGTAGAATGAAAATTTCAGGAACAAGTATATTTCCCTTGTTTTATAGTCTGTATCATAATCCACCGTCAGTGACTGTTTAAAAATATCTTAAAATTAAATGAAACACATTTTCTGATTTGAATTAACAGTTGACTATAGATGGTTAAATTCACATGCAATCACATACTTTGGGGACCTACATAAGGTAATTTTCTCCTGCAAAATACAGCATTATAAAAACATAGAGGAAAGACTCTTAAGCCGCAGTCCAATTGATTACATAAGTTGTGCTGAGAGCTGTCTCTGCCGCCTCCATTTTAAAAAAAGAGTTAATAATTCTTCAAAGAATGCAATGGGTGAATTTCTAAATCCCATGATATGTACCCAGGTTTAGACAGCTTACCACCTTTTATGGAGAGAGGTGCATCAAATGGTAGGATGTACTTCTTAAGAGAAAGAAAGGTGCGAGACTGTCAGCCTTGAGATGTCTGTTGTCAAGGAGGATTTTGAATTCTCAGAGGACATAAAGGGAAAAACGTGCTTCTTAAGACACCTTTTCCGGCAGGCCATCTCATCTACATCGTTGAAATTTTTTTTTAACATACAGTATACTGGCAGAGTAATCGGATTTAGGGAAACTTTTGCGCTACTTATGAAAGTCAGGAAGAGGGGAAGGAAAGGAGGTGATTGAAAAAGGGGGCAGCAAATGCAACACCACTGAAAGTATCGCAGCAGACTGCACAGTGCAAGAATTTCTGAGAACTTATTTTTGTTATATTAGTTAAGAAAAATGTGCGTGTGCGTTATTGTGTGGGTGTGCGTACGCACCCACTTGTGTGCATTAATGTGTCAGAGGAGGGAATGTGGCGTTCACCTGTGGTTGACCTCTTGCTGGCAGCTGGACAGGTGAGCTGTGTTGCTGCCTCATTATATTCAGGCACTGCGGAGCTTGGCCTGCAGAGTACTCATAATACCCCAAAACTATCAAAACTGACACACAGCAACGTGCATAGACACACATAAACACATACGCATTATTTTTCTCTGTCTTACTCCCTCACACACACACACACCTTGCCGATGGAATTAACTCATTGCCCTCTTTCTCCTCTTTGTCTTCCCATATCCTTCATTCTGTGTCTTGTTAGCAGGTAAACACACACATGCTTGTCACAGTATATGCTCTCAGTTATAAGCACACACACTTACTCAATTATCATCCCTCACCTATTGGCCTCATATTCCATGTTCCCACAGGCCTCTGTTTTTGTACAAACACAATGAGTTTTCCTGTCTTTGTCCATCCTTTATGTATTTTGTGCACTGTGATGGTGCAAAAGGTGGGCAGAGAATACATTTGGTAGCGCCATGTGAGGTGCAAACTAGGTCCTAGGCTGTGCTGAGAATAAATATCCGACGGCCAGGTGTGTGGTCAGTACAGACACTCAGTGGATAATTTAGTGATTCCTATAGCAAGTAAAAAAAGAAAAAAAGAAAAATGCATGACAGAAATGTGGAGATTACCTTCATAATAATGGGGAATGAATTGAATAAACACATTTAATATACACTCTCCAACAAGACACATTGGTAACACTAAACTTTAAGCCCCCCTCATGCAGCATTTATAGGCAGCATACACACATTTATTGTTTATAACACACTATAATTTGGTTGTATATAGCTATAAGGGCGCATTTGTCAACAACAACAATTATAACTTCTCTTATGAAGACATATATTATTACTACTACTACTATTATTATTTACTATACTGTATTGTCATTCATTATCTGTTTATACAGCAGTCTCCACTTATGGGTGCCCACAGGAGGAGTTATAGTTGTTGAAAAATACATTAAGAAACTACATTGCTTACAACGACATTATAGTGAGTTAAAAACCATTTATTTAGTGTTTATATACTGCTTATAAATGCTAAATACAGGGGCTTAGTAAAGTGTTACCGACACATTTCGATTGACATAATTAAATTTGACTGTACCAGGAATGCCAATAAAGCAGTCTGTGATGATGAAAAGGTGTATTGGGTGATTCTTACCAGTATTTGTCATTACAGCTCTTTTTACATAAATGCAATGTAATGTTATTGGACTGATTGAATCCCCACAGACGGGCAGCTAGCTACGCTATGTGTGTTACATCTGCAGCCTCTAATTTGAAAAGTGGCGTACCAAAGTGGAGCGCCATTATGCATAATGATCCATTGTGGTTGTCTTGATTAAATCATGCTCAACCAACACCAGGCTTCTGCGAAATATAAGCTCACAAACTTCTGTGTTTCTTTCCACATCAAACAGGTCAGTTGTAAGATTTCTGTGTTCATCATCTCCTTCTTTCCAAATGATCTGGCATTTTTATCTGCAATGCAAATATGATGAGATACAGCAAAATTACAACTGTAATAGTTCTGGTCAAATCCTTATTGTGGTGAAATAAGACACAATTCCCTTTCAATTCCCTATTCAACAAGATTAGTATGGGACATTGTCTGTTTAAGGAATCACATAAACAGCTTAAACTGCTTCACTAACCCTGCAAATGTGACTTTACTTCTACTACATTTATTCTACTATGCAGTCAGTAACTGTACATATGGTTATTGTGTGGATCACTGGCTGGGAAAATAAAACCATGCAACATTATATTTGATGTTAAAAAGACATGGTGACCGGACTTTATCTACACAAATATAAATTCAACTTACTCTCCACACTTCTTGTACAACATTTTCCGGCTCAGAGAATGTGTTTAAACGTTTTGAGACAGGTCATGTGACTGGACGAGAAGAGAATGATCAATTACCACACTATTTCTGTTTCAGAGAACCATTTGGCATATGCACTTGGATTGTCCTACCACCCATAACCTGGCACTTTGTGGTGGCCATTGTGATCGCATTGCATTGTGAGTCCACAAATAAGAAAGGCCTTGGTAGTGAGAGAAAATAAACTTTACTTGTCTCCTTAGCAGGGCGCCAGGCATCACTGGAGTCGGCTAACAGCCTTGGTGTTGCTGGTAGCATCCCTTATGCCTCCGGATCAATATTCTTACCTGTCATTCAAGTGAGAGTTTTAAGTAAGAGTCTGAATGTCAATACAATCCCCCAATCAAAACCTTATGCTCAATGAAAAAAACACATTTCATCACAATACATTTATTCCAGTTTATATCTTGGGACCTCGTCTTTAGCCTTGTACACCTCATGGGTCTCCACAGCCATATGAATTTGTCTTGCAAATCCTCTGAGAGAAATATGTATGTTGAATATCTGCATCCCTGGTTCTGTTTTATAATGGGCTAATAAAGCACAACACACACATACACATACACACACCGGTGAAAACATTCCTTAGTACTTGTTGATATATCCACCAAGAAATGCCTTTAAATGAATGGTATTGATTTGTTCAGCTTGTTCAATGGAGCAGAGCGGCATTGGAGGCTATTTGAATGGAAGTCAGCTCCCTTTAACAGGCCCAGTCTGGCTGCCTCTCCGCCCTGGCCTCCCTGGCTGTTATTGCCATGCTACACTTATTGATGTCTCAAACGCATGCTTTGATTTCTCCTCCGTCTGGAAACTCTGCACCGTTTAAAACTTTTAATCGGTTGCGTGCTTGTAGTCGGGGTTATCTGGAAGACCTAAAAGAGTGCAGTAAACTTTGTCTAACCCTTTCACAAAGCTACAATTGAATCAACACGGACCAAAAGTGTAAGTTCATTATGGAGGTTTGGCTGAAATTGAATTCCAGGGATTACCGTTATTAATTTTATTTAAAAAAAGGTTACCTCCATGGTTAAAAATAGATGCAATGAGTCGTGTTTTTCACTATTACTCCATGGACAAAAGCTCAACAGCAAATTGTTTCAGAGGTGATAAAATTAAGAATGTGTCTTATGTGGGCACAAATGGTAATAGGTGAAGGGAGTTTGAGAGTGTGGCTGGGGGAGGATGGTTGGCTCTAAGTGGGCTTTTGAGTCAGGAACAAGAGCTCTCTAATCACCAGCAAATGAGCAAATCGACAAACATGTGGCCATGGCGCTGGTTTGTTTGCAAATATTTAAACTGGGGAGTTGTAAAAAGAGATTGAGGAGAGTGCTGGGGGGCACAATTAAGACTTTTAACACAAAGCCAGCCCCCATTCATTTCACCAATCCCACCAGCCAATGACACTGCACCCTACCCCCTTCTTTACATCCCAAATATCTGTGACCCAGAACCCCCTGCATCCAAATACCCTTTTTAAAAATGCTGTCAGTCTCCCAAAGTTAAGGGCGCCCACTTTACGGAGGGGCAGCAGAGGTGAGGGGTCAAAGGTCAACTGCAGCTCTTTGGGCTGAAACGAACTTTAATGACAAGTTGTGTTGCTGATGTGCCAACAGTGGAGGTCAAACAGACCCTGGTGGAGCTGTGGGCTCTTCATCACTTTAACTGCAGGAATAACAATTAATTTGTCAAGTGCTGAAACAGAGGGACTTATACCTACAACCTGTGGGAGTATTTTCATCCTCTTCAGATTTTAACAGAAAAATGATTTTGATTTTTAGCCTTTTCTCTCAAAGAAAAGTATTTCTCTCAAAAGAAATAAAAAAAACAACAAATGTGCTGTTAGAAATAATCATCCTCAGGGTCTTTCTGTACAAAATAGCTTCAAGACTTTTACAACACTTTAGGATTCCATTAATGCCAACTGCATATTTTTCAGGCTTGGTTCTATTCCTTAAGTAATAAATTATTGCATTAAAAGCTAAAGAGATTAGTTGGTAAGATAATCAATAGCACCATCTATTTTCAATAAAAGAAAACACACACACACACACACACACACACACACACACACACACACACACAGACACAATGTTGCATCTGCTAATGCGTGGCCTTTGATTATTGATGGGCCATTTGCAGACAGCCTTAACTGCACAATATGTCTCGCCATTACTTTCCTGACCTCATTCTGGCTTGGGGACAACATTATTCATGTGAGAGCCGGAGGAGAGGAAGAGAAAGAGAGATGAGGCCTGTGGGGGAAATGGTGTGAGTGTGTGTGTGTGTGTATGTGTGGAAGAGGTCTGCAAAATTATCATCAATAACCCACCTCCCTTCCTTGTACTTAAAGAGAGGAGGGAAGGTGGGAGGAAGGGAATAAGGGAGTGAAGGAAGAGTGACAAGGGGGCTGAAGCAGGGTCAGGGAGGTGCAACCGTTAGCTTAAAAAAAAGAAAGGCCCAGTCCAAATGCTATTTTTAAGTTCCTCTTTCCTCTCCTTTCCACAGCTTGGGGTAATTTAAGAGTGTCCAAACCCAGACAGTGTGCGAAGGAAGAAGCATTCATCACCTGAAGAAGACACCAGTGTTCACAAGGAAAGAAGGATGAGGACCCCAAGAGAGCAAAGAGGGATAGAGGGAAGGAGGCTAGGTCGAGACAGAGGGAGGCACTATTTGCTTGTGTCACTGCTCACTGACGTATGTGTGCCTCTGTCTTGGGATGTGAATGTATCTGTATCTGATATTGTATTTAATCAGTGTGTGTGAAGTGATGTACATGACAGGGCTGTAGTGCCTAAGACATTCATGAAGACTTGGATTTGTCGCTGGCTTGAGCCTCCACTGCTCTAGACTCATCTGGGTCACAGACAACACAGAATATTTAGTTGTGATTTTTCTCCCTATCTAAAAATACTTTATTCTCTATCTAGTGAATCAGACTCATGGTAAACACTTGAATATGATCTTTTAAAACCTCTCAACACTTATATGTCAATTCCGTTTCTTTGGTTTGTTGGATGTTGAAGGGTATTCTCTATCTACTATCTATCTACCACTCAGTAACTTATCCCTTAATCATTGCTGTTATTTTTGCAATGGCACTGCTTGTTTTTCATTCTGATCATGGTCTTGACTATAATAATTCAAGACCATGCCCCTCAATTGGACCAGATATAAAGTGAGCATTTTTGTAGAAGTGGCTGTGTGTTCCTTGAGATTTGTGGTCAAAGGCCTAAATACTGTATATTTCGATGAGCCTCGAACACTGAACCAGACCAGGATGCACAGGCAAAAACTCGGTCAGTCAGGAGGCCATGCTTTCTAATCAGAAATACTACTTGAAATACCTCTACACCCCTGCTTGATGAATGACAGCTAGACTCGTCCTGCTACACGTGATTTGACAATGAATTACTGCATCCCAGCTTCCAACAGTGGTGTGCAACTTGCAAAACTTTACCTGTGCAGACCTGAAAAGACATCACAAATCCAATTTGCATGCCTTTAATGGAAATTAAGTTCACCCGCACGAAACTCATTCTGAACTCATGATAACAGTACAAATGCACGATTAAGCCATTTAAAGTGAAGGTTGTTTTTCTTCAGAGGAGCTGGGAAGCTTTTGAAGTTTCTACGTTTTCACCCAGCAACATCCAGATTGTTATATATGCACAGTCAGTGGCTGCACTACAGTCTTCATTAGGGTGCTGCATTAAACATTGCGTATTAAAGTGAATATTATTGTATATGCATGTATACAAAATCATTACCTTTGGCAATCTCAGACTTTAGCTTTCTGCATGTTAGAACATTCACTTAACTTCAATGAGCAAGGATTGATGTGGCTTTTTCTCTACATATGGCTGGCAGTTTACATTGTTGCTGAAAGAGTCCCTGTTTTCTTCTTTTGCATGGGACTCAGATCTCATGTTTCCCTGCCATTTTTAACAGGAAACAGTAGCATGGTGTTGATTTTACTCAAATCCAATCTCATAAATTAAATCCCAGGGAAAGCAACCTACCCGTGCCTTGACATTAAAATCCTGTGACATTTGTTTTCATTTTGGCTACATTGGTGGCTTGAGCTAGCATTAGCATGGTGGACGCAACGAGACACAACAAGGAAAAATAAAACTAAACAGCAAACTTGGTTTGGTATTTTGGGAGGCACCTAATTTCGGGTCAAACTTAGGCTCCTACCAAGACAAAATATGTTGAAGTGGGAGAAAGTAGGTAACACTCTGTCTTTTGTAAACACAGGTCTTTTTGACATGACAGGTAATACATACAGTATTGGTGTCAGATAAAGTATGCAGTAGGTTATACAATACACGTGACATCCAAAAAGTTCATGTTTGAACAGCAGTATAGACTTAAGCCCTGTAGTGTGAAATTAGCCTTACATAGCAGTTGTCAGTTATATAGCAGTTGTTAAATCTTGACATAAAGGATAGGGTTGAAGAGGCACAGAAAGAGGGCAGATTCCAGTGCACATCAATGCAGTCCTTAATAGAGAGGACAAGATTACCCTGCTTGTCGATTTCTGCTCACCTGTCTATAATCAGGATGTCAGGTACATTGTAGAAATGGATGGCCCTCATGGGTTCTCCAGTGGAGGAATGTCCTAGAGTCTGTCTTCTAGTAACAGAGCAAATTAAAACATGTCATACCAATGTTAGCATCTCCAAAAGCAGCCATGCAGAGAGCTGTGATTCCCACCAATGCACGACATGTCATGATTACATTTCCGTTATTAGCATGGTGAGGAAACAGCAAACCTCAGATTCAAGGCCACGCATATTATTTTCTCAGAATAACCCCTTCATATTGTAAAAGCTGAGATTGTGGCCGCATAGTTCTCCATTGTTTACTAGCTAAATGATTGTCCGAGCTCTGGGGTGGTTTTCCTTGCCAAAGAAGAAAACTGCATAAAGAGAATCCAGTGGGTTAGCACGCTTGACCGCAGCTTAGCCCTTCTGGGAAAATCCACCCATGTGTAGCTTGTTGGCTGTGACCTGCAACCTGGCCTTGTGCACCACAATCCCCAAATACCTAATCTGGCCAAACCTATGACCTGACACTGACTTTTAATCTACCTAGGGTGTAAACAAACAGAGCCTAATGTCAGTCCTTATTTCCATTGTCCAGTTCCAAACCTGGACACATAGGGAAAACAGGATAGGACTGAGGGCAATACAAAAAGGATTATAGCCACAGAGCAGTTTTGAAAAACTGATAGGAAGAAAAAAGGAAAAAGGAAGAGACTGGCATGGATGAAGTTGAGGTTGAAAGGTGCCTGATGTTGTGTTGTGTTGCTGTTGTTCCTGCTTCTCTCTCTCTTAGTCCAATTAGAAATTGGGTCTTGGCTCCCTTTGCTGGCAGCACAGTGTTAACTTAATGCGGCGTGAAAAAATCATTATGCCACACTACAGATGGGCCCAGCCATGCAGAGGAACCTTTGCGCTCCCTTCAGAAAGCCAGTTTTAAACAGGGGCACTAATAAAACTGAGACCCAACCATTTGCTCCTGACAACGATGTGTAGCAGGGCACCAAGGGTAATGGGAGAGAGAGGGATTGAAGGGGAGAGAAAAGAGGAGAATGGATGAGTGAGTCACAAAGAGCCAGCTAAGGGGGAAAAGATTAAGAAATTAAAGCTAGACATAAGAGAGACCAGTGGTTAAGCCAAGTTTACTCAACAGCAAAGTGGAATGAGTGGAGGTTTCTAATGGGTTCAGATTCTCAGTATTTCTGCCACCCCAACAAAAACATTTAGTTTTCCTTTTGAAGGACTCAAAAGAGGTCAAGGTCTGTGTTTGATTCCCATCCAAATCCAAGTATTGATCTTTGTAATAAATCCTTCAAAGCAGTCTTAGGAGAGCAAAAGAAATCCTCTGCTTTCTCACAAACACCAGCTACTTTGTCAGCCCTCCTCTCATTCTGAGATTCTCCTAAAACATTACTTCTTTGAAAGATGGGGGTGAGAAATCACAGACAGTAAAAATGTAATAAACCATAAGTGCCCCAAGGCAGGAAATAAAAATAAAAAGAATCTTTTGAAGGTTGGGGCAGATGGCGGCTTCATGATAACCTTTTCACCTTTGTGCCCTTGGGGTCCAAACAGGCGAAAAGGATGTAAACATGTTTTATTACAGCATAAAACTCTGAGGTCGTTGCATGTCTGGACTTCCTTTAGGGCTTTCATTTGCCAGAGGAAGGCATGTTCTCTCTGAGCTCTTAAATGCAATGGCCGTAAACATGTATGACTAAGTGCATGTTAATGGCAAAGAGGTTAGGGAGTAATGGACTGACTGAAGTATCAGATTCAGCTGCTAGCAGCCTGATAGGGGTGATATTCTACATGGTGGATTGTGAGATTGTGGTTGACTACTTCCTGGAATAACAGGACAAGCGATGTAATTGATCTTGATCGAACGTCCCTTCAGAGGTAGAGATTTGTAGTGAAAAGGCAATAGACATTTACCTTCAACTGTGATGACTGGTTCGATTCCAGCTCAGCTAAAACGTTTTCTATTGTTTGTAAAGTTTTCAATTTCAGTGTTGATTCAAGTTCTGATATTCCACCATGACCAAAACCGTGCACTTGCCATATACCCTAAAACAAAAATGTTTTAATGCCTTTGATCTGAGCTCATCATTATGATATGTTTATGCTGTTTATTAAAGCACACACCAGCGTGCTTGAGAAAGAACCAGGATGTTAACCAGTTCACAGGACACTGACACATTTATTATCCGCTTGTTTCTACAAGAGTCATGTTTCTGGCTTTTTACTGCATTTGTTTCTAGACACAAGGTCACATAATTCTTCTTAAGTCGACCATGAGAAATGCTTTTAGACTAAACAAACCAGTATAGAATTGTTGACCACTCATAAAAATGCACTCTTTTGTCTGTTTGGGAAAGTAATGGTTTCCTGAGCTAAGTAGTTCAGATGAGCATATATATGCAAATATGATATGGATCTGAAGTTATTGTATTTAAGATGTTGGAAAACATAAAATACTTTCTAGACCACATACAGTGATTTCCATTTACCAGTTTATTTTGGTTTCAGTCTCTAAAAAGGTTCATCCACCACTTAGTGCATTATTTTATGGTCAACTGCAAAACCTTTAGCAATCCTCCCTCACTCAAATCTGCAAAAGTTGCCTCCAAATATCTGCGGTATCCATTTGCAATTATCCAACAGCAATTGCAACACCAAACCACATGCTGATAACAAAGTTAAAATCATTAGTGGTGATATCGTAAGACAAAACCACCATGGAGAAGAAAACATCCCAAAGCCCCAAACAATTATGGACATATCGCACACAATCCCCATGTAAACAGAGGAAGGAATGCAGCGTGACTGCATTCAGATACAGATCTCAAAAAGTTAAATCCCACATACGCAGGAGAGGCAGATACAAACCACTCTGAATACTGGAAATCGGCAGTGTTTAAAGCCAAGCGCCCTTCACAGCGGTAGGTCTAGATTGAGTCTAGCTCAGGTATAAAGCTCCTAAGGGTCTGCTCTGGCCCTGGACTCTGTCACACAATAGTCTCCTAGTTAACCTTTGTTTTATGTCCTGGTATTCCATTACACATGTGCTCTGACGGGGTAGAGGAAGGAGAGTTGCCAGTCAGGGGAGTGGTTGACATTTTGGTGGCTGTTAAGGTTTAAACAGCTTGCCCGCAGGAGGCAGTAGACAGAAAATGGGGGCTCTGACTGAATTGGGACGACCCAAAAGTCATTTTAGAGCAATTCACATGGCATTCCTCTGCATGCATAAGTGAAGAGACCTTTTGGAAATACTAAAATAGAAAATGCCAACTCTTTACTATACCTGTGAGTGGTACAGTGTCTGTGCAGATCAAATGACACGTCACTGCTAAATTTCTTGATATAACTTCCTCATCAGGGTCTGTCGCAATGAATCTTCAACATCTCTTACTTACTACTTAAAATATAGAAGATGTAAGGTACCTTATTTGCGATTAGCATATAATGAACAATTTGAACTCAAAGGAATGAATGAAAAAAAGCAATGAAAACCGCAATAATGCAGACGTTTATGATGATTTCTCTCTCTCGAGCACTCTTACAAACCAGCATATATCAAAAACCTCAACTGCCTTTAATCCATTTAGTGCAAAAAGCCACGTCAGCTTTTCCTCACTGTATGAATAATGAAAGGGGCCCACAGCGCTTGTTGAGTTAGTAAAACAAAACAGAAATTAAACATGAGCGTTGCAGATCCCTGGCAGCAGTTACTTCACTTCTGTCCGATCTGATCCATCATCGACTCACATTCACACAGCCGTCCTCCACCTGAGTCCCCAGAAACCTTTATTTATCTTCCTTCAGCTTCATTGATGAATGTATAGAAACGAGGTGGATGAATTAATAACAGTGTTAGAGCGATGATAATGGAGGCATTAGCTAAAGTGTTATTGATGACTCAATCAAGGACGGCCAACCTCCAGCCAGTGTCCCTGTTTCGTAATTAGTTGCTGGTTTGTAAAATTGCATTTTATCCTCTGCCAAATACGCAGAGTCGTTGACATGTAATATGTAAAACTCCCCTGTTTTATTTATTTGCTGCAGAGGTCATATCACTTTAATGATGCATAAAGCAGGCCTCTGTAATTCTGCTGCTTCTGCTTGGTTTTTAATAAAAGAAATATATATATTTTCCTTCCTCTCAGGTTTTTGTCATTTTCTTATTTCCTTTGAAAGCCCCGGGAAGCTGGGTATTTGTAGCATGACTTCAGTTGGCAAAGACTCACAAGTCAGTGTCTCCACCTCAGCTCTTAAGCACAAAACCAGTGTCCTTGGTTCTGCTAGAGTGGGCAGCACAAGTCTAAGTGAAATGTCTTTATGTTCTCTTCAAATTGTACATGAAAAAGGGAGGTGAATTCATTTCATTAATGCATAATGTCACTTGAATATTTTCAACAAACAAGCATACATATTTTGTGCACTCAAGCTTTAATCAAATATTATTCTTATATATCGGGTAGACCTCTGCCAAATGACTGAATGACTGTGAGTCTGAATATATTTCAGCAGGTTTTTTTTTCATTTAGGACCATTTAAAGACAAAGTAACTATACATGTGTTGTTCTAAAATAAAAATGTATTTGGGAATGAAATCTTGTAAACTACATGAAAGCATAAACAAAGCATAAACCAATCCTTCACTCCAGTTTGCCTTTCTCTAGTTTACTGTCTGGGCCTGGAAATGAATGACCCATCAGTCATGTTGAGTCCACACACCGTTCTGACACAGCCCATGTTTGGACAGGTGTGTGTGGGTGCACATAGGTGTATTTCTGTGTATGTCCGTGTCTTTACTGGCCTGCAGTACAGAGAGGCTTTTAACACCCAGGAGCAGGGGGCGTTTCATCAGTTTGCACAGTATCTTTACAAACGTTTCTCTTTTCTTTGAGGATATCTTTATCAAGTGGCTCACCTGTTTGTCTTTCTTTCACAGTAAGCTAGGTCATCGGGTTAGAAGGTTAAAGACACCTTAAAGCGATGTTGACCTTTTGGTAGGACCTGGGGTTGTATAGCGTTTTGGCTATGATACAAGTTCAAAACATGTCACATCATCTTGGTGTTTTTTTCTCTCTCTCTTTCACTCCATTCACACGCCTCTGGCACATTTGCCTACGTACAGTAGCAAATTTACTATTTCCTCCTTCCAATTTGCATACTGGTTTTTGTCTAATCTCTATCACGGGGGCAAAGTGCATATTACTGCTATTAAGCAAAGCAGAAGGAACATAGGAAAAGTACTAGCAATAATTACAGCATGTGTCACACTGAAACACATACTGTAAGTGCTATTATTAGTTAGGTATTTATATACAATATTGTGAGTCACCAAAATCTCTAAAATTATGCATATCTAAAAAAAAAGTAGCAGTAAAAAAAGAAAAATGTAACCATAGCCTTTGTCATCTCAAAAGGCCTTGATTTCCCTTAGTGTGCAGGTAGTCCATCTAGATTCAGCAGTCTTTTTATTTCCCTGTCAGCAGACCACTTGTCCATCTCTTAGGGAGGGAGTTTAGGTAGTGTTGCTTCAACCCAAATACCAGATGCTGACCCTGACTCTGCTTCTCCTTCTCGTCCCCTGATTTGTGTTGCACAGCTTCCTCCTGCTGCTAGCGCCCTGCAGCCTACAGTACGTTATGAACAGCCCCAGTGTTACAGCTACCAGACACACACGTGTAGATACACACATAATACGCACAAAGTCCTGTCTGCTGCCTACTGTTTTAACCACTCCACTGCAGCTGTAAGAGCTTGCCTGGAAAGGGGAATTGTGTTCCATTAGGATGATATGTATAGCACTTGCAATATGTGTGTGGGTGAAGGTGTGTGTGTATGTGTGTGTATTTGTGCTGGTTTAGATGTAAGATGTAGAAAAAGTTGTCATTTTAAGCACAACAACCAAATGTCTACTCAATGCATACTCTAACATACTGTCACGGTCAGGTGAAAACCATGTATCTCCAAAATGACTGCTTTTTCAGAATGTTTTGAAATGTTTTGTCAGACAGAGGCGTGTGGCATTTTCCTATCCACTAACATAACATGTAATCTGTTAAGTGAAGTTCAAATTTTCACAACAGCAGCAAGAGACAGCTTTCCAGAGAAACACAAATAGATGTTGCCCACGGATGTGTTGAAAACGCTATATCCTTTTGAAGACTTTTGTGTCAGGATGCTGTTTGTGTACGTGCGTGACAGTGTGAGTGGAATGAGAGTGCTTATCTGTGTGTATGCCAGTGCTACACTTTATGCTTTATTTAGATACCTGGGTTTTCCGGTGTGGAGCTGATGACACTGTGGTGTCTTGCCTCCCACGCCTGCCCTGCCCTGACTCACACAAGAGCTGCTAACAGATAAGCTGTGGGAGAGCGACAGAGATATTCTTCACTGGCTCCACTTAGCCAGGCTGACACATTTAACCGCAGACAGCAGTTCCGCAGCAGAAATGAGTGCATTACTGTAAATATCACAAGGTCAATTTTACTGGCAAGGTCACGTGAATACAAAGAGTTTTGAGGAGATTGCTCAGCTGGTCACTTTCCTATAGACTTGGATTTGAATCTTGCTGATTTGGTCTGGTTCTAATCTCAGTTCTACTACAGGACTTTGACAGCTTTTGTTTGTCTATCCAAAACCAAAATAATTGTTTTCCTCAACCAGGTCCACCTTGTTTTTTTTTTTTTTCCCAGTGTATGGAATGTATAGACTGTAATTCTCAAACATCTATATATTGACTAAAGGAAATGCATTAAATGGTCAGTTCATCAGAATCACAAATCAGTTTTTTCTTATTTACACCCAGATGTTTCTAGTTATGCAGATAGTTCCGAATTTATGTGCAGAGGTTCTGAGATATTCACCTCTGCTAATGCTGCTCAAATCATTAAATAAATCACTCTTAAACATGTGTTTTTTTGGAAACAATGTCACGGTACTATTTCTTCGTACTTATTTCTCACTTATGTCATAAGGGTTAGTGAGAAAATATTTTTTTTCTTCTGATTTGGGTGAACTAACCCTTAAAATTGCATTAGTTGGATTTTGAGACATGTAGTACAGAGCTACCACACAGTTGATCAGCACAGAGCGAATGACCTACTAAGACACAATGACATCTTTGTGTCTATGTTCTCATTACATAATATGTAAAATGACCAATCTTCCAAAACCTCAACACGCTCCTTTAAGTATAGATTTTCAGTGTTTAGAGCATTAGCTAATGGAGATAACTCTAAACTGCATTAATTTACATTCCAATATCAAATCCTCGGCTCATTGTCCGCCAGCATCCAAAACAATGGCATGGACCACCTCCACTAAAAGGCTCAGTTTCAGCCAGTGGGAAGAGGGAGACTGAAAAACATATCTCCTCCTCCCACTGCTGCTTAATTCCTCCCTACCACACACACACACACACACACACCCTCTACCTTCTCTTTAGTGGAGTCCGACAGCTCTCAGGGAAGAAGGGATTTTGCGCTGCTCTTTCCAGATGACCTCCTCTAAACTTGGGTCCTGGGCTTAGCACACAGGAGGAACACAAGGGGGAACAGTGTTGCAAATTTGTCACCCAGAGTGTTAAAATTCCCCCAGGAATGTTAATCTTGCCAGTCCTCCCAGCACACACACACTTCAATAATCCTCAACCCCATCGCTTAAGACAGATTTGGTTGTCCACCACTACTAGTATTGAAACCATACACCCCTCTCTCAGTCCAAAACTGCCAACTCTCCAAACGAAAACGCCAAAATATAGTGTATAGGTTCCAATTGTCTTTAAACCTTTGTGATTAAATTAATTATCAGGAAAAAGTGAAAGAAAAATGTGAGTGGCCATTTTTATTCCGGGAGAGCTGCTTTGTACAGAACATTTAATTACTTCCCATTCATGCTGTTTTTGATGGATAATAAATCTCATAGAAAGAGTTTCACTGCGAATGAAGAGGGTCACTCCAAAATGAGATAGTCGGCATGTGGAAAAATGTAACTCCCAATAAACTTCTGTTTTTAAAAGTAAAAACATGGACAGATTTGAATTGAATTACCATCGATAATGGTGAGAGTGGTGTTTGTTAGAATTCATTTTCACAACTAATTTTACAGTGAAATAGTTAAAAAAAAAAATACAGGTAATACAAGTAGCATCTCTTGGAAGGTTCACAATTCAACCAACTAAACAGCCCTTACAACTGCTACAGCCACTCTAAGTATTTTTACATGATGTTACATATTGTGAAACTAGATTGTTTTAGGATAAAGTCTTTTAATGGGATTTATTTTTACCTAATTCTCTAATAAGATATTTGTTAAAGCAAACAGCTGCACGTTCTTTGAGATTTTACCTTACACACACATTTCTGTTTATCTATGTAAGTACTGTGTGTATGCAAGTGGGTATAAATGGAAGCACTGTCTGCTTGCACTGAGCACTCCTGAAATACAAGATACATTCCCCTCAGGGCTACTGTTTAATTCTTTCCTATATGCTATGTGGACATTTGTGTGGAAAGGTGTGTATCCAGTGTGTGCGTGTTTGTGTGTGTCAATAGTTTGACTGCGTCCATGCTTCCCTAGAAAAATGAGGCGATGTTTACTTGCAGAATGATTTCCTCTGGTTTGAATGTCGTCTTTTTTCTCCTCCCTGTATCCATTCTCGACATCTCACGGAGAGAGAAACAGGAGGCAACTCGGGGCTTTTTAACTTCTTGACCTTCAGACATGATTGAATCTGTTCTGCTGCCAAACCAGACAAAAGGCTTCTGAAAGCAAAGAGTCAGCTCATGACTTGGCCTTCATGTAGCCATGGACAGGGGGAGGGAGAGAGAGAGAGAGAGCAATCATGTCATGCACAACATTTATTTATTCAAACTGTCCATCTGCTGTGTGGCTTAAGCTTGGCTGGCATACAGCACACACACAGACACACACACACACACACACTCGCTTTTGTCTTACACATTCACATGCACAGACACATTTTTCTAAAGACCAGGGCACCAAAGGTTGGTTGAGTCATAATCCATTATTTTTCTCAGTAATCCAGGTCCCCATGATAGGAGCACCACATTTTGCAAAAAGGTAGTTGACAAATGGTTATAGAGCTAATTATGTGCACAAAAAGGATGCAACATGAGCCATTTTTCCAGCCTGTGTGTGTGCATGTTAGCTTAAACGTATATTTTTACATTTATACGGAAAATTCATATTGCAGCACTAAAAAGTTGAAGTGCTGAAGAGGCAATTGTTAATATACATGTATACATGTCCAAATGTTTTACAGATGATTATTGTAAATCTTACTGGTTGACTACTGGCTATAGCACCGACTAGTGGCTGTTGATTGCTATTCGATGCCCCCCCACACACACTCACACACACCCCATGACCGGAGCTGTTATACTGGCACATGCCTGAGACACACTGATATCTGCCGGCCTACTGAAGAGGAGTGTCAGTTGGCTGTTACAGAGTTGAAACACATTTTCTCACCTTTGACCTTAGTGTTTCAGCAACTTGAGCAAATTAAATACTAAACACTAACCTGAGGCTTAGTTTTAAGACATGAAAAATAAATTATTTAGATGGAGGTTATACAGTTATCAATGTTATTCAAAGCTTTGTGTTGACTGTCAACCTCTCCTACGATGAAAATTCAGGAAAACACTTGTAGGGGTATGACTGAAATTCTAACTCAAATTATTAGAGCCAGAACTAACTTCTGCTTTACTTGAAATACCAAACTGTCATTAATGATTCATGACTGACGGTAATTTCAAATTGAGTAGACAGCACCTTAAAAGGATGTCAATAGTCAGGTGGTAGGAAGTCACCCATACCATCAGTGTTCCTGCCTCTGCACGACTAGGGGTAGTGATGATAGAAGACTGTAAAGGAGGCAGCTGTGCAGGCGTGGGTCTATAAACAGTTATGACATGGTGACCCGGTACAGTGTTGATGTGTCAATGCTGTTCCTTTGTGTTATCACTCGACCGTTCAGTCACTTTGATGATGATTTGCTTCCTTGCGTGACAGCTCAAAGCTGATGTTGGAAAACAGGGAAAGCTGCAACAAACACAAGTGGTGTGAAAATAATGAGGGATTATGCTAACATGAGTGTACAACGATCTGCACTTACATGTACAGGCACATACATGACGGTGTTCAGTCAAGCTTATGCACACAGAAGTGTGATGAAAGATGCGCTGTCACACACAAAATTGTATACATGAAAACCTGCCCCTAAATCACTGTTAACAATGGAACTGTTAGACATGTACCTTCCAGTTTTGGATCCATTTTGTTGTTTGGTGGTGTATTTAGGTGGTGAGTTTAATACTGTAGCACCTACACTTTCAACCATCTAACCCATCAAAATTAAAGCTGTGCTCATCAATCTTTTTATATAAAGAGTGCATCAGATGACTGTGTGTGATGTGAACGTGGTTGGTTGTAGAGACAAACCCACAGAGAATTATCACCCAACTCAGCATTTTCCCCCAGCTCTACGGAGCATTTTAGCATCTTTCAGCTCATTGTTTTGGTTATATGGCCGAAACTTTACCGTTTGGTTCACTCTCATCAACTGCAACAGACAGGTGTTTTCAATTAAAAAGGTCTGATAAACTCACTCTGCATTACCTGACCAACATCAAATGTCAGACAGACAAAGTTAGCGACTAACAGGTGAACATAGTGAATCATTTAGCAGCTAAAGAGCCAGATATTTCCTTCAAGAGTTGATGGAGACAAAGCAAAATATTGTCAATATTTGGACTTGCATTTGTCAGGTGGCCAGAAACAAATGAATACTAAATGAATCCATGTCTGCCGGATGTGTAAATAGGCAACTATTTGCTGTTTGCCATAACTATTTTATAAGGTGATATTATGTCTGACATTGTATTTACAGTTTGTTACATTGACCCCAAGTGCCAAAAAACAAAAAAACAAAAACAAAAATCAGTTAATGCAGCTCTAAATTTCTAGTTTGATTTTAGTTTAGTATTAGAGGCAAAGATATTTTTTCAAACCAATTTGCACCAGTGTTTAAAATCATACACGAAGAAGCAGAGTTGCCATTTCTTTCTTGAGTAGCCTCAAAGGAACTGAAAGCAATTTAGCCACCCAAAATGTAAATTTCATATGGCTACTAAATTACTGGGTATAACAGCTAAAACGTAAATTAGAATATCTATCTGAGTATTTGAGGTTGGAATTTTCCTTATTTACATTCCTTTTCTGACAGTTTTCTTAAGGCACAGTATGGTCTACCTCGGCAACATTTATTGCCACTTTCCACCACTGGTGCCACCAGCCTGAATGAATTTGATTCTGATTTAATCAAAAGTATCAGGTGTTGTTTGATTGAAGGTGGTGGCGGTGTTGGAGGGGGAAGGCTGGGATAGTTTTACAAGAAAAAAACGAGACCTGGCAACCTTGCCCAGCAGTACGGGCTGATATCCCTGATGAAATGTTCTGGGAGAGCATGCGGTTATTACCCCAGCGGATGTTATTGTACAAAACCGAAGACGGGTAATGAAATGATGTATGGTCTTTTACTGAGCAGGCGGGAGTGTGTGTTCTTGTATGTCTGTTAGCGCACATATGTGTGTGTTAAATGAGGAACCAGGCGGCACCATCTGCCTGACAGCGGCAACAAAAGATGATGAGATTGTGTCCGAGAGGAAATCTACTTGTGTTTGCCCTACGTGCCCCCCTGCTCCACCTTTAACGCCCACACACACTCACATGAAAACACACACAGTGGCTCTTTGACTCGTTACCTTTTAGCTCTCTGAGGGGGAGGCAACATAGAAGGGAAATACATGAGAAAGCAATTTGTTAGGAGTCGACGGTGTCACCTTATTGCCTAGTTTCTTTTTGTTTTTCAGACAGCTCTTGCCAGCAAAGGATGAAAGAGAGAGGGGGGGGCAGGTAGTGAGAGAGAGAGAGCATTGGCAAGCACCATCACAGGAGGAGGGGGGTGTGACTCTGAGGGCAGACAGACTTACAGCTTGTCCTCCAGTTCCTGGACCGAGTGACTCTTTGTTTGACACCTCGGCTGAAAGCGGAGCTCCGCCAGGCACGTCCGCTGCTGGCTGACAAACAGCGTATCCTGTCTCTGTCGGCGCACCTCTCCCTCTTCCAGCCAGCGGTGAGGGTAAAGAACAAATGAGAGAGTGGGGAAGACAGAGTGGCAGCGAGAGAGTGACAGAGCCAAAGAGGGAGAGTGAGAGAGAAACATTGAGGAAGGAATGTATCGAGTTTGCCCACTCCTGCCAAGAGACCCGAAGGAGTCTTGCATTATTGGCATTTTTCATCTCCAGATCATCTACCCGACTAGCCCAGTGTCCAGGTTGCCAGATGCTTCCTTGGAGATCTCCGGTTTCACTTAGAGAAGAGGCCTTTGTCCTTGCACTGGAGATCTGTGGCACGCTCATCTGGGCATAACCCAGACCAAAGCCATGTACAGGATGGAGTAACTGTCCCTAGCTAAGTGTACATAGTAACATTATAGTGTTGAGGAGTTCACTTCTTGACATTTATTTATATTTATTACAGCTCCAGGGACATGGCCATGAAAGAAGTCATGTCACAAGTTTTTACTAAAAGCTGCCGCTCACATAATTGCAGAAGATGGAAAGGGATGAGGGGGCAAGAGAGACGGAAACAGAGAAAAAGGACAGATGGCATGTTATGTGTCATGGAGGCCTTAGCAGATGTTTACTTCTGGGGAAGGAGAAAACGTGACCAGCCATCATCAGGCTCTGTTGTGTGGGGCCAATGGGAGTGAGACTAAATTGAGTTAACATATATTAGTATTGCTTCCTCTATTGCAGGTCAGCCCTACTTCACTAATTATTTGCAGCTCTTTTCAGCTCAATTTCAATTCTCAAAAGGCCTATTTCTAAATACTTTCCCTTTCTTAAACAAAGGAAAATAGGAGATCTTTATAAAACAATCTTGGCAATCCCATATTTTTCATTTGGCTATGCTGTGAGGCAGGGGAAGGGCGGAAGTGTTTTTTTTTTCAGGGGGGCAGAAAGTCAACCGTGACGAATGGAGCATATCTTCTGCATCATTACATCTGTACTTCAGGTCTGCTTCACAGATTTATGTACAGGACAAGCTTGTTGTAGCTCTCTTTCCTTTCCACTTGTTATTGGCTTCCGCTTCATGCCTGACTCCATGCACTTTAACATGTGATTTGGTGTAATTTCTACTTTTTTACTTGCTCAGATGTGTCAAAGATGGCATTTCAGCCATGACCTACTGAAACTACTGAAAACAGTTTTGATCATGTTTTTAGAGTATTGTTTGTCTACTTCGTGCTAATAATCTAGTGCATCATCCCCCTATTTTTTGCTGCTGGTTACCCTGTAACCTTTGCTTCTCTGCTGTAAGTTTTACATCTCCACTCTGCTTCTCTCCTGCCACAGTGCTCTGGGTCCTTTTGCCTATAGTAGATCTTGGGCAAAGTTTATCTGTCTCTCAAAACGTGAATCAACCATTTCATTCAAAAGCAAAGACAGAAAGCAGAGGAAGAACACCAGTCAGAACAGTCAAGAGGGGTAAACCTAGTAATTTAATACCGGAGGACTCATTACAGCATCTTATTTCCGCAGTCAAATTAAGTCATGGTACTGTATGTACTTTATTTCATTGGCAAAGGTTGTCCAACAAAAGAGCTCTTTGAGAAGAAAATCAAATCTGGATCTAAGAGTCCAGTCAGGAGTTTGAAATGGAAGTGCATGTGTGTGTGCACCGATGAGAGTGAATGAGCATTTTGTATACTGTAGTAGGCCTGTCATGCTGCACGTGTGTTTGCGTGAGGAAGGGAGAAAATGTCCGTATGTATATGTGCATGTGAGAGAATGTGTAGCACAAATTCCGTCCTCGTGAAAACTGAAGCCAAAACCTGTTCCTGCCAGGCCTCCAACTTCAGGCTCACTGCTACCTTTCACTACCACCCCTGACTGATACCATGCATTAGGACCAGACCTCTGCAGTAATAGCACTGGGGTGTGAGTGCATGATCACTCTGATGACATACTGAGGCGTGAGAACTTGAGCAATGACCTTCAAGGGATTTCCCAAAGTTATTTCTGCTAAGGAAACAAACGAACATCTTTATTTCGCTGTTTAGAGCGACGGCAGCAAAATAATAGAGGCCAGTGAGTCACGGGGTGAAACCCACATACAGACATAACAAACTTACCCACACGGACACAGTCAGGGCCAAGGCATGACTACCGGTCTAAGCACTGAGGGAGTAAAAGTCTTTCTCTCCCCATAAATTACATACAATTTAAGAATTAAATATAAAAGTGAAAAATGAAAAGATACATACTAACTTTAAAGCACAATATTACAGATTATTTTAATTTAAACATGTACCAAGAGGTAATGAATCTTTTTCATGCATGTAATTATTGAAATCAGGTTGCGCATTCAAGTGTCAACTTGAAGCAAGGAGGGCATAAACATCAGAGCAAGTATGCAAAGTAGTGATTAGAGGTAGTTTTCAGTTCAGATAAATTAAATGTTTTCTATTTTTAAGTTTCAGGCAGTATCAGTACAAACTAACCTATCAATAACCTTTCACAACTTAGTGCAAAAATCTCTGAACACAGTTTGAACTAAGTTAACGAGCAGACAACATATTTAATATTACAGAAATAACAGCAGTGACATTAGCTCAAGCATAGTTCTAACAGCAAAAAATACTGACTTGTTTTTAATTAGCCTTAGGTTTGCTGTAGCCAATGCAGTGTGTTCTATTTCCATTTTCCATGCACATGTTTCTCTGTTTTCCTAAATCCACAGAGGACAACTTATGTGAGTGTTATGGTCATTATAAATGAGTATGAGTTAAGTCTGAAGTCAATAAAAGATGAGTTGCATGTCAAGTGTGAAGTCTGTTGGGTAAGATGCCAACTGAAGTGCACATCTCGGGTCGGGCTCAAATATCAAATGGGTGTCCTATATTTTCTTGAACATGATACGTCTAGCTTTATGATATATTCAGTGAATTCTACAGTTACTGTATTGTGATACACTGCTGTGCCATACATCAAAGTTCAATCTGTAGGCCATGCATTGTTCTGTTGTTAAAGTCTATTCACTACAGTGCTCCTACTGTCTACATTCTCTTAACCTCTGTGTACAGCAAGCAGCAGTTCAGGAACTATACAGAAATACTGACATTTCTGCAATGATAAGGATAAATACAGACATTTTGTATCCATTGGTGAATTTCTGTGCACAATTACTGTAATGCCAACATCGGTTCTCAAGCTGTCCATGTTGAAACAAACAATTCTCAACCATACAGCATGATCATTAGGCTACAATCAGCGCAGTGAGGAAGCTTCTATTTATCCCTGGTCAGTGACTTCAAATGTGGTAAGGGGAAGTTGATGAAGTATGGGTCATTGCAGTGACTATGTTGCTGCTATCATTACAGGATAATGAACATGCTAATGGATGTGGCGTGACGAGAGAGAGATGGAACAAGACTGAAATAGAAAGAAAGGAAGGTAGAAAGAAAATGTGTGACCACTCCTATACTGCTCACGCACAAGTGATGGCACTACGTTTCCCAGAGATTACTTGTCAAGCTTAGCCAATGCATTCACTGATTTTAGCTTTGACTAACAAGGTTCTCATTTCTGTAGGTATAGTTGGTCATTTCTATCACTGCTAATGCCAAGGTCCTCTGATATGCAGGCCTAATCCAAACAAATGTTCATTATTTGTGCAACAGAGGATTTATTTAATGAATGAATGCTATGGAGGAGCTTCATAACCTGTGCATGGATTAAACTAAAGTGGTTAAGGCAACGTGTGGTACAGAGGAGCAGAACAGGCATTTATTTATACAAATGTTAACAGATTATTAGTTTAACCAGAACAGTTGTGCCACGTCAGTACCATAATGGTCTGGGTGAGTGAGTCAGTGACCCACAGACGCAACTCTACTGTAAATGACGCCACAGGCCACTGACATCATTCTGCGGTGATGGTCTCAACCTCAACCATCCATATATGGCCACATGAAACGGGTAGGCTCCAAAAGAAAAAGGACAACAAACAGGCTCAGAGCATTTGCTTGTATTTGTATTTGTCTTAGGTAAAGAAACAGGTACATTTTTTAGACGGTTTTAGATCATGCAATGATGGAAGCATAGTTTGTCTGTTGCCAGTGCTGCAGAATACCACACAAAGGCGATAAACAAAACATCTGAGGTGCTTTGTTGATGTGAAATCATTACGACGCAAGATAATTGAAAAATCGTAATTCCAAGTCATATACCGACATGTTTCAGCTCAATAGAGCCTTGATGGGTTGGGGAGTTTTAGCTGCAAATCATTCTTAGTCTTTCAGTCTTTCACTGTGGGTTTGTTTGCCTCCCATGCTTGTATTTAAATTATAATTTTATTGTTAATGAGAATTATTTATCATCTTTCCTCTGTTGTCAATCTCCTGCCTCCAATCCTCCCTCTCACTTAATCCCTCCACTTCTGTCCCATCACTCGCAATCACTCTCTCTCTCTGTGTTTCTCCCTCTTTCTGCATCCTGCCATCGCTCCGGATCCAATGTGGTGGAACAGCGGCTGACGTCGGCTCTTCTTCTTCTCTGTGTTGCAAAGGGCCCTAATTGCTGGTCTCTCACACACAGAGCTGCTTTATCTCTAGCTGGCCACACCGCGCTTCAACAGACAGCCCAGCAGCAGTAGAGGCAACTGCAGCCTCCACAGTTCAACACCCCCTCACCACCCTCTGCAACCCCCACAACCACCTTAAAAGGCTCCAATTAAACCATAAGGAAGGGAGGAAGCAGGAGTGAGGAGCGAGGCAGGAGGGGAAGAAAAATGAGGCAGAGAAAGACAGAGGGTGTATCACAGAAAGTGAGAGGATGAGCTTGAGATAAATAGGAAATTAAGCATTGTTTTGCCATGCAGAAAAAAAAAGCCACGGGGAGGCAAAATATAAAGAAAGCGAATAAACAGCGTGAGATTTCTTGCTATTGCAGAAGACAGATCCACCCTGTAGCACCAGACTAAGTGTGACGCTACAGACAGAAGGAAGGAAGGAAAGAAAGGAAACGGAGAAGAGATATTGAGGCAGTGATTTACACTCCTTTTCGTCTTCGTGTCCATGGAGCCTGAGGGGAAAGGAAATGGCAGAAGGCACAGGGAGATAAGAGTCTTTGTTCTACGGAGGTGTAGAGATCGTTACATTCCACTAGATAGCCTTACACTCCTGTCTAGCTTGGCCGACTGGAAATGAAAGAGAGTATAAGTAACTGTCTGAGAAGGCCAGACACCATATTTTATTATGGTTTTGTATGGTGAGTGCCCCAGGCTGTTTTTCAGAGGCCCTCCTTGCAAATGCCCATTGAAAACATCTGTTAATAGCCGCCATGGGAAATGCTCTTTGTATTAGTAAAGTATCAGAATCAGAATCAGAATCAGAATCAGAAATCCTTTAATAGTCTCACAGTGGAGAAATGTACATTGTTACAGCGCAGATAAGAGGTAGAATAAAAGATAAATAGGGATATAAATAGAAAAATTATTAAAATTATTAAATAATAAGTAAGAGCACGGTAGGTACACATCCATAAAGTATATGAAGTGTATAAGGTGAATAAAGTGTGTGGTAGTGTATATATTGCACATAAGTGTTATTATCACGACAGTGAGGTACAGTTCGTGTAGTGGTCTACCAGGGTCCATGGTGGTTGTACAGTCTGACCGCTGCAGGAAGGAAGGACCTGCGGTATCTCTCCGTGAGACACCGCGGGTGAAGCAACCTGACACTGAAGGAGCTGCACAGTGCAGACAGAGTGTCCTGGAGGGGGTGGGACGTGTTATCCAGCAGGGATGACAGCTCATTCTCCTGACTCCCACCACCTCTACCATGTCCAGAGGGCTCCCCAAGACAGAGCTGGCCTTCTTTACCAGTTTGTCGAGTCTCTTCCTGTCGGCAGTCGAGATGCTGCTGCCCCAGCAGACCACTCCATAAAAAATGGCTGATGCCACCACGGAGTCAAAGAAGGTCTTCAGGAGTGCCCCCTGCACTCCAAAAGACCGCAGTCTCCTCAGCAAATAGAGTCTGCTCTGTCCCTTCTTGTACAGAGCAGCAGAATTATCTGTCCAATCCAGTTTATTGTTCAGGTGAACTCCCAGGTACTTGTAAGATTTTACAATCTCAATGTCCATTCCCTGGATCTTCACTGGTGTGGGGGGAGAATGTTGGCGCCTCCTGAAGTCAACCACCATCTCCCTGGTCTTCCCTGTGTTGAGTTGGAGGTGGTTCCTCTGACACCAGAGGGCAAAGTCCTGCGTAGTTTCTCTGTACTCTCTGTTATCCTCATCAGAGATAAGGCCGACAATGGCAGAGTCGTCAGAAAACTTCTGCAGGTGACAGGTTGGTGTATTATGGGTGAAGTCTGCAGTGTTATTATTAGTAAAACATTTATAAAATATAATTTTCAATCTGTGGCTCTTAAACACACACCTATCTCATATTTGTTTGTTATAAGGCTAGAACCAGCAGCTGGTTAGCTTAGCTTAGCATAGAGACTGGAAATAGGGGGAAACAGTTAGCCTGGCTCTGTCCAAAGTAATAATAATAAAGGCTGCCTTCCAGAACCTCTAAAGCTCACTAATTAACATGTTCATCTCGTTAGTTTAAACCACAGTAAAAATGGAAGTGTAAAAACAACAATTTGTGGTTTTGCAGGGGGATTATGTACAGCATGCAGCCTGGTAACCTCACAGTGAGAACAAGAAGTCACTGCACCTGGCCAAGAAATCGTCCAGTTTCCCTCTGGAACGTTTTTACACTTTTAATTTTAACACTTCAAGATATAACTTGTTAATTAGCGAGCTTTAGAGGTGCTGTTAGGCAGATTTTGTTACCTTTAGACAGAACCAGGCTAACTGTTTCCCCTTGTTTCCACTCTTTATGCTAAGCTAACTGGCTAGTGGCTGTGGCCCTTTACTTTAAAAGAGAAATGTGAAAGTGGTATCAAGCTTCTCATCTAACTCTCGGCATGAAAATGGATAAGCGTATTTCCCAAAATATCAAACTATTCCTTTAAACATTCATTTGGAGCAGCGGATGATGTTTCTGATACAGAGCACACCGGAGTGGCACTCTAAAATATTCACTTACAGCCTAGAAACAACCCACAACCCTGACCAGTGCGGAAGTTGCCAGACATGCACTGATTCACAGCAGCCACACAATCATTCATTTCCACTACTCTTGAAACAGAGAGAGACTGATGAAGCCATTCCCCTATGAGCAGACAGAGGGCCGAATGTATCACCAGTCATGCCACACAATTCATTATTGGCCTGTAGCTACCTGGAGGGCTGTGATACATGATAATACCTTCTGTTTTGTTTGTCATAAATTTAGGCTCCAAGGCAAAACAGAAATCGGCGTCCGAGAACTATGCTACCTATTTACCCAAAGCAGCCAAGCGTTGAGCCATCTGTGCTCGCTAGTTCATATATTCACCAACGCACCCCAAGGTGTGATACATCAGATATAACAGGCTGAGGGCAGGGCCGGGCGTCGGCCATTATGCAGTCAGAGCGGTGGAAAATGACACAGAATGTCTCATTCTGCCCCTCTCTGCAGCCATGCCAAAAGGTTCTCCTGGCATCGAGGCATCTCATTCCACGTAATGCCTTGATGGTTTTACATGGGCAACAAGTCAAGCTGAAAACACTGAGCCATGAACTGCCCCATCTAGGAAAAATTGCCACTAATAGGATACAGTAAGTAGGTTGTGATACTCCACACCTCAGTGAAATTTACTGTTAAATGTCCAACAGTTTTGAGAAAAGCATTTAAATCTCTTTTTTTCCCACTGGTAGCCTCTTATTGTGACACTTTGGTGTGAGAAAAAGAAAAAGGTCAAGGAAAGGAAAGGGGAGGGACAGGGAATAAGAAAATGATGGAGTGACTACGGGGAAATTAATTAGCTCTGGCTGTCTGTCTGTGTGTGTATGGAGGAAGGTGATGATTCAGGGGCCACCCTGGGGCCTTTTCCAGCGTGTGTGTTAGGGGGGGGGGGGTTAAGGATAGAAGGCAAGATAAGATAAGAATGACAGTGGAGGGTGGGGTCGTTTAATTGTGTTTATCCAGAGCTTTGGGGCTGTTGTGAGTGTGTGCGTGTGTTCTGAGGAGAAGCGTCTCTGTGGGTCAACATGGCCTGGGAGTCATCTCAACTCAGTTGACACAAGGGAGACGGATCACTGTTGAGAAGGGCGGAGGACCAACACACACAGGACGTTCAGCGGTGTTTGTTAGCATCCTGTCCCCTTCTCCTTCAATACCATACGTCAGGGGGAAAGACGGACGAGATTCACCCCCTAACTAAACACAAAATCACCCCCTTGTGTATTTTTAACTCCACAGATCCAGCAATTTCGACCCACCCACCAATACATTCAGGCAATATGGGATCACTGAAGGCACTGACAAGCTAAAACACCATACCTGGTTCCGTTAATAGCAAAAAACACCCGGCTAATGGACAGAATGGTTTATTACCACTTCAATCATTCCTGACATGTGTATAGCTAGTCTTTGTGTTAGCCCCTGTTTCACAGAGGCCATTAAAGTAGCCATCTTCCAGGCCGGGGGTGGGCAGGTAAAACGGTCCCCTCTAATGCAACTCATACATAACCTGTAAGCTGTTAGGAGGTCATCACCCTTAGGCATAGATGAATGATAATGCCTTCTATTGCCTCAGTTAAGTGTCCCTGTCTTATCACTTATGTGTTGTTGATTTTGATACTGTGGAAGTGCAATTTAGACAGTTAACTCCCTCGACGCAGCTGTAGTCTTTCTTTATGCCCACTGTCATTCCTTTGCTCTTAACTCTTGATTGATTGTCTGTGTAGAAAAGAAAGAAAAATGAATACAGACAGACAGACAGACAGACAGACAGACAGACAGACAGATAGATAGATAGATAGATAGATAGATAGATAGATAGATAGATAGATAGATAGATAGATAGATAGATAGATAGATAGATAGATAGATAGATAGATCATTTCAAGAGAAGAAACTTTTCATTTAAATTGACACAACAGCAGATGCTTTCACAAAGAATGCTGGATGAATCAAGGAAAGTAAAATGGCAGATGGCATGGAGTGTAAGAGGTCTTTGTCATAAAAAAACTTGAGAAGCAAAGAGTTGCTAAAATCTAGCATGCAGCAGGGGGTGTTAGTTCTGTCTGTGTCATGTTTTTGGCTCTTGGGGTCCATATGAGGCAAGCCAAGGCAAGCCCTGACAAACACCACCAACACAACCTTGCGCCTTCACAATAAGGCAAGGCAAGGCAGCTTTATTTATATAGCACATTTCAAACAGAGGCAATTCAAAGTGCTTTACATAGGCAAAGAACAACATTAGAAAGACATTCAAAGCAATAAGAATAAAATCAATTAAGATAAAATAAAATGAAATTTTAAAATGAGATAAAATGAAATAAATACAGTTACAGTGCAGTAAAAAGATGTAAGTTGCCAATGCAACAAAGGAAATAAAAGAGCTATAGAGAAACCAGTCATGTAAATGCACAGGAGAACAGCAGAGTTTTTAATTTTGTTTTGAAAGTGGCTAAAGTTGGGGCACATTTGATATCTTCAGGAAGTTGGTTCCATCTGTGTGCAGCATAGTAGCTAAAAGCAGCTTCACCCTGTTTGGTTCTGACTCGAGGTACAACCAGTAAACACACTCACACACACACACACACACACACACACACACACAAGCAAAGATCAATGACGGTACCTGTAACTGCCAATGGGAAGTATGACGACTTGCTGAGACAGAGAGGAGATGAGAGATCAAGATATCATCAGTGGAGAGAGAACAACATGATGTATTTTATTCCTGCCATGCCCCGGTGTTTGGCTCAGAAAGACCGCATGCCCTTCAACACTAGATACACACACAAAAACACACACAACAGTGATAATCACACACAAGGCTTATCAGATGACTCACCTAATAAAGCTTATGCTCAACTTTGACCCAATATGTACTGTTAAAGAGTAAATGTAAAATGCAGTATAGACACTGTTACACACTACCAGGCTTCTCAGCAATAGTCATGTCTCAGTATAAAATTAAATGATTAGATGTGCTCCATGTATCCCCTTTAGATCCAGAGGTACATGTATCATTACAAGAGTAGAAAGACGTCAGCAAAACTGGTACAATACACTCATGCTGGGTAAAGTATACACAGGTGGAACAAAAACATTGGAACAAAAACAGAATGACAACAAAGCACCATATACAGCATACTGTTGAAAAAGAGGGCTTGGTCTATAACTAGCCAAACCAGAAACACTGTCATCCAAAAAGATCAAGTGTCTCATGAAAGGAAATGACCAGGCTTATGACTCATGTATGGCATATTATTTCTCTATGGGGTTTCATAAAAGAAAAGAAAAGTCCTCCATTGTTCACCACCTCAACAGATCAGAGGAAAAGAATACTTTAGAAAGGAGAATGGCATTGAGGGAGTATCCATAATGAACGCGCTCATATATGCACTGATGCAATTTTATACAGTATCTTGGTAAGGTCATATTTTGGAAACAATGTTTACTGAGCATGTATATCCTTTGATATGTGAATAAAAAGACTATTTTAAATATAATTAGAAAAGATAAACCTACTGTACATGCAAGTAAATAAAGTTCATTGTCTTTTCTCGCTTCAATCAAAGTCGTTGTATCCTGGCTATCATATTCAGGTTTAGTTTAATTGGGGAATGAGATATAAGGAGCAATAAAGTTTTTACTGTCCAGTAACACAAAAGGACCTCGATAACAGTTAACCTTTTAAAGGCTTATTGATTAATGTGTTGGATCTCTGCTTCAGTTAGCTACTCCATTCATGTCTGCTGAGAAAATGTGGCGTAACTGTGGGTGTCATTTACAAGCTATTGTAGGGAACCAGAGCAAATAGATTTGATAAAGGCCATCCACTATTTAATGCATATAAGAGCAGTTACAGAGTGGATAAATACTCCTTTTTGGAGTTTAGGTGATTTCTACTTCATGAGGGGGTACTCTGATTAACATATGCCATTTGGAGGACAATTTATTCCAAATTGCCTTACTGAACTCCAAGTTTGAATGAAACATCTAACCATAGCCGTGGAATGCAAAAGCAAAGAAGATGACCCACTGAGCTACATAGGAATTTAATGAGATGACCAAAAACAGACACACCAAATAGAGTTCAGCGGTGTGTATTTGCTCCTACTTTTAGGGATGGAGGTAAAAGCATTTATCACCTCCCTTAACAAAGGAAATGCACCCTGTCCCCTCCAGGATTTAAGAGAGCCGCAGAGCTGTTCGAACCTGTCTGGAGTTCCCAGAAGTGAATGATAGGACAAACATGCACACGTTCCAGTTAGTGTGAAAACACAGGTCTTTCATTTACGCTTAATTGGCAACAAGGAAATACAGCTACAAGAATGATGATTCAGGTCTGTCACAACTGTGTTTGGATTTATTGCGTCTCAAATGTACAATGCAGATTCAACAGTTTCCTGACCAATAAACCTGATTAGGAGAAGCTTTTTAGCAAATATTCTCATAGAAATAGGAAAGGGTCTAAAGATACTGTTTTTGGTAACACTTGGATAACAGCTTGCAAATTACAGAGTAATAATAATAATTATTTTGTAATTACAGGGCCTAATTATAATAATTAAGCAGTGCACTAATGTAGTAGCGGGGAAACAAATCAAGACTTGAAATCAATGGAGTAACAGTTTTATTAGGGAAACCTACATGAATTATGCAGTAGAGTATCATTAACATGGTGGGAGACTACAACTATTACATATGAAAAAAGCATAACTGTGTGTAGTTTAGCATATTTATAGATTCAGTGGCCCACCATGTTATGGTCTAAAGCTAAGCTTTACGTTTAAAATGTCTGTTACAGTAGCATACATTTTAATATACATTTTCCTTATCAGACACAAAAGGTTTACTTATACAACTCTCAACCCTCTGTACAAAACCTCCACTTGCAGCCATCATTGACATGAAGACAATTCTCCAGATGAGGTCTGCACAATTTCTGCCTCCCTTCAATTGCCATTAGCTAATGTGTATGTGTTGCAGCTCATAGCATGCATGCTAGCACCATGTACAGCATACAGATCAGCAATTTCTCAAGTGCACTTACAAGCAGGCTGTACATGTGAATCTAACAAGACTGTGAAATAAGACTGAAAACATTAACATACCAGACATAATTCAAAAGTACACTTCTGAATTCAGTCTGGATTTATTTATTTATTAAGTCCAAAGCCCTCAGTTCAGATTTGGCATATTAGAAGTAAACCATTACTGAAAATATTCCTCATATGCTTGGCATTATTTCACAAGCTAACTGTCCTGACTAAGAGTACCCTAACGTGACTGTTAAACTTATTAGGCAGCTGCGAAATTGAAAGGATATGATTTTCATTGACTTTGGGAAATGAGTCAAGAGCTTTTGATAGGGCAAGGAAGGAAATGAAATAATATAGCAAATGTGGCACTGATATTATTAAAAAATATGATCCATCCTTGAAATAACATAGACTTTTCACATTTAACATCAAGTATGTGAAGTTCTGCAGATATGATTTAATAATTCAATATAATTTTCTGATGTTTTTATAGAGGCACAATGCTCTGCCTTTCACTATCAATGGCAAGCACTCTTATTGTGTGCCAACATTTTGATCCTAATTACTGTACTTTGTCTAATTCACTCATTCGTGCTGAGAACAAAACTGTAGCAACGAGGTCTCCAGTTGTGTCACTCTTTCTTTCATGCCTCAACCTGAACTCTAACACCATGTGTCGGGCTGTTAATTTGCTCTTCTTTGGGAGGTGAGATTGGAGGGCGTACGCTGGGGGAAATCGATGGGAAAATGGGATGGAATCTGCTGAGTGGATCAGAGCGAATGGAGTCAGTCCTCCTGGGCATAAAGGGAACATTGGAATGAGAAAGTCTGGACAATGTTTTTAACTTCTTCCAGGAGGCTGACGACAGCAATCTGCTCTCTCAAATCCCTTTGCGGAATGTGCTTGCAAGATTAATTTCTTGTTATTCAGAATTGATCGCTTCTTTATGGACTAATTTGAGCTTGATTTCATTCAGACCTGGCTGCCGGGTATCTGCCAACGGCACCACATATTCCAAACACAAGAGTTAGTTTTCAAGAAGGGAGTCTGACTGGCAGTTTTACTGTAAGACTTTGATATTGCTGAAGGCTTGTGGGAAGAGGAGTTCCTTTTTGTTGCGGATGTGGTTTAGAGGTAACACCTTGAACATACCTTTGTAGCTGGTGTGGCAGCATGTTTCTTTTTTGTAAAGACGATTTTAATCACTAACAGCCATCTGTAGTTTAATTAAACATCAGACTTTGGAGAAGAGCCGCAGCTGAAGTTCAGCATCTAACTCAATTAAAGCTTGTTTGGCCGGGCATGTAGAATGAAACCAAGGAAGGAAATGACTGTACAACAATTGGTCTTTTCATCTGTTTATTAAAACATTACTGGAGTCAATTCATTCCTGGTATGTTAATGAGTGTTTGAGGTACAGTAAAGGCTGTTGGCGCTGCTAAAGCAAAATAAGTTCAGTTACAGAGTGTGTTTTGGCTTGTGTGTAAGGAAGGTGGGGTGATCAAATTTCACTGAATTCCAGGTACTATATGGTATGATCTTAAATTTCCGTCATGTAATGACTTACAGGTGTTATCCTTCAGGTGTATTGCTTCACTAGTTCCCTTGTCTTGCTACGTCCTTCATTTTTTCCAAAGCAAATTGCTCCAATTTTTTTCCCTTGAAATGACCCAAAACTCTCTGCCCTGGACAGTGCTGACGATTATCCCCAATTAGCCGGAGAGCTCTGCCAGTAACAAGCGCTTTCTGTCTGTCATCAGACAGTGTGACATCATCACTGCCCACCGCTACAGCGCCGGGCACCCTGTGATGTGCTGTCATCTGCTAGGCCTGTCAGTGTCACAGCAACCCGTTGTATGTCTAAGCCTCTGTCAACGCGACACACGGCACTGTCACAGAATTGTTTGTGGCTCTCATTTTTCTTTACAGGATTTACTCCCCCCTGCATCAACTGCTCTCTCAAGCCTTTACTCCCCCTTAGTCATTATTGGGTTGATTCCTTGCATCCTTGCATAACTTGAGGAACAGAAAAAATACCTCCTTGGATCTTATGCAGGCACTTTGTTTACAGCGCTGCAAAGCAAACCACTCTAGCCTCTCATAAAAAGCTTTGTAGGTCGGTCTGACAGCTCGGTCCGTTAGTTTGTCATTCCGTAATGCTGACAGTAATTCTGCATTTCGACTTGAGACACAATAATAATGGGTACTGCTCAGTCACACAGACTCTGATGGCATGTGGTTAATGAAGCTTTCCCAATGAGAACCAGCTCAGCTTACAGCTCATCCAATTGGGGACATTTGAAATACCACAGCCACTAATGTTTATGCTCCACAGTGAAGCCATTTTGTCTCCTGCTAAGTACTATGGCTCATCCACACTGTCATGATGTTCATATTTATATTATAGTCTACCGTGCTTAAGGTTTTTTGGACGTGTGCAGGTGAGTTGAACTGAAAAATTAACAGTTGTATTATTTGCATAAAGGCTGAGTCGATTATGAAAAAGGAATTAAAAGATTTGAACTGTTAAGTTACACATTCTGCATTTTGATGACTATTGCTTTTTTCATTTCCTCATTCCACTCATTCCATATCTTGTTTAACCTTTGTCTAGAGGCAAAGTTGGAATGAAAGACTGCAACTGACAGTCATACATACCACTTTAATTTGGGTCACAGGCTTGTTAAGTAATCATACATTTTAGATTTTAGATATTGCAACCACAACCATAGACAAGATCATAGAGGTAACTTTAAATATCAAACATCAAGAGTGTAGGTCTGGTGGAGAGAGTGCACCAGTGTATATGTTGTGTAACAGGTAAAATTAAAAAAAGTATTTGTGTAATGGAATGCTGTCATGTTTAAAATCTTTAACTCTATGGGGCCTCAGTCAAAGCAATTAGTGGCCTCCACCAAAGCAACAGACCTGCTTGCAACCTACTGTATATGGCATTTAAAGTCAAGTAGAGCTGTGATTACATTACCCTGCCGGTTTAATGATACTCCCCTATAGCCAGAGCCAAGTCACTAATGATCAAACTGGAACTGTACATAAACACATAAAACCACTCAACACTGCACTTAATAACTAGCTGAGTTGCTTTGGAGGGTTTATAAAACCACGCTAAACAGATACTGTCTCCATTTCTCACGCAACAACGGCAAGCTAATTATTTCAGCATTGTGCTATGAAGAAGGCTGCTGCATGGGTGTTCACAGTATGGGAGCTCCTTTGATGTCGCAAATCTGTCCACTCTTCAGCCTCAGACTGCAGACTGCTAATGATTATTTGGCTCTGGGTGGCTTAGTCATTCTTCAGTGCACTCATAAGATAAGGCAACCACAGGACAAACAGGTTTAGCACACACACGTGCTCACAACACTGCTTCATCGCATATGCACCCTTTGATCAATCTTGCCATAGTCTGTTTTGATATTAAGCGGCTATGCTTGTGTGAGTCCTTGTTCTGCTAGTGATGACACTATATAATGTGAAACCAGCATCTGGGTTCAGATACATCTTACAGTGCAAATATAGCACAAGTACAGTGTTCAAATGGCAAACATGTTGCGAGTGTAATCTTACAAAGTGTGGGGTGTTTCCACCTAGAAAACCGACGGTAACACAACGTCCCCAGTGCGCCGTGCTGTGCAATGTGCTTTGTAAAGTGACACTTAAAGGATGTCTGTGAGCCTCCCTTCCTGTCAGAGCCAGCAGTCCACTTGAGACTCAAGTACCAACACACATTTCACACAACCACCCAAAATAACCCTAGCAGGTTGAAACCCCCACAGTGACCAAGCAAGGAGCTGCCATTTACAGGGAAGTTAACGAGATAACCAGAGCATAAACGCTTAAGACACAAAGATTCCTGCATGTGGTTTGTTTAAATTAATTATTTTTCCATTAGCTGCTAAAGCTTGCAATATAAAACTTTAATTAAACGTTCTGTTTTCTATCTGTCTAAGAGAAATGAATGTATATTATTCTAAACTGGCTGCTCAGAGTTGGCCCACTGGTGGATGGCAGTGTTTTGAAGTGCTACTACAAATGCATAATCAGTGCCGTCAGCTTATGGAATGGCTTTGTATCACATTAGCCAGTGGCAGTCGTGTTTTAAAAAAATTCCCTCTTTTCTAGGGTTATTCTGGGGCTTTTGTACTGTACTAGCTGCAGGCAAGTGGACTGCCGCCTTCTCAGTTTGCTGTCAGCCTCTCAGTTGAATTACTCTAATGTTTTATCCCTCACTGTTCCCCGCTTGTAATGAAATTAATGCCACTTTAATTTGCATCACCCTCTTGTTAAGACTTGGGCCGCAGAATGAATGTGGCATTGTTTGACTGCAGGACACGCTGGAGAAAAACAGCACCGGCTCGGAGAACCACACACTGTGTGCGCTAACTGACTTGTAAATGGATCATATTGTCTTTCAGGGATGCTGAAATTGTTTCACAAGTGTGGTCAGACAGTTTTCTTTTTACTTCATCTTAACACCCATGTTTCATCATACGTCCATTAGATTCCAAGGTGTTACCACAAACCCTGTCGAAAGATTGGAAGTTTGGCGGTGCACGCTTCACTGAAGGTGTATGATATACCCCAACTGAGTGTCAGGTGATCCACTGAATCATTCAGTGTGAGAATCAATGTTACATCCACGGTGTATTCATCCTCACAAAGGCAGCAGCTCATTGATCACCCTGCTCCCTCTCATCACTACATCAGTCTCTCAAAGCAGAAGGGGGGAAAAATATGTATTTTCAATGCAAAATGAGCAGAGCTATTACTCCGCATCCTGACAACCAATCAATTCCACTACAGTGTTTTCTGTCTTCAGTTGGAGGAGATGCTCGATAAAATGAGCAAGATAAACCGGGCATGTGAATCTGGCTGTCAGAGCTCTCCTACAGATGGACATTTTACGAATAGGAGTGAAAGCCAGTATGCATGACAGCTGTGTATGTACACCCTACATAACTCCTTAGGCAACTTAGAATAATTGTGGTTTCACATGAAAATTGTGTGTGTGTGTGTGTGTGTGTCAGTTGTAGCTGAACACCAATCAATGTGCCCCAATGACTACTAATCCTGGAAGCAATTGATGAATTGTTGTGAATAACAGGAAACTTTAGTCTTTAAAGTGCGCTTCTAGCATCACATCAGAAATTAATTTTTTCCCCTCAGAATGAATGTATGAATATTTTATCAGACTGTAGCACATGCACAGGAAGTAAACAGTACTGTTACAAAGGCACTGAACTGTGCAGTAAAGGTAAATGGCCCAAGCAGTTGGGGATTCGGAGCAGTCTTCCACCTGCTACTTGTCAAATAATTCAACTGGTCAAAATTGGTGTAGTCAGGCCCCACTGACTCACACACAGCACAGCCATCTGCTTCTGTTTGTCACACTTTCCCACAATTCCTCTGTCCACCTAGCCATATTTCAACTGCTTGGCTCTGATGACACGTGTCTGTCAAAATTTATAAAATATTGAAATCCATAACTTTGAAGTAGATTTAAGTCCATTGATTATTTAGTTTAGCTCAGTTGATTGTGATTCTGTCGAGTCAGTTTTATCCACAATCCTTTGCTTGCCTTTCTCTCGCTTTTTGAGTTCTTCTTTCCTTAACGGCATAGAGTAAAATGCATTTTATGCCCCAGCCTGGTACACTTTAGCTGAACTAAATTAATTACAATGCATGTGGGAGAACTTCTACACATTGTCTTTCTTAAAGTGCTGATGGAAGGAAGTAAAAGCTTTGCATTTCAAGTAAAAATTTTAATTGCAAGCAAGAGAGACAAAAGGTGTGCTTTTTTTTAGGATAGGTCTACCATGTCTTCTCTTATCCACTGCTAACTAGGCACATAAAAAGACCCTGTATGTCTAAAATTGTCCAATGCCAACAAAGAATACACACATCACATCATACTGAGCCTAAAAACATTTAAGTGATCACAGTAAAGTTGACATTTCGTTATACGTCTTTTTGTTCCATGCATCCTTTTAAAACGTGTCACATTGCTTGATGAATGCTTCATCTATTCTAATGAATGGACACAACAGAGGTTTGAGCTGTGCTCTCGAAGGGGAGCTTTCGGTGGCATTTGTTTACTTAATTAAATCATGAGAGCCATGAGAGTCTCGAGTGTGACAGGTGAGCAAAACAGACGGTCGAGGGTTTCTTCCCCTAATCCCATGGAGACACTTGCATCCAGAAGCCTGGCACTAATGATTTCATTAACATGGCTAACAGGGCATCAGTACACCTGTTCACAGGCGTTCCAGCAGATACCTCGGTAACCTTGAGACAACGGTTCGAGGCCCCTGCCAACACTCTTTTTGTTTTATGACTGCTGTCTCAGCTCTTGTGCAGTTTTATTAAAAGCTACAGTGTGTGCCTTTGAATTTTTCTTCAAGCACAGAATGCTGCTCCCACATATGTGCTGTTCTGAGTCAAAATATCTCTTTGGGTTTTGTGCCACTATTTTCTCAGTTGTCTCACATTGAGAAGGCATCAATGTAATTGTTTTTTTTACAGAATAACTATAAAATGTTAAATCTATGACACGTCTCTCCTGCCAAGCCTAGGTTGAAGATTTGCACATGCTTCTTAGCTTTTTCTCTCAGCCTTTTTGGAATAGCAGATGTGTGGTTTTTTTCCACATGAGAGAGAAATGAGTACCAAAACGTTTAGACAGCTACAGCAAAGTATCTGAAAATAATTTTTTCTCATATTGCACCATGCTAGATCTGACTGTTTCACAAGAAATCACACCCATCTGGCCCTCCAAGAAGATCTCAAAACAAATCATTTGCATATGAAGTCTGACCCTTGTTTTTTTTTTTTCCTCTTTTTTGAAAAGTTGATGTTCTAAATTAACCAGCTGGAGTTTCTCTGATCCTCCTGTTTTTTGCAGTGTTGTTTCACATCGCTCTCCGTGGCTCTGGCTGTGTCTCTCTCCGGACGCCTTTTCTCACATTATCTGCATGCTTTAATGGTCTGTAACTTGTCAAGAAGGCCTATCTGTCTCCTCGCCCACTCATCTGACAGCCTCACTGGTGTTTCCCCCCTTTCCTGCCTCAGAATGTGATCGATAGCCCCTGAGCCCCCCATCTGACTGTCTTCACAGGTGGATATCGTTAAGAGACGAAAAATCAAACCCGACAGTCCTCTGCCCTCTGTATAAACTGAGTAGATCAAAACTGCTTCATAAACACACACATTCACATAGAAACAAGACTCATTCACATGTTTACACAAATATAAATTGTACAGATGTAGCTATGCACACACACACACACACACACACAAAACACTGAGCAAGTTGGAGAATCTGGTTTTAAAAGAATAGTTTGACATTTTGGCAAATACACTTTCTTTCTTTCTTTCTTTCTTGCCGAGAGATGAGAAGAGCGATACCACTCTTACGTCTGATCATCCAAAATGGATGGACAAAACGAGCCACATTTTTTCTTTTTTTAAATCTAAGTAAGATTATCCAAACCTATTGGCTCAAAACCTCATGGGAGCAGTAGCAGAGCAGTACAACAATTACTTTGGAAAAATGAACAGTAAATTCCAGGAACATATTTCAACTTTTCTGAAAGACAGAAATCCTGTATGAGCAAACCTATTGAGTCACAGAGGCAAGTGGAACAGCGGTTAGCTAGGAGAGGGGACGAGACTTTATACTTCTACTCACAGGAGCAACATCAGACCTTTTTAATCACTTAAACAAAATTGAGAAGTGGGTGACAATTCAGGAATCTGGAACATGACTGAGAGTGGAAGTAAGCTAAGCAGCCACAGAGTAAGTCAGTGTTCCTATCCCTTTAATTTGACTAGACTGATTTTCTTTAACTCCTTCAAGAAGGCTATTTCTGCTCCCAGAGCACCTCTAACTTCATTTTTTTTTGTATTACTGAAACTCCAATCTGCAAGCAGGTCCTCCTCTGACGCCATGGCATACTGCCAGTAAGGATGCTCCTGTGAGCTTCAGACTGGGAGCACATAACCCAGACATCATGCCCTACTTTGTCCAGGTCTTATGCAAATAGCCCCACTGCTTGTAAAAAGAGGCTGCACTCCAGTATCAATAAAGAGTGGTAATTGCATTCTAGTTAACTGACTTTTATATGATCAATAGGGAAACATGCATATCTTTCTTCTGCAAAGTGTTAGATTGTATGTATATGTCTATACTATGCACGCAGGTCATAAAAATGTAATTAACCAAATTCATATGGATAGGATGATTGGTGATATTGGGTCTTATTTTCAAGCAGGATACCATATGCATTTGATATTCTGTATGCATTTAGTGACAACTGTCTTTTTGTTGAACATTGTTGTTAAGGATTTGGAATTTAGGTCATGGCTAACACACAGCGGAACATTATGCTTTTACAGTATCAATTCCAGTTAAATATAATCTTTTTGCTCTGTAAAGTACTGTGACATTTTCACAGGGTTAAAAGCTTACTGAACATCCCGGGGGAACATTGGAACTTCCAAGGTGATGTTATCAGCTCCAGGTATAAACCAGGACTTGGTGTGACTATCATGGTTTTCACAGCAGGCTCACAAAGAGACCAAACTCAACCTGGAGAGTGGATCAGATCCAAGCTGCTGTGTTTTGTGAATCCAGCTGTGCCTAAAGAGAGAGGTAAGTCAAACTCCCTTTAGAACAAGCCCCATATTCAGGAGTGGCATGGGTCTTGTGCTAGATCCACGCTGATATGCAGTGATAACAGGCTCACACACAGACATGCAGTTGCCCACACACACATACTATCTTTCTGTCTCTCATACAGAAACACTCACATGCACACACACATACGGTCAGCTGTGTGAGATCCCATAACAGAACAAACATTGTCCGGCAGACTACCTTAGAGGACAGAGAAGATATGTGCTGCTCCTAGCAAAAGGACTATTATTTTAATGGGCTCTTGTGTTTTCTCAAACGCTAAGGTTGCAGTAGAATAACGAAGGCTTCAGTGCCGAAGATAAGAAAGAGAAAATAGATTACAAGGAGAGCTCAATGTGCGTTTGTATAACCTGTGTACGGACAACTGTCGTCGATGTAAGAGAGATTAACGTGTTTAAATATTGTGGTAAGTTTTTGGAGTGGCCGTGTTACGCCTTGCTACTTCATTATACTGCTTGAGAAAACACAGTAGCTTCCAAAGAAATGCTGCATAATGCATAACTATATTACTCTAGGGCTGTAGCAAGTTTGTTTCTTTGCTCAGAGCCTAAAACACCCATCTGTATCGGAGTAGTTTCCCCTTGATCTCGATTAATTGATCCTTGGTTAAACACGAAAGAGTCAGAGAGCACTGTCGCCAGTCTCTACTACAAATTCAGACCACAGAATAAGCCAGAGATATGGCTTTGACTCCCTGACACAAGGGGAGGTGAGGATGTCAGTGTTGTCTGGAGTTATCTAGAGCTATCTGGAGCTGCAGGACCCTCCCCAGGCTCTCTGAGTCCAACTACGACAGCGATATATCAGGCAGGGAGGGAAGGGAGGAACGATGAAGGGAGGTTGCAGGGAGGAGTGGTGGGGGTGTCTGCCAAGGTCCAGGTTCACTACCTCTTCTGTTTAACTTGGCCCACTGACGAGAACATTATCATCATCAAGTAACCTGCAGAACGTTTAGTACTGGCCATTATCACTATCTTTCCGTTTTGGGGTCAGACGTGCTGTTTTGTATCATGCACATAATGCTGTAAAAATTTGCTGAAAGTTGTACTCTGACTTAGCTTCTCTGGCATTTCGGTAATTTTCAAACTTGTGCTCATCCAGCAAAAATCACCCACTTTCTATGTCATATATCTCAGACAACACTTGAGTTTACTCCCTGGAGCAGCATTGTGATGCCAAAATATCCTTTAGTGTCCGAAGCATTACACCTCTTGTGATGTATCACTTGATCTTTTATACTTTTTAAATTTCCTCTCTGCCTTTTTGTTCCAGCATTCAGTTCTAATCACACAACCCCAGTGGAAATTAGAAGAAAATTAGGCTACTAAGCACAATACATTTGGATGGTTCAGCTAAATCAGAGGAAGTCCTCATTGGCCAACAGACCTTATTGATTGACAGTGAACCCTAAAGCCGCCTACGAAAGGCTTCATTCAAATCAAGCATTTATTTCCTTCCAAGGACGCCGCCCCTGTGGTGTGTATATTGCAGTTGGTGGGGTCTATATTTAAGGTTGCTCATTTAGAGAACAGTGACCCCTGTCGAGTGTTACTCTCCCAGTTGGAAAGTAAATCTAGGTGGTGTCTTTCAGGATGCTAATTTATGTGTCCCCGCTGGCAGCTTAAGCCCTGCTCCCTTTTGAATTGGCAACACCACCAGCTGGTGTGTCCTCACTCTAGCTGAAAGCAACATTGTCTGTGGAGCGTTGAAAAAGTGTTTTGCGTTTAAAAACCTGTCCCTGATTCTGACAGAAGTGTGGACCGAATAGGTCCAGCTTAAGCACTTTCCTAATGTGTCTTTAGAAACATAAAGACAGTCTCTGTCACATGCAATGTTACACTGGAGGGTTTACTAAACAAGGCCTTTATGCCATGGTTGCTTATCACAGGGTCATCCAGCTGTATTCCAGGAAGGAAAACTCAGTTCAGCCCAGTCTCACAGTGCACGCACTATTTTCTTTGAGCTATTTTGTGATTATGTTCCTCTTTTCCTACAGTGAAAAACAGCTTGGTGTGTTAATGGCTGGGCAGTCGACCTCTATCAGATTTTGGGGAAATACACCCTTAATGTGTCTGGTAAGAGATGCCTGTTAAGAGAGTCAGGCATCTCTTTTTGGTGCATTGCAGTTATGTTGGCCTTACACCAGACACTAATTTCAGCAATTTAACCAATCAACCAATTTCAGAATTATATACTAATATCTGAGTCAGAGTAACATCAGGACAAATATCAATGTCCTCCAGTCATTAATTGTGAGGGCGCAGTCGGAGCTGTCTTATTATCAGATGTCTTTAGTCACACAATGTGTGATGATGCGTTCTCTTTGGCTGACATCAGCACACTGATGCTGACAGGCCCTTGTAAATACAGTATGTCCATGCCAGTGTTTACAACATACTCTGTATCTGTAGAAATGCTAAAAAAGTAAAAAATGCTCACACATTTCACTGGTAACAGAATACAGTGCAACACAGGCAGTTAACCTCATTTACCTGTTTACATTTACTGTACCAATGGATGCATGATAGCTGGAGATTGCTATGTGTATCTCTGTTGCCTGTGTTGTGCTTTGAATAATAATAGTAATCATATCTTATAACGCAGGATTTCTCACATTTTTACTGGTCCTTGACCTTATTTTAAGGTCCCAAAATCATTGTTTTTAGTATGCTTTTCCTGTAGCATAGATAAATGCATTCATGATATATTTCAAACCTATTTTATTATTATTTATTAATGTAAAATATATCAAACCACAGTCAATATATCAGCCTTATAAGTCACCTTGAACTACATTTGTATATAAATCCAACCCCAAGTTTATAAAACACTATTACCCTGTCAGGTGCTGCATGATTCCTACTGTAGTCTTCACATAAATGTATAATATGTGAATCTGTAGGAATAAAAACAAATGCCTTATGACAGGTGGTTGTTGAATATGAGTGTGTCAAAAAGGATTATATTGATAACTACACAGTCAGACAGCCTGTGCAACTTTAGACCGACTGCCTCCTTTCTTATGAGAAGCACAGATAGAGATCTTGCACAACGTCTCTTGGATTAAGCGTTACTCCCAGGAACAGTTTGCTTGTTTTGTTTGGCGACAGTCATTTTGGAATGCTGCCACAGGGCCAATTTAAATACCAAGCAGATTCATTACTTATATAAGACCCAAATAATTACACGGTCAGGTACAGGAGCACTTGAATATGCCCCAAATCTCCCTAGGGCATTATACACAAAGGGTTTAAAATAGAAACGTAAATGAAGTCAAAAAACTGTTTAATCTGGCTTTAACAGTTAGCTCACTAGCTCCAATTTGAAGGCGTATATTAAGCTGAGTAAAGAACAAGAAAAAGAGATTCAGATTTCTCAGGTATGTGCATGGTGGAATCCCGTGTGTATTTTCACCGTGAATGCAGCGATTACTCTCAATTTTAAGAGTAATTATGCACACTAACTCATGCTCTCACTAAAGAAAATACCCCAGCGTGTAAGGGTAGGATTTTTCCACCCTGAGTCATGGTTGTGAAAAGTACCAGTTAGTTGCTGGATGGGGGGAGACTTTTAGGTCACATCTAGGAAAAGAGTTTTAATGTCCCTTACCTGAGATGACCTGAGAGCCTTAACGAAAGCCTCAAACAGAGGTAACAGTGAGTAAACTGTTAAAAGTCATTTCAGTTTTCTAAAGACAGACAAAAAAAAACCACTTTGACACTTTTTTACATCTTACTAGAAAAGAAATGTTCTCATCTCTATCTCTATACTGAATGATTCTTTTTCCCTTTATGTTTTGATGTGTTTTGACTGCCACTGCAGCAAGAAATCTGGCATAATAGGCTTCTATTCAATACCAGCACAATATATTCTTTTAGAGAAAAAAAAGCATATAAAACGTCTGACATAACTGTGGTTGAATGAGTGATTATTATCTGAGTGCAGATGTAAGACACTGAAATCCACATGTTAGTGAAAGAGAATTAAAATGTTTTATTATCTATCTACTATAGCAAAGATGCTAAAGCACCCATAGTCTTACTCGAAGTGTTGTTTTTTGTAAACAGCAACAGTATCTAGCTGGCTGAAGGGAAATGTCCTCGACCAACCAGATAGCATCTTTGATATATTGTCTTTTGCTAGAGTGATGATATTACACACCGAATTATCATGGCATTATGTAACTTTTTCAGTATGAAAAAGTTATGTCACACCAAGTTACGTCTAGGTCACTTTATGTGTGATGGCTCTGTCTGGTTTTAACTGACAAGCTAAATCTAAACATTTAACAACACTTAATAATACAAATAACAAAATAATTAACAAAACTATTTTATAGATTTTAGCTTTAAGAAGAACATGCAGAGCAAAACAGCTGATCATTTTTTACCACGTCTAATTTTACATCATTGTACCAAATATATCAAACCCTCAGCATTTACAACCCCTGTAACATATCAAGGCTGAACATAGCATGGAAGTGAATAGGGCAATGATCACAAGACACAGTTAAATGGCAGATACAAAGGTTGATCCAGCGGGATGTGATCAAACAGACATTTGAAGATAACAACAATGAGGGAGCGCCAAACACTGAGGCATTGTTAAGATGCTTTTGCACAAGGGGACTATACGCACACAGACATCTGCATGTCTAAACAGGCTTGATTCTATCTAGCGTTGTGCACTGCTATATCTCTGTAGAGTCCGTAACACTGATAGGATAAAGAGAGACGAAACGGTGTGGATGGGTGGGCTTATTTTCAAATGAGGAGTACAGTAAGGTTAAGCATTTTTCAGCTCTCACATTTTTACTAATTTAAGACACTTTGTATGCATAAAGACATTTTTCTGAGGAAATTCATAGCTGTGATTAATATAATTAATACAAATGTATATCATTTTTCACTGTTTTTGGTAAATTAAAATTAAGCACAACACCAGTTATCACATCATTCACAAACACATTGTCCAGACCTCTACAATCAATGCTGTATACGCAAACTACCCACATTATAATAATAATAATGACTTTATTTATAGAGCAAAACATAGTTACAAAATGCTTCACAAATAACACAAAATAATACACCATAACAGAAGAAACTCAAAAAGAGAAAGAAAGAATGCAACGTAATAAAGCACAGAAGATAACAGAGGTGGACTTCACCCAGAATATCCTCACCTTGAACCTCGGAGCCCCTGGTGTTAATGGATACATGCCGTGAGAGGACAGTAGAGTAAAGCCAGTAGGAAGTTAGGCCTCAGTAGTATCAGATAAAACGAGAACACAGCACTTTGCGTAGGTGCCAGGGGGCTGGAACAGCAGAGACAACAACAGGCAGAGAGGAGGTAAACACAAAACCTCACCAAAAAACTCACTGTGACTCAACTCGTGGCCAAGATAAAGAATCTACAGAGGGCTATTATCAGCTTGCGTGTGAGCACAGCGTCTGGCAGCGAGCAGCTGACGCAAATTGTTTATGAACAAAACGGAATATGATTTTCAACTGACTTACCTAAGTCTAACTACAACATGCTATCGAAATGGTATCATGAATCATAACTTTTAATAATGGATAGTAGAACATTGCTATTACGGATGGGCTGTTATCATAGGTACAGGATATGTCTGTTACAAGACATGAAAAGACTTGACTTGAATATGTTCACTGTGTTAGCACCAACGAAACCCATCTCTGCCAGGAAAAGAAAAAAAACCTATCTTGACAACTATTGGATGGATTGCCTTGATTTTGGTACACACATCCATGGTACCCCAAGAATGAATCCTACTGACTTTGGTAATCCCCTGACTCTTCCTCTAGCATCACCAAACATTTCATATATGCTGTGAAATATGTTAACATCTACCAGATGGATTACCATGATATTTGGTACAGACAGTGATAACTTTGGTGATCCCCTTCCTTTTTCCCTCTTGCTGATATTTGCCAGTTTGTAATACTGTTCAGGACCTTCATTGACTTTGTATTTTCCCACGAGCCCTGAGAAAATCAATGTGTGCTCAACGAGTATGCTACACTCTTCATCAACAGTGCATCAAGTAAATTGAAGCTTTATTGGTGATTATTTGAATGCAACCATACAGGTACTGAAAACAGAACACAGTCACAATTTTTGCCTTGTTTCCAAGTCACGTATTATATCAACAATCTAGCCTTTGTTTGTCTGCCATGTTTTACATTTTGAAACTGTTTGTCTTATCATAGAAATGCTACAGTGCATACCTGCACATTTCCACGGTTTCAGATCTGTATCAACCAAACGTTTTATCATGAATCACCCTCCCCTTCTCTTTCCTGGATGCATTTCTACCTTGACCCGCATCAGTCTGTAAATCTCTCATCACCGTGCAGTACAGTAGCCATGTGAAAGAACAAGGGAGGGTGGGGTGAGAGGAGGCGGAAGGATGGATGGAGCGAGAGCTCAGAGGTCTACCAGAGTGATGACGGCTGTCCACACCTATCTAGGACAACAGCCGTCATGTTTACAGGAAACCAATTTGACTTGCTGTTCAAACTTGTGGTTCACAAACACTTCTGGTTAACAGTCTGAAAAGGCCTGATTTCTCATAGAAGCTTCTTTTTTCAGGTTGTCTCATCAAAACAAAGAAATCAACCCCACCTCCCCGTCCTCACCTACACTTACTGTCCTACATGTTCTAACAAAGGACCATTATAGTGATTTGTTGGGCCAAAAAAGAAATTTAATTTTTTTTTTTAAAATATATATGTGTTAAACAATATATTCTCTCCCAATACATTACAACTGGACATTTTTCTTGGATTTAAAATATCTTTTTTCAAAATCATATGGGTCCACATCTTATGAAGGCCACCATGTTAACTGTTATGTTCAGAACATGTAACCACAAGGGCTTAACTTGCTCTAGAAGAAGAGGAGCTTTACACTAATTGGCTAAAACTGCAGCAACTTACAATAGTCCCTTGTGTGTTCAGTGCAGTCTTAGAAGAAACAATGGGAGAGTCTGACAGATAAACAGAAAAACAAGGCGATAGGCACTTGGAGAGCAGTGACAACAAAAATGAAGGCAACAACAGTGAGAAGCTTTTTGTTTTTGTCTGTGATCAATAGATCAGTGTTTCAGTGATTATGTTTTTAGTGTGGAAAGTCTATGAGAATATTGTTGATTGCTCCTTCATACATTGACCTTCTTTCCCTTTAGCTCTTATTTAACTGTCTCCCTAAAATCTTGTTATTTAGAACACTGTATCTCACAGTTTGTAGCAATGACATATAAACCGATGCTTTATTCTACTGCTGCTCTCACTCTTTGTTTGGATAAGAGCATCAGCTAAATGTCTAAAATGCAAGACAAAAACGTTACATGAATGCCATTTTGTTGTCTAGTGCAGCTGAGAGCACTGCACTGGCTGTTGGGAGGTTAATTTGTCTTTATCTGCAGGCAACATTTGCCGTTTTGAGTGAGGATTTAAAGATACATGCTCTTGATTTGCTTTTCCATTGAAAGGCTTGAGTGGAGCTCAGTGAACAGTGATTGAAGGGTTGCATTCCAATATGAGTGTGTCATGATGATTATTATTATTAACTCAGCAGGCTCACAAGTAGAGGGGCACTGACTACACTTTGTAAAATAATTTAGCAAATGTTCCATGCTGGTGCTGGTTGTGTGTATAGGCATGTTAGTTTCAAGTTGTTCTAAACCTGAGTTATCCTTTAAGGTCCATCTGTCTGGTATCAATTGTTCCCATCAAGTAAAAAAGTGACAGCCTCAGAGTAGGAGAAATAGAGGGAGGGAGAGTAAGAAAGAGATAGAGAGTGTAATACATAGTCTCTTGTACCGCCTAAAGCAATACATCTCCCTGGAGAGGTTACCGCTGACAACAAGACATAAAGCTAGAGAGAGAGACAGAACAAGAGACAAGAAAAGAGAGAAGAGTGAGACAGGAAATCACCTGCTACAGGCACGAGAGGTATGAAGATGAGAGCGTGCAATACTTCACATCACTCAAACAGTCATCTTCACATAAAATCACTAACCTCAGCTGCATACAGAATGACTGGGGTAACACCTTGTACCAGGCGTTCACTCATGGTTATTCATAAAGAGCCCTCAATGGGAAAATGAATGCATACTTTTTGAATTTCACAGTGAAGAAAATGTTGTCTTCACATCTGTTAGAAGCAGCTGCGCTTAGATTTTAGGTTCCTGAGAAATAAGTTATATGGTTACATCTACATGTCGGTTTGGGCAGTGAAAAAGTTTACTTTTTTTTGGGTTTCTTTCTGTTCATATGACCTAATTTAATATAAATCAAAGTCTATAAAAGTCACATGCTCACACAGTGGACAATTCTGGGAACCTGGTATCTGACTGACTGGAAACAAACAAACAAATACAATTTTCACTCATTATAATTGTAGTTTAACACAATGAAGTGTCTTATTGCTCTGCTTTGTTTGATCTTCTCTGCTGTTCATGAAGCTCAGTGTAACCATTAACACAAACTCCAGATTTAATTGCACATCTTTTTGCTATGCCAGGATTTCAAGGCATCAGGAACTCACAGCTATCACATATGAACATCTGTTGTCTTCTATCCATCTAAGTATGTCTTGGTGTAATTTGTATTTACTATACTGTATATTTGGTTTGGATTTCAGTCCCACTTGCAACATATCACAGTTCAGTTCACATAAAGGTTATTTGCATGTCAGTCTGTGAACTGTGATGGATGTTTACAATGAATAGTTTGTGTAATAATTTTACTGTTTGCGTTAGTTTTCTCTTGCAAATTAGTTTGGCTAACCTGAGGGTTCGTCTGTCTGCTAGTGTTGCTTGACTTCCTTTTTAGCGATGCCACTGTGTAACCAGATCTCAGCACTTCATTTACTCAGTTACAATCTTACTATGACTAATAGGAATTATGGCCAAATCTGAATACCAAAAATACCATTCAAGTTGTAATATTCCACATTCATCCTTTAAGTCTTTCACTAGATGGTATCTATTTAAGGAGATGTCCATTGCGCAAAACGTTTCAGCTGTCTAATATGTCAAACCAGCTCTCATACATTTATGAAGAATTTGATAAGGCTTCACAGCAAGGCTTTGCTCTTAAATGTGTCATTATGGGCTTTGAGAGAGCAACAGCATCTGAAGAATGCAAGCAGCTGAGTTGGTTTTCTTGGCACGTTGTGAGTGACACTTGCAGATTGACACTGACTGACTGACTGCGCCTCTGGAAGACTACCAAAAGGGTGTGAACCAGTGAGTGTCAGCGTGTGTGACTGTATCTGTCTTAGCATGCGTCTCTGTAGTGACAAAAGCACAGATGTGTATCAGATTGACAGAGCATTCTTGTCCAGCAAGACAGTTGGTTATTTATCTCTAAAAGCCTGTCACAACAGTTGATTCTACCATATTTGATTTATATATTTGGTTTATATGGTGCTGCTGGTTCTTCAGAATTCATATTCTGTGAAAAATTCAGAAGTTCTATGACCTTAATTTTACATTTTTTCTTCCTAGGAATGATCTCACACATACACACACACACACACACATTTATATAAACTGTCACCACAGTGGCAGCAGAGTTATAACTTGTGTTTTTCATTTCCAGCAGAGCACTGCTCAATGTTGTATTTCTAATAGAAGTCTTATTGTTGTTGCTTTAAGTGGCTCAACAGACAAGTGAAAACAGTTCAGATTGCTGAGAGACACCCATGTCTTTAATGTGGTTTGAGTTGAGATTAAAACATTCTTGCACCTTGACATGTTTGTCCCCACAGAAGACCACACCAAGGAAGTTCAGCCTTGTTCCTCAGCCAAGTCATTCAGGTAACTATGCAGTCACACACAGACCTAAACAGACCTTGAATGACGCAGACATGGATACAAACAGACACAAGACAATACGGCGACGCAGACACACATCTGAGGCAGAGCCGCTCGAGTAAGCTCATTAATTCAGAAAGCAAGAGAACAAGTTTGTTCATTGGCAAACTCAACAAGATGGAACTGTGGTTAGAATATACTAAATATTTCAGTCAGAGACACTTACTGTATGTGAAGGAATTGACCAGCAAGTGGTTATAGAGTTAGAGTTGCTGGGAAAGGCTCTCAGAGGAAGCAGCAATGAGGATTCTGCAGGCACAACTAATCCTCCCTTAAGTAAAGTCAACAATACCAAAAGCTTAGTGCATAAATACAATGTTGGGGTGGTGCAGGGAGCCGCATCAGCAAACAGCATTGGCATAAACATATCAGCAGAGTAATGTAAGACCTGTCGGGTTATAACGACTGCCCTGTACACATGTGTTAAATGTATCCTCTGAAGTTTTTGACCTGTGGTAGCACTATGGAGCAGTAAAACAAGTAAAGCAAGTAAACATAGACGTAAACAGTGCAGGTTTCAAAATATTCAAATGCTTTGCAAATGTTTCATGAGAAAGGAAATGCACTCAACGTGTTTGTCAGCCCTTAAGGATACACAGAATTCATTCTGGTGAGTAACGCTGAAGGTAAACATAACTTTTGTTTGGTTACAAGAAAACTCCACAGGGCACCTTTAAAAGTGATTGGCTGTTGCTAGGCAGCTGGTAGCCAAGCAGCAAACCCAATGCCGAGCAACTGATGAAAGCATGACTTCAGTGCTTACCTGAATGCAATGCCTCATTAAAAATTCTGCTCAAAATAAAATATAGGTGAGTTTTAGAAAGCAACTCTGGTCAAAATATAGATTTAAAAAATCAACAAACACTGGTCAACATACTGTATTGTCTATGACTATTATTATTATTATAATATTCAGCAAGCGGGCTAGCTTACCTTGGTACCTGTGTTCAATATTGCTTGTTTGGAACTAGACAGTAATTTACTTACTGTAACTATCTAACCTAAACAATAAGTGCAGTTGCACTTACTCCATTAGTTGCAATTTGAGCAACTGGGAAAGTCCTAACAGACATTATTCAATAAAAATCATTCAATAGTCCTTTTATATGGAAGACATTTTGACATGTCAGAGTAGGAAAAGTACATGTGTAAATAATACAATTAATGATGGCTGAATTCCATTTAGCTGCTTCAGTTTCAGAGTCCGAGTCAGAGGGTATTGTGCATACTGACTCACTGTCACACTGTCATGGCTGGATACTTGAATAGAACAGCTCTTCCTACTATGACAAGTCAAAATATCTGCTGTGAAAAGGCTTGTTTGTGTATGGTGTATGACAAAAATTGCAATGTACAGCAAAACATAAAGTGTCCATAATTTGACAAATAAATATGAAATGGAATACAAACAACAACAATCAAACATTTGCTTGCATTGTTAAAACTTTACTTCAAAAATATTGATTACTGAATTGTGAAAAGACAATAACCAATGCAAAGTCCTGCTGAATACAATGTTTTAATGTTCCTTGCAGTGGCTCATAACCTTGCAAGGTCGTCTTTCAATGTGTGCGCAGTCACACATACACACACACACACGATAATACTTGGATACACACACATACACGCAGAGTCATGCGTGGACACACACACCTTGCCCAGAGCCAGTGCGGTCCAATTATAGGAAGAGCCCAAAGTCCTGCTACATCAAAATGAGGAGGAGAGGATTAAGACCTGGGAAGGAAGGAGGGCAGCAGTGAACTGGCAAGCAAGTGGCTGACAGGCCCTTCAAGCATCATCCTGCACTGTCTGCCTGGGCATGTACTGGCGCAACCTGTCTGTTTGTGTGTGTGTGTGTATGTGTGTGTGTGTGTGGTTGTGGGTGCCTCATCATGGACTCCACTTGTCATAATCTGCTTCCTGTACTTTCTGCTGCCAGACCTACATGTATTTGGGCTTTCTGGGTCACAAAGGTTCAGGAAAGTGGCAGCTAGATGGAACCTGTCACTATGTCAGCCATTGTAAACCGGAATGGCTGTCAAACATTGAGCCTTGTAGCTGAATGATATGAGAATGGACTGATCTGGATTGAGCTTTGCTGTTTTGTTGTTATTAATGTGTGCTATTTATACAATTCTCATTTATTTGACAGGGTTTATTTTGACAGGGTTTATTTATGTGGATTGATTTATAGTGTCTGAAGTTCTACACACAAGTAATCTTGATTGAAAATGGGTCCACACCCCGATGTTGAGTTCAACCAAACCAATTTCTTAGAGAGCAAACCACATTATGTTCGCTGCATTTTAAACATGCTCACATGCATGCATGAGGTGCAAAGGCTATCACTTTTTTCCCCCTCCTCAGTCACACACTCACCAACACACCTAGTACACACACACACACACACACACACACACACACTAGTTTATTTATTTATTTTTCTCACAAGCTGTGCCTGGAACAGATGGCCAGTTTCACGGGTATGTTTGTGAACTCCTGGGCAGGGTCAATCAAACCGTTTTATGGGGCAAAAAAAAAAAGGGAGGGAGAGAGGGAGGAAGCACATAAAGGTAGAGGACAAAACACAAGCAATCAGACTGTGTTGCACTGCTGTGCACTCAGCTCCTAGTCTCTAAATGAATTGTTTCTGATCTAAATCTAAACAAGTCTCCTAAAAGCAGAACGAACTGTACATTTTCTCATGCAGGGGAAGTGTTTTAATGTGTGCACCATCAGACTTGATATCAGCAACATTTATACAGATTAGTCAGCCAACTCACATGGAATGCTTATTTTAATGTAGAGTATGTACAGCTTAGATATTTGGCATCAAGGTTCTTGACCTTGTCACTGTGACGATAACAATGATGATAATAACTTCCACCCTAGGGGAAGGTAGACTCAGAGCCTACAGGTGGATGCTGGGGTGGAGCAGGGGCTTTTGAAATACTATTATGACCAGCGAATGCAACGGCAGCAAGAGAGTGGGCAGAGCACTCATGGCTTAAGTGCACTGCCATCATCAAAGGGGTACGTTGGATATATACTGCATTGGGAAGAGTAAGCCATGTGTGGTGAGTGTGGTGGCAGACTCGAGGTGACACCCTCAACAAGCTCACAGGCTTCATTTCCACACATTCATAATTGAAAGCTGCTTAGTAACCATTCCTCTACTGTTAGCTGAATAGCATTCCTGCTCAAGCAGTCAGAGGAAATTTGCTTTGCTCAAACATCCTTTGACAAAAGCTCCTTACCATTTTTTACCAGTGTTACCATATAATAGAAGAATTGAATCTAGAAGCTTAAGGTGACAATGACACTTGAAGAAAATTGACAAGGCGCATCATCAAAATAACATTTTTCTCGTTTTTTTGCAGTACAACTTGATTGTCACTTTTAGTTTCCTTTCTGGTTTCTGGAGAGGAGGATATCAATTCACTACCAAATGTTGATAAAACAGCATTTTCAAGTACGCTTGCTGAATTGATGTGAAAAGAGCTCAAAGGTGTGTGTGTGTGTGTGTGTGTGTGTGTGTGTGTGTGGGGTTGTTAAGGGTTTGTACAGTTTGCTCTGGCAGTCAAAGAGACAGTTTAGATTAGAGTAAAACCTCAGGCAAGGATCCAGCAGCGTATTCCAACATGAGGGTAGACTTGCTATACGGCAGGTAATGACAGCCTGGTGTAGTTCTCCCTCTCCCTAATGAGAGTTCACCTCAAATTTGGCCTCTCTGATCTGAGAGACAATAGCTTGTTAAAGCTAACCCTGCACACTTCACCCTGCATGAGCTTTCTCTATACTTTTAAACTTTTAAAACTACCTAGAAACAGGAAGTGTAATTACTGTGTTTTGTTCTGAGTTGGACCAGGGGCATAGGTCTTCTTTTAAACTTCAGGTGGGATGAGAGGTGAGTGAGAGGGGTCAGGGTTGCTCCCCATTCCTGTCCCCATATCTGATATTAATGTATTGGCAGAGATGACGGAAAGTATCTAAGAGTCCCCATGAGCCTGTATTTAAACATTTAATGTCAGTTATTAATGATGACAATTTGCATTCTCTCTAAACTTAAGGTCCACACAGGGATAATTTACACCTGAATCACAAATCAGTAAAAAAATAAATAAATAAATAGAGGAGGTGGTCTCAATATGTCTCAACCAGATCCTACACTGTTTACACTATACTGTAGGTGTTTCATTGTCTCGGGACAGCTGTTTGGTGAGGAACTGTTTCCCAATCTTGACCAGTTTTCAGTATTTCAACACATTGTTTGGATGCAGACCCAAAATAAGACACAGGAGGAGAAAGGAGAAACAGTGTGTTAATTACCTCCAAGTCAGTTAGGGATAATTGCCTGTTACAGCATAAATTTGTTGACCAATTAGCGGGACAATGACTTTGGCACCTGAATTTTTTTCATACAGGAAAATATAAAATTTCACTGCTGTGTGGAGTTTTCATGAATTTTGAGGTTGTAGTGTATGGTGTATTATGTTGGCCAGTAATTTCTAGACAAGAATGATTCAAACATAAACACCATTTTAAAAAACCTGATTGCAGACAATATCAAAACAAATATTAACATTTTTTATATTTATAATTGTATTGAAGAAATAATGAACAGATCTGTCCACACAGTTTTATGCTTTGACCAAAAGAAAAAAAATCTTATTTAGTTTGTGGACAAAGACTGAAATTAATATTTACTGTAAAAGCCAAATAAAGGTTTGGAGTGAGAATTCAAAAAAAAATGACATTGGTAGTGTGCATACAGCAGCACATGCCTGGGAGGTACCCAGCACTATTGTTGAGCCTGTGTAGCCTGTTAACCACTGACCAGTTTCACTGGAGCATGCTGGGGAACTGTTGGTAACATAAATTGTCCTAGAACTGAAATCTTATAAAACCTTGCAACAACCAGTGTGTGCATCTATCAACAGCTGTGAGCCCTGCTGAAACAAAAAAGCAAGTAAAATTCCAGAGCTGGGGTTTGTCTGTTGTTAGTGAGCAGCATCTGCCCATCTTATCTTCTTTCAGGCACAATATCAGAATTTAATTAAAGCTCAAAGTTTGGCAGCATACAACTGCTAACACATCCAATTCTAACTTTACTCAGTGAGGGACACAGTGCATTTTGTTGCTATCACAAGAACATTTGAGTGTTCTTCCAGGCAAAAAGCAATGTTAACATACTGTTCAAACACCTATTGTGACCCCTCAGATTGTCAGTAGACCAACTGTGAGTAGAGCTGAACCAGCAACTTAAGTACCACAAGTTTGCTTATGACAGTCCCAGCTCTAGCAAGCTGCCACATGGCTTGGATTACATTCTTTTTTCAACTTTGATGCAGCTTGAGTGTGTTTGTGTGTGTTGTAGGCTTTCTAGCAGATTGTACCTCCCAAGGTTGTGCCTATGGGGAAAACAATAGGAGAAGACAATCCCACTGAGACTGCCATGCAGACAAACACTTGGCAACTGTCTCTCTCTTACGAATGGACTCTGGTAGTGTGTGTGCAAGAGGAGAAAGATGCCAGAGGATCTGCAATCACAATACTTGATAGGAGCAACTTTGTAAGACTTTGCAGCAAACACAGAGAAAAAGAACTGACCTATCAAACAAGGACAGGTTGTGGTGATGAACACAGATCGAAGTCTAAGGAAAAACAAAGGCCAGGAAGGTAGTAAATGGCCCTGAGGTTTTATGATCCCGGATGGCCAAATTTGCTAAATGGAAGTTCTTGCAGCAGCACACGTTGTCCGTGAAATTGCTTCCCTTGAGACGTGATGCCTGTAAATGTCACTGTCCTCGCGGGGCTCACATCTTCACGCAGCAGGAAGGATCTGCCGTTGGCTCAGGGTCAGCCCTCGGAGGAAATGACCTGTCTGCGTCCTGCCTCTGCTCCTTCATGCCTTCCCTCTTCGACTGTGTCTCACTGTCTTTGTCCTCTTTCTCCATCTCATATTCCTCTCCATATATAATACTCTTACTCTTCCACTGCCTTTCCTCTTCTGCTTCCCTCTTGCGCACTCTTCCTTTTATACTTACTTCTCACTCTGCCCTTCTTTGTCCTTGTTACCATGGCTACTGCCTTCTTCGAATGAGGTGAGGAGGCAAGAGGACTGATGGAAGATACAGGGGCCTATGATACTCTTGCCATTCATCATTGTCCTGCTCTCTCCCCTCTTAAATCTTTATCTCTTTCAAGTCTTCAATTAACCGCTGCTAGAGGAAAGTCATGCTGAACGAGTGCCAGATCCATGCCTTCTTGCTGTCCTGTTTGTCCAGTAATTGTTTACTTCAGATCAAACACTGGGGTTTGATAGTGGCGTTAATTCAACACAGGCTTTTCCGGTGTCAGGGAGCATTTGAGAATTATTTCAAATTCTAATTTGGTTTCAAGCCTTTGTTTTCAGGATATAATGAGCAAGATAATACCAGGTGATCTTGGTTGGCTAAAGTAGGTATGTGTGGATGTGTTAGTATGAGGAAACATAAGGAAGTAAGCAATGGAAGAAAGCCAGAGGAACAAAGGTATAGGCGCATAAGATGCATGGGAGAAGAAGACAGATGAACAGCAAAGGAGGAACAAGAAAGGGGAAAGGGATGTGCAAGTCTGTGATGCAGATCAAAGTCTAGGTGATACCCAGGGAGGGAAGGGAAGAAAGAAAGGAGGAGAAAACACACACACACACACACACACACACACAGTGACAGACAGTGTGTGTGTGTGTGCGTGTGTGTGTATAGCCACAGAAGGAGTGAGGCCTGTGAAAAGAAAGGGCAGTGATCAAAGAAGAGATGAGGCGATGGTGGAGGCAAGGGGGAGACACAGGGAAGAGCACATAGCAACTTTATTGTTTTGTGCACTATCTTTATGGGAATGTTTCTCTTTCATGATCTCTGCCCCCTTTTCGCCTGGCAGATGCACACACCCACCCACCCACAAACAAACTGTCACCACCTTTCATGCCAGCTTTGCATCTGCCGGGCAGCGGAAGCCCCACAGCCATAAAAGATGCGGTCACACTGCGCCTAACAACTTGTTATCCTGACCATAGAATAGCCACATTAAAAAAAAAAAGTCAACTGATGTTGCAGGTGCCACACCGCCTTCCTGCATTACCTCATTTGCCGGGCTTTCCTAACTAATGAATGGGCACCAGTGGAGCGAACGAGGGAACAGCAGGAAAGTTTAAATACACGTGGCTCCTGCACAGCAGCAGAGGAAGTTATTTACATAATGCCTGCCTGATTACCCGTCTCGCTGCCTGCTTTCACTTTTATGTGTTGGTCTTGTGGGTGAGGTGGGAAAGAAAGAAAACATGGGCAAGATTGTGATTTCCTGTGTAGTGGTGCGATGGCTAATGAGATATTAATTTGCAACCTTGACTTTCAGGGCCTTGGGATGCACAGATCAAAGGGAGAGGATTTGTTTTCTTATTGCGGGAGGTGTGGAATGAATCTTATTTCCTTCCATTTTAGGTTACACTAATTTTTCTAAATTCATTGTTTTATATTGTGCAAATTTGTATGCAGATCAGAGTTGCTGGGAGGGGTCAGTCACAGCAGTAAAGAGTACAGCCCATGCATTTTTGTTGACAATAGTTACATTAAACAGTGCATGCACAGAGCAGTACTGTTAGGACTATAAACTAGGTTGACTTTAACCTTCGATATCCTGCAATTGTTTCTCCCTTCTTCCACGAATAAACCAGTTATCAGAACACCCTTGTCTACCTGGATTGTCCTGTCAACAGACTAAAATAGTATTAAAAAGATGAGATATTTCCTACCTCGTTTGACTAAAAAGTCAGGTACATTTAATGCAGGAGAAAGAACTGCTTATCCAAACAGAAACACACTTCTCACTGTCTTTGTAGTCCCCCCCCAAAATCAAAATCAAAATGTACAGCATCGCCCTGAGGAAGACATGGCTGTCAAAGCTTTGCTTTAAATAAAAATCATGTATTCCAAGCATTCAGGTTACAAGTGTACAGTAGACACTTCATCAAATATTTTCTGAATTTGCTGTGCTAGCATCTCTCTGGTGCTGGTGAGTGGGTGTCTTGTATCCAAATGTATGCATGACACTGTGTGCGTCAGAGGTTGACCTGATGGCATAAGGAAAACAGTTAAAGCAATTAATTGATTATGTGTATCAATAACTTTTTTAAAGAGACAGACATTATAAAGGTTCACAATAAACATTAAAATATACTGTATGCTGCTACAAATAGCTCAGTGGCATTTGGTTTATGCCACTCAAAGCTGCTAAACAATCCAGACCTTGTTGTGAGTAGTTTCATTTAGAAGTATATATTTTGCCAAGATGGCCTCACCAAATTATGTTAGTTGTCAAGGATTAGCAAATGTTCGTGACGACAGCGGATTGGATGTAAAAACACAACTTTGTATATACAGTAGCTAAACAATACTGCAACAGTAGTTCACCAAGCACCACTGCATTATAGCTGAACTGTATACGCTGTTTACAACCACTTCCAAGTTTACAAGAGCACCCCTGTCATCCATGAGAGCTATTTTCTTCTCTATTTACAAATTTAGCTGGCGTGTGTAGTTTTATTGTATTTTATTTGAGCTGACCCTTTAACCATGTTTCTAATGATTACACAGTGGACTTAACCCGGTTGTGACCAAGCAATGACATCAGTACACACAACGCTCTAGGTTACTTGAGTAACTGAGTTAAGAAGGGGATTCTCAGTGGATATAAATAGAGCAAGTGTTGAAATAGACAGTAATTCACATTATCTACGTCATATGAGACGATGCACCGCCCCAAACCCCGGTCCGACCTGAGTCACTCCATACTTGTCTTTCGACGGTTAAATTCTGTTCGCCCAGATGACACTTCTACCCGGCAACTGAACACCTTGTCACATTTGCGGACAAGCAGGAGAGAACATAACTCAGAAAGGGCACTGGGGGGCCAGCCTTGGCCTAGAGGTTAGATGGCCCCAGAGTTGCTGAGCTTCTCTTTACACTCCTTATGAATGATGCATGGCTGGCTGGAGTTTGGTACAGTGTGGAGAGAGAGAGAGAGAGAGTGAGAGACAGCAGCCATAGAAGCAAATGAGCATTGATCAAGGGCACTACAATTACACTGACCTCAGCTAGTTCCTTCCAGTGGGTGC
>VMKM01000968.1:0-201846 GCA_008360985.2 Macquaria ambigua
TATATATATATATATATATATATGTATATATATATATATGTATATTATAAAAGAATAAGATAAAAATAAGAAAACTACAATAGTATGAAAATGAAGAGCTGTACATTTTGTGCAGGATGTGCAAAATATTAATATTAACTAAGGGATGTGCAAAGGTTCACAGTGTGCAGTGTACAAAGACGATAGTCTAAGAGCTATGTGTAAATGTAACGCATTGATGCATAGTCACTACATCTCTTAATTAGGTATGTCATATATTGTAATTCTCTAAATAAGTTAGCCTCAGTATCTCTGTGTCCTTTTAAATGAACTATGTTGTACAACCGACAACATCTAAAGGCAAAAGTATTTATACCCACTCTTGAACGCCGTCATAGATGTGCGAGATGTAATTAATCATACAAATATGGATAACGGCACACACTTCTGAAAAAAACATTTGGGGTGTTTCGCTCAGTTGTTTGCACAGAAAGAAAGTGATGGAAGTAGTTGTGTGAATGAAGAATGAAAACTAAAAGAATAAAAAACCCTGGGAAGTCAGATAGTCTTGTCTGTTTTGCAAAGTCACAAAAAACTGTCATCACTGCACTGCAGGTACTTCAAGAAGCCCCTCAACATCTTCCTGGGCTTCATCCCAGAGATCGTCTTCATGTCGAGCCTGTTTGGCTACCTTGTTCTGCTGGTCTTCTACAAGTGGACAGCCTATGACGCCTACACCTCCAAAGACGCGCCCAGCCTGCTTATCCACTTCATCAACATGTGTCTCTTCAACTACAACGACCCCACCAACAAGCCCCTCTACAGGGGACAGGTGCTCCCTCCCTCATCCACCCCTCTGCCTCTCCTAGCTTCCGGCCCCCCCCTCACGCACTAGTATTGTTGAAACCCTGGTAGAGAGGTGCACAGCAGCTTATAGTGAACAAACCCATAATAATCATTAAATATATTTTCTTTTCTTCTGGTCAGAGGTCAGTCTCAGCTCCTGGAGCTGGCAGGGATTTTGTCTTGCTCAAGGATACTTCTGTTGGACCTATTCTTTCTTACATGAGCCTTGAACTCAGGTCATCCAGATAAAGGACAGTCTTTCAAACTGTCCTTTAACAGGATGACCTTTACCAGACCTACAGTGCAGTCAGTCAAGTTTTAGGACAGTAACATGTTTTCCATTTTTTGGCTCTAGTCCAGCACATTGGATATGAAATTCAGCTAAAATGAGTACAGATTTAAAAACATTCTGGCTCTTGCTACATATAGTGTCAGAGGGAAATGTTATTGGGGAACTCTTTTGCACAGCTAGTTATGTGCTATTACCAATCTACCTAGGTTGGTCTAAGTTTTCCATCTAGCTTACTAGGTTGAGAGTGGGGCTAGGCAATAGGGCAAACATGTTATCACAATATTTTTTCCCATGGAGTGGAGGAGGCGGTTCCAAATGCGGCTATAATAATTCTAGACCCATTTCATCTATTGCGTGGGAGACTGTTCCAGATGCTTCACAATGAAGGTGGGAAAGTTAACCATATGCACATTTTCCAAACCAACCACTCATCCTTGAAGCCTTTCTCTTCTAAAACCGAAATGTACTGTTTGAGAACACTTCCTAATTCTCCTCTTTATACGGCTTGTCTAAGTGAGTGCATTGTCTTTGCCAAGCCAGAATGGGCTTCTTATGGCCTCCTGGGTGGGGATAAAACACCCACTGCAACTACAGTTGGTGAGATCTGCCGTAGGGTTTCTCTCTAGCTGTACAAAACGGTAGTTGTAGTGGGTTTTTTTCCCCCCATCAGCCACAAGGAGCAGCAACAACACCATTCAGTTCCACTCTAAAACGTATATGGACAAGTTGCACAAAAAGAATTATGCTTTATTGTAAGTGTTTTTTGGAAGAGAAAAGGTTTCAAGGATGGGGACTAAGCGGTTGGTTCAGAAGATGTAGCTATGGTTAACTTCCCTTGAGCTGTCGCTTACTGTGCTGACACCTTATGTGCTCATCTCTTCCGTTTGTTTGGCATTTGATACCAAAGCTAAAGCATGTGGTGTGTTCAGCTAACTCAACCAACCCTGCTATGCCTACTTTGGGGAGTGGACTGTCTGTTGAAGATACAATTGGTTAGAAATAGCTTTGTTTCTGTAATGTGATTGGCTGTTGGTACATTATCAAGCAATGGGACCCTATCAACAGTATATCCAAACTTTGGAGCAGCAAATTGCCCATAGTGGGATTTATAAAGTTGTTTGTATGGTATTTTGTATGGTAACAGAAATTGGAAAGGAAAACGAAGGAGAATGTCAAAGTCAGCCAAAGGGAGGTTTATATAACAATTTAACAAAATTTGCTGTAGTTAATGTTAATTTCCTGCTCTTGATGCCAGATAAGACAAGCATATTACTATTGTTAGATTAAAACAAATAACTAGAGAGAGAGAGAGAGAGAGAGAGAGAGACCCCCCCCCCCCCAGGATCTGTTCAGGGGATCAGCATCTTCTGATCACTACTACACATCACCAACACCTCATTAACCTCTCTCTGTTTGAATCTGTAGATGGGGATCCAGGTTGTGTTGGTGCTGATTGCACTTGCATGTGTACCCTGTATGCTGATTGTGAAAACTATGGTGCTTCGGCGTCAGCACCTGTGGAAAAAGCACCTGGTATGTGAATCTGACCCCACCTATAGGCCTAACCTTACTGCCACCATTGAGGAATAACATTTATAACCTTTGGTATAACCTTTTTTTTTTCACTCCTATTCTGCCATTCATTTCAATGCACATTGTACTGTGTAATGTGGTTGGTTGTGTTGCCATGAAAAATGCTTAAAGCTTGCCTTGGAAACGTTCATATTTTGGTGATAAATTTGTCAGAAATACTTCAGAGTGAGGGCACCCTAACAGCTGATGATCAGCCTCTTGTATCCATCCTTATTCTACCTGTACGAGTTCTTATCCAAAATGCTATATACCTAACAAATATGAATTACCTGACATAGCAGCCTGGAGCTCTCATTGCTCTCTGGTTGTCGTAAACCTCAAAGAAATGCAGTCCCATCAGACTGAAGTCCAATACCAATTAAAAAGAATTACGTGCTCACCATCTTCATGAGAAGAGTAAATTCACTGTTGTGGTATTCATAACTTTGTAAGTGAAGTGCCAGTCAGTGTAAATTTTGGCCCTGATTTGGAATTAGTTTTAGTCTCAATCTTTTGACAGAAGTAAATTAGCCATTGTCACATTTTAGTAAGTTGATTATAGTTTTAGTTAACCAAACTAAAGAAATTTTAGTCTGGCCACCAGAGCTAACTAGCCTGCTGACGAGCAAAAGGCCATTTTAGACGAGTAACAAAAGTAGTTGACAGGATGTTGCTGGTAGCTCAATGACCCAAGATGAATGTTGATTTTAGTCATATTTAGACCAGAGTTTCTTCTTTGCCATTTAAAGTTGTACTTTACAAAATTGAGTCTTCAACTCTGTTTGTGGAGGTTTAACTCAACCAGTGAGATTGTCTTGCTCGCCAATAGATGGTTACCCCAATCTAATACTGTAATACTGGTTAAGTCTATAAAAATACGTAATATTGTTTTACTAGCCTAGATTTCAGTAGATCACTGTATCTTTGAGCATTTTGATTTTTGCCACCTTTTATTTATTAAAAATAAGTGTCATGTTTCACAAGTGGTACAAATATGTATTTCATTTTAGAATGGAAATCTTCACTTTCTGTGCTGGGTGCCCTGTTTTTACTAAAAAATTTGAGTAAATTAAGAAGAAAGCGTTCAACCTAAGGCTTGCTTTAAGCTAGACACAGCTCTTGTGGCTTTTGTATCTAGTCCCAGAAGAGGGAAGAAACCCCAGCAGAGAATCTAGAGCAGTCTTTAGAGCAAACAGGCGTGTCCTCATCATGCACCGGACTCACCCAACAGGGCACGCAGAAGTTCGGAGGGGTGCGGGTGGGCAACGGGCCCACGGAGGACGAGGCTGGCATCATGGACCACGACCAGCTCTCCCAGCACTCAGAGGAAGGAGATGAGGTGAGCCCATGAAATATCACCAAACATCACTGATTCAAATTCCATCCTCCTCCACACCTTTATTTTGTTTGATTTTAAACTTTGAGTAGTTTTTAGTAGGGTTATGATGCTAACTATGCTTTGACTATTGTATATGGACTTGGACTATTCTGTGTTCTCTGTATGTTACAGATGAAGGGGGTCACTGAGAAAGTACACAATTTTTATGATAATTTTTTGAAAATGAGCAAATGAGTTTTACAGTTTTCCAGGCCTATAGGAAGCCAAGACTTGAGAAATAAATTTGACTACTTGACTTTGGTAGTGGCTTTATGAACCACTTTAAAAGGTTTTAAGATTGCACCTGTACCTGCACGTTTATTTAAAAGTGTTTAATTTGAAAGTTTGTCATTACAAAAGGTTTTCATATTTTTCTGGTGGGGTGGATATGCCATTCAAACAACTAAATGGTGTTTTTTGTTGCTCTACAATCACTTGTATTTGGGCTCACTAACAAACACGTGCTTTATAATCAATCATATCAGCTCGATGAGGACAGTAGGTTGGTTCAGCTCATTGTAGTTACTGCAATTCCAGCTTCAGACTGTCAAAAGCTTATAACTAAAAAAGACTTATTTGAAATCCTCTGTCTCAGCCCATTCACCAGCACCATGCTTTTCTCCCTGCTGTAGCTCCTTATCAGAGAGCAGTATCTTCTCCTGAGTAGTAACGAGAGATGGGGGTCATGTAGGCACAGCAGTGTGCAGAGAGAAAGGCCAGGCGGGGATGGACTGGAGCAGATAAGAGATGGTTTTTCCATTTCAGAAACATAAACAGAGAGGTGGTTTTCATGAGAACCAGCAAGTGGAATTTCTGAAAATACCACCCAGTTTTTTTTTTTCTGTGACTCAGAGGTTTGGTGTCTCCCAGGTCTCCTGCATAATAAATCTGAGTGTTTATGTTGTGATAACATATTGCATAACTTTAATGTAATAAAACTGCATTCTATCATTATTCCAAGCATATGATATTCCACGTAGGAATGACTTAACATGATGCATAATGTTAAGAGTAGCAAATGACTGAGTATCTGGGTGGACAACTAAATACTACAGAAAATGCAGTAAATTGTAGTAGTGTACATTGACTGATACAGGTATATAGAAAAAAATCGGTCTCTTCTCGTGTTTTATCAGGCTCTCTTGAATTGTGTATTGTCATTTAAAGTACATACACTGACCTTTGAACTTATCAGTGCTGGTTATTTGGGAATTTAACATGATTGTTGATTACATTGTAAGAGATGGTGGTCAAAATCAGTCCTTGTTCTGTACAAAAACACATTCTAAAATTCATCTGCAGCTAATATAAGACTTTGGCAGTCTGAATTAAGTGGGTTTCTTCATCCTTCATCGCGTGCATGCCACTGCAAAACAATGATCCATAAGAAGGATGGAACCTTCTGAATCGATGCAGTTTGTGAATTCTGCCACTAACCTTTGACCTTTGCTTACTTTCAAGCACTCAGAGGAAGAGCCGGTAAGAACCTGTTTGGTATCTTCTTAGCATGTCTGGATGCTGTCTTGCCTGATCTGTTTGTGCCTTTGGTACCAAGTGTTGGTCTTTCTTTCTTTGAACTCTGGTTGATCTGTCTAAGTCTCTTGTACTCGCATACTGTCCACCTCCTAGTACCAGGCATGTTTATGTGTGTGACTGTAAAGGTGTGTGTTTGTGCCAAACCACACTGCAGGTCATTTAGTCAGACACTCATTCTTGATTTTCAACATATTTTACAAGTGCAAAGAAACTGCTGGGATGCAACAGTTCCAGTTGTTTCCAGTGCAGTTTTTCATTGGTAGCAAGATTTTTCTTGAGGTAAGTGTCAATGAATTCACCCTGCCACTAACAAGAAAATTACGTTTTTTAATTCTTGACATTTATTTATTGTAAGCTAAAACAAGTGAAACTCAACTTTTTGTCAGATCTCAGTGAGACTCAATGAGAGACTTAATGATATGTTAAGTTGGATATGTTTGTAGTGTACCCCTGAATAGAGCTGATGCCAAGACCACTGCAGTAGAATCTGAGACAAATCCAAGTACAAGCAGTTTCAACATCAAGTGAAGGACAAGTCCAAATGAGAGTGCAAGTCATAGTGTGTCTAGAACAAACAAAACGGTGCCCATTCTTATTCTTAATACTGTTGTCTTATGCCGGGATCATACTACACAATATTTTTGCTTTTTGAAATGGTCACTGTGTCAGGTAAGGTGATCATAAAGTGTTTCCATCCACTTGTTTTTCTACATATTTTCAATTTGTGAATTAAAAACCATAAGTGGAAATGTCTGTCATCTTCAAATGAAGTCAAAATACAAAAAAAAAGTTTTCACACTTGGCTAAGGTGGGAAAAGTATGTTTTATGTGTAATACATGAAACAAAGTGAAATGCCATATTTCCATCACATTTTCTACATTGTTTTCCATCGTTTGAGGTTTGACTGGCACTCTTTTAATTCCATCATCTCATTACGCCCTCTTCTGCAATGGTCGGAGTCAAAACACTCGCAAGACCGAGACAAGTCTGGGTCAAAACACCATGAGACAGAGAGACAAAGCGGAGTATAACTCTTGAAATATACCCTAATTTAAGTCGGCGTCTCTGTCTCTATAGCCCTGTTTTTGAAATTGTTGTAATTAAACTTTGACTCAGCTCCTGAGTTCTTTTGTCCCTGTAGCAAGAGAAAATCGGTTTGAAATAGTTTGTGGATGCTGAAAACTGTCTTTTGACTGAGCTGTTAATTTATCCACTCCATCACAGATCCAAAGTCTTGTACATTGTAAAATCACATGACTCTCCTCAGCTGAAATGTTTGGTCACAACATTACTAATCAGAGCCACTGGCCTCCGTGTATTTTGCCATTACGCATGTTAGCCAGTGTTATTTTCATTAGCCACTTGTGTCGGAGACCCTTTGAATGGGAACAATGAGGGCTGCTTCCATGAACTCTTTCACGGGTCCAAGGACAAAAGAGAAGAATGGAAAGAGGAAACCAGGCAAGCACAAAGCCAAACCCAACAAAAGCAACGTAGAGCAATAGACTCCCATGGCTCCCCCTCCCTGCCCACTTCATACAGGAAAGGCTAGTCTTGCCCCAGGAAGGAGAGAAAGGAGAAACTCTGTTGGCTTTACAATACACAAGTCCCTGTGCTGTGATCCTGCTGGGGAAAAAAAGAAGAAAGAAACTCAAACAGGCCAGACGTCTTTGCTTTCTGTTTTCTGCCTGATCAGAGCTAAAGGCTCAGGCAGGTGTCAAAGGAGCCACTCATTAAGATGATAACGGCATTTCCATGCCAGGTCATTTCCACTGTCCATGCCATACTGACAGCACAGTTGTTATTATTGGCCACATTTAAAATAGCAGAGCTGGGTGATAATCATCTCTGTGTTAAGTAGAAAGTAAAGTGTTTGTTTTACACCTCAGTTGATAAGCTATAATGACGTATGTGTAAGTAATCACGTACTGGAAATTCTATTTATTTTGTTTCCAGTGATGTTCACTATTGCAGTCAGTACGTTTAAAACACGCACTGTTTAATTTATACTCTCATTTTTGTATTTAAACAAAGCATCTTAAAACATCGATTCAGACACACACACACACACACACACATGCACATACACATTAGGGGTCTAAGTAAAATCTAACCTAAGCTTTCACTCAGCCTGTGAAAGTGAAAGCAGTTGCATAATGTCTTCTGTGGCTCTGGAACTTTAAGTCTGACATCACCCAGGTATATTTTGGTTTGGATTTGGAGACTGGAAATTGAACAAACACATTTACAAACAGATTTCTAACACGCTACCTACTGGGCGTGTGGAGTTTGAAAGACGTGCGTTTGCCAGTCAGGGAGGCTCTAATGAGAGACACCTGAGTCGCATTAGGATCCAGTTTTTTTGGAGCTCAGCCTCTGCTGCACCAATGCTGTATGTTCCGAGACTTTATGGAAGTGCAATACTTAATCACTGCAGTACCTGATTAATGTTCCTGTTATGACCACAGAGAATACACATATACTATAGTAGATGCAGTGGTGGTCTGAAGGTTAGGCAAGTGGGCTTGTGACCTGAGGGTTGCCAGTTCAACTAGTGGACTGGCAGTATAAGTGAAAGAGCAGCAGTGTTTTCTCCTCACTGCCACCACTGAGGTGCCCTTGAGCAAGGCCGTGATTAAAGGGCCTGCAAGGTGCTTGATTCACTGCATGTACACGTGGAGTTACAGTAACCAGGTTACTACAGTGCATGTACTGTATGCATTGTGCGTTTGCCTGCTTAACCTGGTTTCTCTGAGTATCCTGTTTTTTTGTGTGCATGTTAAAGTACTGAGTGATACCTTCCTGGTTAAGTAAAGGTTAAAAAGTGTGTAATGAGTCCATTAACAGCAGTGCATCAGCTTTGTCTTATGAAAAAAGGGTTCCTAAACAAGACACTGAAGCCACTCGTTCGCACTCACAAAAAAAGCCATCAGCTCAATGCCACTAGATGTAAAAAACAATGGCTGAACACTATATATATATATATATATATACACACACACACACAAATATGTTACTATAACTATGCTGTGTGCACTAACCATCTTGCCTTTCCACCACAGTTTGACTTTGGTGACGTAGCTGTCCACCAGGCCATCCACACCATAGAGTACTGTTTGGGATGCATCTCCAACACAGCCTCCTACCTGCGCCTCTGGGCCCTCAGTCTGGCTCATGCACGTGAGTAAAAGCATGCACACACACACACACACACACACACACACACACACACACACACACACACAAAAGCATACACAGTTTTATGATACATATTCTGCAAAACATCTAAAGACGTAGATAAAGACCCTTTCTATACCCTATTTGACTATATACAGTAGGTACATTGGTTCAATAATGCTGAATTCAGAGATGCTTGACATGTATATTTTGGTGCAAACCTTGTCATCACTGTGTGTATGCAGAGCTATCAGAGGTGCTCTGGTCCATGGTGATGCACCTGGGTCTGTCCTCCCGGAGCGGGGGTGGGTTCTTCGGCCTGTCCATCATCTTCTCGGCCTTTGCCACCCTCACTGTTGCCATCCTGCTCATCATGGAGGGGCTGTCGGCCTTCCTGCATGCCCTGCGTCTGCACTGGTAAGACACACACAGACACACACACACACACGCACACACACGCTATATATATGAAATGGCAACACACATATGCATGCTAAGGTGAGCACATGTGCACACTCTGTCAACCCATGTACACACACATCACATGCACAGAGCACATGCAGAAAGTAAATGCTCTCATATGCCTACACAATGAATCCCACACTGATAGAAAACATACACCCAGCGGGCAGTCATTGTTCACCTCTTGAACCACGTATCTCTGCCAAAGCTGCAGATCTTCAGTTTTACATGCACATGAGGAATGCTAGCAACATGAAACATTCCTGACCCAAAGTGGTTTACCAAACTGTGACTGTACAGGACTCCAGATAACCTCACACCCTCCAGCTCCATCGCCTCCTAGCACCACCTCCACCCTGCTGATCCAGCCTGCACCAGTGTAAACTGCACTGACACACAGGGAAGTCAAACATTATGGAATACAGTCTTTTATCCAGTGAAGACGAGTCATGGATTACTGTGATACACTGTGATTGCCATTATGAGATAGAGCCATGCAGTAATTATACTTCATAAAAACATATGTATTAACAGGTATTAGGAGTAATAATAACTTGTTAGAAGATAGCAGCTGTAATCAGGAATCATATTAATGGATACATTTTAATAGACAGGATTCTCAGTAACAGTGTTTTGAGATGTGGACACAGAGTACCGCAGAGAACTATGAGGAGGAGGTGTTGCGAAAGTGATGGATGATAAATGTTCAGTATCCCAAGAGGGAAACATCCCTTTCAGCACAGAGTACATAACTATATGCATCCAGTGATTTAAAAGCACATAGGGACTGCTTCATATACACACTGAGCTTCTCTGTCAGATAGTGCTATTTATCAAGTTAAAAAAAAGTAAAAGTAGCTACATACTGTGAGGGAGAGAGATAGGGAGTGAAATAGTCGATCCAATTAAAAAACATTTTTTTTAATATTTTCTCATTTACCTCTAGTGGTATGCAGATAGTATGTCTAAATATGTTTTTTGTAATTTTGGGCGAATCAACCCTTTAATATCCTCAGCAAAGTTCCTGTGAAATGTGGCCATTAGTTTTTACCTCGTCATAGAGGTCAAGTGTTTGAAATTTCGTCGAGATAGTGGTGCAAGTCAAAGGTCAGAAAGTCACCAAAATTAGGATAAAGAATCATTGTCTGAGGACTATGAATATCCGTAGCAAAACTCATGGTAATGCAGCTTATTAACAGTTTAATAACAGCTTACTTATGACAAGTGGTTTGTAATCACAATTCAAGTAATACTGATCAGAAAATACAACTACTGTACGTAAAAGGCACTTATAAGTATAGTTCAACATTTTGGGAAATAGAGTAAAGAGTAAAGTGAGAAAATCAATATCAATCTAATTTCTGTGTGTTAAGTACAGAGCTGGAATCAGGACGTGGCTAGCCTAGCTTAGCATAAAGACTGGAACCAGGGGGGAAACAGCTAGCCTGACTCTGTGTAAAGTGAAAAAATACACCTACCATTTGTTTAATCTGTACATGAATTTAATTTGTTGTTTTACGGGGAGTAACATGTTGGAATACTTACTGACGAACAACAGTGTGTCCATCCGCCCAACACTTCAGTACAGCATCTCTTGTTATAGCGCAGGTTGCCAAAAATGGTCGGTGAGCACAGGTTTTGGTTTTGGTCTCTGTACAGGCACAATGGTACTAAACCTGGCAACTTCACTGTGATGACAAGACTCCAGGGAGCTCACTGCACTGCTGTTGTTCGCCAAGAAATAGTTCCAGCACATAACTCCGCCTAAAACCACAAATAGTCATTTTTACATTTCTGTTTGTGTACAGATTAATCAAATAAGATATGTGTTCATTAGTGAGTGATAGAAGTGTTGGTAGGTGTATTTTTGAACAGAGCCAGGCTAGCTGTTTTTATGCTAAGCTAGGCTAACCATGCTAACTCCAGCTCCATATCTAAAGCATGTGACATAAGATTGATATTTACCATGGCGCTGAGAGCTCAACGCACTACAATTTGAGAAAACACATGCACATAGACAAATCACAAGCAAATTAGGAAAACATTTTCACCAATTTGACAACACATGCACAGCATTTAGAAGAAATGCTTATACAGGGGTAACAAAAAAAAAAAAGCTATAAAATGGATTTGGAATTTAAATAAGAAAGTGACAAATGACATGAACACTGACAGCCTCTTTCCACCAAATTAGCTCTGGTCCTTGAATCTGTTCTGTTCAGGATTCTTCGAACCTTGGTGCTATCTAGCGAGCTAGCCCGCGTTTCCACCAGTTTTGAGCAGAACCATTGTAATCAAGGGTGCGTCATCAACGGAGGTCCAGCTGGGAACCAACTTTTCAGGTTCTGAACCAATTTAGTTTTGGTCAAAATGCTCTGACCGGTTCAAAATTAGGTGCGCGAACCGGAACAGAACCCGTTGGTCCCCATGTTGGTGGAAAAGGGGTATGAGTGAAACGGTGAGCTGAAGAGGAAGGGTGTTCCCTAAGGCAGGAGCCACACTGTCTAAACAGAATAGAGCTCAGTGCTTCAGCCATCACGAAGTGATTCTTTCAATGATCTTTTCTAACATAAGTGAATGCATAAGCTTCCAGTGGCCCACAGAAAGAGGCTGTGGTTTTTAGGCTCCAGTGTGTGTAACTGTATGAATGTGAGGCACTTTGTTAATACAGCAGCAGCATGTTGGCTCAACAGGTCTCTGCTAAGGTTAAAAAGAGTAGTGGAGTATTTTTCACAGAGGTGAGTGAATGGAAATAGTCATGTTCAAAGTAAACAGCAGTCAGCCTAGACTCTCTGCTCTCCTGTCCACTCTTAACACACACATGCTGATGAGTTATTTGCACAAACATACACACACACCAGAGTAAGTAGCGTGTAGTGTGTGTTAGGTACGAGTACCTCCACAGCTGTGTGGAGAGGCAGATGAGAGGATCTCTCATTGCTTTCCTCTTTTTAAGTGTTGCCCTCTCACAGCTCCGGCAGGCCAAATATTTGCCACGGCCGGGAGACATTCCTGGGCACTCCCCTTGCTCACTGAGGCCAGGAACCAGCAGGAACTGAAAATCCACTCCTCTTAAATGAAGACATCAGAGGTTGTCAAGATCCGAGAATTACAGAATTCTAACTGTGGATGCAAATAAATTTAGTGTGCTGAGGAAAATTCAGAAAAAATGGTAACAGAGGAAAAATATGTAATAACACTGACAGTTACCAAATGATCATTTTACTGCAGATGAATCAGAAAATGAAGTGCAGTTCACTTTTAGAAAGGTTTGTCTTACAATCTGCAACTGGATTGTATTCATACAGTATAACGCTTTTCTACCTTAATGAGCTGCCATGCAAAGGCGTTGGCCTGTCCTTCAGGGTTCAGTGTCTTGCTCAAGGACACTTCGACACGTAGACAGGAGGAGCCAGCGATCAAACCACCAACCTTGGGATTAATGGATGAACTGCTCTATCTCCTGAGCCACAGCTGCCCTGTGTATACTACCATTTTAAAAAGTTGATATGCTCTCATAGAAAGTGATTGTGTATTATTAATAGTTTTATTGTCTTAAAGCTCTGTCAGACTTTTTCATTTTAAGATATCAACCCCTTAATTTGGGAGAAATGAACAGAAACTGTATTTTAAAAAGGGCTGTTAGCATTCTGCATGTTTCCATCTCCCCTGTCATCTGAAGCAGCAGGCACCCCAGAATGGAACTGTTTTCAAAAAGTGATCAAGTTCAATTTCAGTATGACATGAACATAACTTTTCCTGAATGAGCAGGCAGCACATCAGAGTCTCGTTTTATTGGTAGAGATATGAGAGGCGGTGTCAGTGGCTCTCAGTAGCCATATTTGGTCACATAGCAATCTCATCTTGTGCAGACCATTAGAATGTATTCCTTATAAATTTCCCATCCACTGACTCTCACAGTTCATTTCTACATACAGCTGTCATCTGTGCTAAGCTTCCTACTAGCTTACTGCTAAGCATCTGGTCTGTTCACTGTGGAACATGGAGCTTGGTAAAGCCAGAAATGTGTGCCGATGGGCAGAGTGGGTTCCTGCATTTGGAAAGAGATCCACTTGGATGTCTCCAATGTCACGCTGTACTGCAGCTACAAAGTTTATCTGAGGTTTTATTAACGCATGTTCAGGAAGTAGGTGAACCAGTCTCGTGGTTTTCAAGACACATTTTGCTACCGCTTTCTAATGAGGAACCTTTATAAAGGGTTTATAACTTTGTGACCTGAAAAATACAGACGTATAGGTGATCTGTGCAAGCAGCTTATTACGACCTATTACATTTTTTATTAGGCAGCAACCTCTAGTGGCTGTAGTAATTATGACAGGAGCAAAGGTCAGGTGAGGTAATATAAAGAGCGACAAAGTCGGTGTGGGGAGGAGGCCAGAGTGGATGGATGGGTCAAACACTAGACTTTCACCCAGGAGACAGTTGTTTGTGTCCCATGATCGAAAGTCAGCGTTGACTTATTTTAACTTGCATACGTCAGTTAAGTTACGTTACGTAACGTAAGTCACGTGACTTAACTTACGCTGGTGCCTAAACCTAACCAAACTGTGACCGATTCACAATGTTACCACGACGACGGATGTCCGGTACGCCTATTTGTCGTTTTGGGAGTCACTGGCAAACAACCAATTCTGTCGTTTAGTTTGGAGGACGTGTTGCATCCAATAAAGACAAAACATTTGATCTTGTCCAATACTTTGGTTTATGACTAAATACCTGCAAAACTAATGACATTCCCATCAGCCTCAGCTGTACTTTACATTTTGTGCTAATTAGCAAATGTTAGCATGCTAACATGCTAAACTAAGATGGTGAACATGGTAAACATTATACCTTCTAAACATCAGCATGTTTGATTGCTAAGGATCAAAAACAAACTTTCAACCTCAAATTCTATCTATCTTACAATTTGGTTTTCTTTATAATTAATCTGATAGCCTCACAGATAACCATGCACACACAGACAATCACTCCTCAAAAGAACTTATGGTTTTGCACTATTTTTTTGCCATGAAATGACATAATGTGGAGTTGTAGGGCCATGATTCAGTGTTGGTGATATTTGTTATATGACTACAAAGAAATATGATTCCTCCCAGTATTTGATCAGTATATCCAGACCTTTTTCATTGTCATTTAATTTCACTAAATGTCACAGTTTATAGAATCAATTTATGGATCAAAATAATGGATGCATTGATGTGTTACTGCCTGACCAGGGTGACCTGAGTGTTATATTGAGTAGAGAACAGAGCTATCCTTTGGAAAGTTACCAAAATTGTCAGACGCAGCCTCCCAATTCTAACATCAGTAACAGAAGAGGGTTTCAGATGCTCTTCAACATCCTGACGCCTTTAGTCATGTTAATGCTTGTTTGTTACATATTTACCTGGTGGTCAAATGGTCAATGGGTCAAATATGTTGGCCATTTTGGAATAACATCTGATAAATACAGGAAGTTGCCTGGTATACTTGATGGACAAGTGTGTGAGAAGAGCCACCAACAGGACAAAATAGAGATCCTGTTCACTGTCCAAAGCTCACAGTCATGATATGTTTTATTAACTGACAGACAGTGTTTCAGCTTGAGAATGATCTTCCTCAGTTCCCAGTACCCTGACAAGAATAATATTCAACAGGAAACACTTCCATCTTGTGATATGTATATATCGATATATTTTACCATACTTATTAAACCCCAGTTTTCACCACCAGTTTCTTCCTGCTTGTCCTCCTTTTTCAGGGTGGAGTTCCAGAACAAGTTCTATTTGGGCCAGGGCTTCAAGTTTGTCCCCTTCTCATTTGAGAGCATCCTGGAGGGACGATTTGATGAGTGATCAGGCCTCAGCCAGCAGAGTCCTCAGCCTTCCCTTCTCTCCCCTGTGTATGTGTTTGTGTGCGTCATAGACTGTATACGGTGTGTGTGCATGAGCCCAAGTGCAGCCCTCTGTCACCCTCTAGTGGTCATTTGTGAAACTTTTGTCTATGAGCTATAATGTAGTCCTAGTAGTAGTAGTCCCATACTGGAGCTTCTGGTGCTGTGGCACAGTACCTTCACTGTACTCAGCACAGAGAAATGTAATAACTTTTCCTTCTAAGATATCCATAAACATTTGGCGAGGTCTGTGTCCCTAAAGATGAATCCAGGTTGTAGGTGGTAGTAGACAAGTCGCCATCACTGCGATGGCACCTCACTTGTAAAAATGCCTGTAACACTGTAGTGCTTTTGCCAAGAATTCTGTCCAGGACATCCTGTAATGCCAATTCTATTTTAAAAGTATGGTCATCAAATGCCATTAAAATAAAGTTTATAATCTCCAAGACTTAAACTTTTCAACTAAATTCAGCCCAGTTTTAACAGACGGCTGGACGTCTTTTCTGTTCTTTTCTGCTGTTAGCAGCTGCTCCAACAACAAACTGAGATTTAGGAAAACAACGGAAAGTAAAATCCACAATCCTCTGCTCCATGAAATTAATTTTACTTTCCTAAATCTCCATTATTATTAAAGCCTCATGTTTAGATCACAATCTGAGTGGTTTGCCAACAAAAGACTGACTAGGGACCACTAAAGACCAGGTGATCTCCCTACACAGGGACGCTGGTGAGCCACCACCATGGTGATTTCTTGCTAGTTTGGTACTATGTCTCCTGGCCGAAATTCGACTTTTACAGTATCATGCATTTCATGCATATTACATGATGCATTTCTTATGATTACCATGAAGGGAATCATGGAGTTTGATGATTTAAATCATAGCAAGCCACTATTCCTGCTGGGTTAATGAGCTCCTCCACACAGTAGTTTCACGTCCAGACTGTGGAGGTCGGACAGAAGCGCTACATTCATGTTCATTTTTCCCCACTGCTTTGTGACTGAATAACTTCCACATTTGTCATACATACATACAGACTATCGTCATCTGTCAGAGGGGGCGACTGCTTACCTTGATGAACCCAAACATCTGTGCTTTCACTTTTAATGTGTTCAATTCCACTCTGCCACCACAGTAATGGCTGCGGCGCTTGAGAGACAACAAATAAATCAGCTGTCGGATTCTTCTAAACCCCTAAATCTTAGCATTTCGGTGTCATTTCCTGTAGTGAGTCTACATTAACGTTGCCTCTCCTAATAAACTGCACTACAGTTTTGTTGGAGGAGGGTTTGGAACCAGGTTTTCCCAGTGTGGTTAGGTGGTGTCTGGAACTGAACCAGAAACCCTCCCTTACGTATATGTACAGCATGGAACACTTAGGCAATGGAAAAATCTTTGAAGATTCATCCTGCTCATGAAAAAGCCTGTAAGACCAGCTGTCGTCTTCCTCCTGTGTAATCAGAGGATCTACACAAACATTGCAGAAATCCCAGTGTTTACTCTGAGCTTGAAGTTTAACTGCACCTATGTTGCTCCATCCAAAAAAATTGACAAATCATCAGACAGTGCAAGGGATTAACAATATTTAGACTCAAGACATAATATTGTTCTGTGATACATTTGTATACAGTAGAAGTACATTTTCAAACCCAATATTAAAGACCCAGTCATGTTAAATCCTGAGATCCTGAGAATGGTGACATCGCTAAAAAGGCGTCTGGAACATGAGCAGTCAGATGAATGCGCTCAGATGAAACACATTTGGAAGACAAAATGAAGGCAAACTGTAAAATTATTAAAATTTACAGCCCAACTTCCTGCTTCAACTTTGACTTATCGCACTGTGTTCCCAGATCTCAGCAATTGCTAAAAGTAAGACCCAAGCTGGAATGATCCTTTTTAGCTGTCCATACAGCATGGCTTAACTTCTGCCACAGATACCACTGACTATGGGTTGCAAATTGTAGTTTTGGCCATGAAATGACATATTGTGGAGTTGTAGGGCCATGATTCAACATTTGGCAATATTTGTAATAAGACTACAAAGCAATATGATTCCTTTCATATCCCCATTCAAATGGATGTATTGATGTGTTATTATCTGACCATGACCCAGTGTTATATTGAGAAGAGAACACAGCTGTCCATGATGAGATGAAGACATGGTATCCTCTGTGATCTGTAACTTCCCCGTGCTCATTCTGTGTGAACTGTTGTAAACCAGTTGAAGAACTGAACTGATGCATTTAGTCTAAAATATCTCAAAGTTAATTGTGTGGAATCCAGTTTCTTCAGAAATGTGGGAAATGATATGAGTCATGAAATAATTGTGACATAACTGTCCCTCCTTTGTTTTTGAGAAATGTACACACTTTTTCCAACATACCTTAGCTTTAATTTTGAATTTTCAACAAATTACTCCATCCAGTCACCACACCCATTAAGGGTAAAATAAGGTGAAGATCTAAATTGTGCTGCACTGAAACATCTCTCTTCTGTTCAAACTGAGGCACAGTTTAGTTTACAATGACAATCATGGTAGTCTGATAATCAAAGCTATTGATATTGTATTTGTCATTATTTTTTAGGATTTTTTTTTTTAGGAGTTTGTTTTGCTTCAGAAAACATGTTTTCTAAGTCTTCACCTGAGATGTTTCAGTTCTATTTGCATTCGGATTCTGCAGAGAAAAAAAAAAGAGCCTCTAAACAACACATGTAACTGATGTTGGTCAGTGACTGGTGATATAGAAGGTAATGTGTTTGTGATAAATAAATAGAGACTAGGGGATTCATCTTGTCCTGTTTTTTCTCTTGCTCTCTCTGGGCAAAGCAGGTAAATCCTCACATGAACGAAATGGATTAAAAGATAGCCTAATGCAAAAATAACACTGCTTAAGGAAGAACATATGATATGGTATGATAACAGGCCAGACATTTTGATTTGTAATAGGAAAAGCACAGGTGTTAGTAATAACATTAATGATGGTGCCGTTCTATTCAAGTAGCCCAGTAAGCCATGACAGTGTGACAGTGAGCCAATGGTGGAAGAAGTATTCAGACCCATTACTTATGTAAAAGTAGCAATACTATGCTGAAAAAATACTATGTTACAAGTAAAAGTCCTGCATTCAAAATTCTACGAGTAAAAGTACTTGTACTTTAAGTATCAAAAGTAAAATCACTCATTATGCAAAATGGCCCTTTTCAGAGTGTTATAGAGCCCCCAAGTTCCTGAAAGTTGATATATTTTTATCTAATGCACACAAGATAATATGTGCACACAGGTTACTATCTTGTAAATAATACTACATGGTGACCTCCAGTATATCCCAACATACGTAGCTGTGCACAACTCCAAACGGAGTTGGTCTAATCAGCCACAATAACTCCTTTAATCTATAATAATGCAATATCTTTTTTAGGTTCATATGTCTTGTATTTAAAATCTAGTAACTAGTAAATATAGCTGTTAAAGTGAAGTAAAAAGTACAATATTTCACTCTGAAATGTAGTGGAGTATTGGTTTTAAAGGCTATACATTTGAAATACTCAAGTCAAATACAAGTAGGATACCTCCACTAATAATAAATATACATTGTTACTTTCCAGCATGAACAATATCAGGACCCTGAAACTAAGGCAGCTAAACGAAATTCAGCCATCATTCATCTTATTTACGCCTGTGTTTTTCCTACTGTCACATGTCAAAATGTCTGCTGTGAAGAAGAGATGAGTCATCATCATCATGTGTCTCTCTGTTGACTGCGAACTACTTTCAGTTTCAGTTACTATCGCGGCGGCGCTGATGTGAGGAATGGTAGGCCACTACTACTCCTTTTATCTGCCTATTATCTGTAACGGTAACTAATGAAGTCCGTCTTCGAGCTATGTATCAGTTTATCTTTCAACCGCAACTAACTCAGCTTTGCCAACAGTTTATTAACCAGTCAGTGCAGCCATAGCCAGTGTCGTAAGAAACAGAGGAAGGAGTCTTAAACAATATGGCTAGCATAGTTAAAAAGTGATAGCCTGCTACAGCAACTACATTCGGAAAGTCAGGAGACGCGGAACTGCGGTCAAGTGAGCCGTCATTTGCGAAAACCCGGTAAAGCCAGCCGCCGTTAGGATTTTGATGGTGTCTACTGGCATTTCAGTAAGCATTTCTCACATTATGTTACACTTCCTATGTCAAGTAAGTCCTGTTGTATGGAGTCAGATGGCTCTCGATATTATAAATGCGCACATAAGGATTCACACATGTATTTCGTGATTTAAATATAAATAACTCCACAAAAATATTTTTCAATGCATACAAAAATATTTATCGTTGTATATAAATGTAAAAAAAATCCACATATAAAAAAGAAGGTTCACAAATGTATTTCTGATGCACACACAAATAATAAATAGAAATCTGCAAATATATGTGTATAAAAGTATTTGTAATTTTCATCAAAAACATATTTGGATGTTGTTGCATCTACATGTGTGAACTTCACTGCATGTTCAAATGCATTTGAACATGCAGTAGCAGTCAAGGGACTGGTAGCTGCTCTCCACAGGAGGAGGTGGAGAAGGAAACCTCCTTTCGATGCCCAGGACAATGGGCAGGAGGTTGACAATGTAGGCAGAACCACTCTGGAGGTTGCCAATGTAGGCAGGACCACTTTGGAGGTCAGCGACACAGATGGGACCGCTTTGAGGTCAGCCTGGAAACTGGCCATAGGTCACGGCACGGTGCAGGACTGGTGGACCAGTGGAGAGCTTAGCAGGAGACTGGAGGTCTGTCGTTGGCGGCCGACTGGGGTTCAGGCTGGGCATCGGCAAGGATGGCCGACTGGAGGTCTGGCAGGGCGTTGACAAGGACGACCGACTGGGGTTCTGTAACGCTGGGCTTCTGTGGCTCTGGGCAGCTGAGTTTTTGTGGCGCTGGGTAGCTGAGAGAGTCATCTGTGTTGGAAGCCATTGGGACCACTCCTTCTCTTGGGGAAATTTCAAGGCGAGCCTGCGCAAAAACTTGTTCATTGAATGCTCATAGAATTCCCGGGATACAGGATCAGGACAGGCAAGCCGCAGGCTAACAAACCCAAGGCTAATTGATGGCCGTGCAGGCTGGTTGCTAGCAAGCCGAGTGGAGGCTGGAGGCTAGCAGGCTGAGGTGCACACTGGAGGCTAGCTGGCTGGAAAGCTGGCTGGAGGCCAGCTGGCCGAGGTGAAGGCTGTAGGCTAGCAAGCCTAGAATGCAGGAGTGCTAATAAAGTCCCTTGCCCACCCAGGTAGCAATTTCTCCAACCAGGGCTTTGAAGACACTGCCCTGCATACCAATGACAAGGCCGCCCCCTGTATTTCCAGTCATTGCAAATACACAAAAGTTTATTATTCACCTCACGTAGTTCCTGCTGGGTCCATGGCTGGTCAGATTGTTCTGTCAGGCAGGTGTGTGAGGCAGCAGGAGAAGGACCCAAATTCAGATAGTCAGGCAGATAGGGACAGTTCAATGATTTAATGATCAGTTGAAGATACAGGTGGCTTGAAAGCAAAGAACATGGCAACAAAGAAACTACAATGATCTGACAACAGAATGGGTAAAAGGGGCTGGAATAAAAGGAAACTCTGAAGGCATCTGGTGGACAGGTAAAGAATTACACTGAAGGGGCCTGGGAAAGTGGAAATTTGTCTGAAGAGAAGGACAAATGAGCAAGAGTCCACACAATAGAGGTGTACATTGTGCATTGTGACATGCATTGAAAGATATTTTTGTGGAGATAGTCATTTATATATAAATTAGAAATACATTTGTTCATTAATATCGAGACCCATCTGATTCTATATTGTTGAACGTAGATACTGCTGCCATATTGCAGCGGGGTTCTGGCCAGTTCAAATTGTGCTGCTTTTGGATGTTCTAATAAAAGTAATGCCAAAACCAAGTAACAGGGAATAACATTTCACAGATGAGAAGTTATTTCACAATATTTTACTGTTACGATTGTGCTGAATTTGATATATCACAATAAGTAATCTTTCTTTTAAGCTAACATAATGTTAAGTTATGGCAGGTAAAGAAAAAAAAGATGAACATTTTTATTAAAGTAATATATCATAAGATGCAGAAGATGATATTAATCATTATTATCAATCTGCTATGTTCTATGTATTATTGTGTTAAGTATGTCAGTCCTAAATTATCTACTTTAAAGTGTTTGTTTACAACTGTTTTCCGTGTTGACGCATCGCTGCAATGAACAGCAGTGACCAATGCGGTATCTACCTGTATATCTTGTTGAGTATGTGAAACTGTTTTCATAATAGGTTTGCTGAGAAGAGCAATGGATTTCTGCTCAAGTCCTGTTCAGAATGACCCTGACTACCATATCATATTTGGAGTTATTTTACTGTACAGTTCTTGAGAAAAACACGGATCAAGTCACCTCCAAAGTCAAAATACATCGACTACAATTACGTGCACAAAATATTCCAGTTTTTGCCCTTATTCCAAAAAAGAGAATATTCCTACTAAGCTGTTTACATGGCTAATGAAAATAAATATTCTACTAATATTCCTGTTTACATGCATACTCTGGCTTTGTCTAACAGGGTTTGATGCCCGATGTCAAAATATGGAACCGCTGGAGCAGCTTGAGCCATTTTGCTTCTTTGCATCAAAATAGGATTTTTTCAAAGTTTTCCACTGGTCGCGGACTTGTTCGACCGTGCGAACTCAGCCTCGCTCTTTCATTTGTTCAACCACATTCTTGAAAAGGTAACTGTTGCGATGTTTGCGCATATCCAAAAACCTGTTGATATCCAAGGCTTTCATAATGTTTAAAAGTAGATGTGTTTTAATTTCCTCATGAGGGAGCTGGATGTTGCTGCACAAATTCTCATGTGTGACTAAAGTGTGTGGTCATTCATTTGTCTGTCTGTGTTTGGTTGACTCTGAGGAAGACTGGTGTGTGTGGTTGATATGCATTGTTGTCTTGTTTTTAATCATGTAGCCATGATAGTAAAGACTTGTCAACTTTTGTACTTAGATTGATTTGTGGTGGGAATCCATTCCCCTTCTAGTGGACAGTATATCTACAGTGCTTACACAGTCATCTATTTGCATATCTCCCAACATGATGCTGCACTTGTGTGAAGGTGTCCACTCTGCCATGAATCAGTGTGAGGACAGAGAGGAGGGAGGCCCCCACACTAAAACCACTCTGAGTGGGGAACATGGATGCCGCACTGAAGCTATGAGGTGAGATGAGTATGTCCATACATTGAAATCACTCCATCGTCATAGTTTAGAGTTAAAGCTATGTGTGTGTGTGTGTGTGTGGTGTTGACGCCCAGAGCAGCAGCAGAGACCAGACTCTCCTGAACCCAGCTGTGTGTCCATGAAGAGCCAACACTCATGAGTCTCCACCCATAACTGCAACAAAAAAGAAGAACAAAACTTCAGTTAACATCAATATAATTCAATTCAAATTCAATTCAAAAGTCAGCTTTCTTTCTATTTATCTTCTTTTTGATAAGTCATTTTAATGTGTAAAATGTTGTTGATGGTATCTGAAATCATGTCATAATACATATAAATCCATCCATGCATTATGTTGTGACCAGCATCTTTGCTTGTTCCTAACTTTAACAGTTTAGCATAATGAAACTGATTCATGCACAGTCCGCATGCATATAGAGACCCAAAGTGTATAATATTAGACCCAAAGTGTATAATATTAGATAAATTACACATTATGAAATAAATAATTATATGAATAAATAGAGTCAAATATATAATTTATATTTTATGATACACTATTGTTTCAAAATGCCTTAAACTTAAAAAAAGTTTTTAATTTATAACAGCATTTTCCCAGTGACACTTTTGTATTTAATAGTGTGTAATTTCATAACAGTTATCACCAGTCACCCCCTCACCCTTTTAGCTAATCACTGTTTATTTATGTGATTACTTATTTTCTTCTTTATTTAATACTGAACAGCTTGGGACTCCATACATGCAGAGTAGATTCCAACGCAGTATTAAGAGGCAATGAAGATATGAAAACCAATATGTGTTTGGTCTATACACGTTGGAGACAACTTGTGATGGACAGAAAATATTTAAAAACAGACAATTTTTTCAATTTAAAATATATCTTGCAATCTATATATGTTTTCATATATCTACTGCATATATGTATCTTTAACGAGACACATGATACATCTGGACCCAGCTGTGTGTCCATAAAGAGTAACCAATCAAACTGTCACTTCACTGATTTTAAAGGTGTATTCAAATAATTTAGTAGTGATGACATCATCAGGGTTCTCTTTTCAGACTTAAGAAAGTTTTATACAACTGTTTTTCACAGCCTGAAGTAGTGCTCCAGTAACTAGTATATTTGAAATTAAAAATGCAGTATAATGCTGTATTTCTGCCAGGATGCCGCAGCAGAGAGCAGACTCCCCTGTACCCAGCAGTGTGTCCTTGAAGAGTGACTGGTCTATGGAGCCTCCTTTACATTTCAAAGAGGAACGCCACTCTGTTGATAAAAGGTAAGGATGTAAAACTCATACACACCCACACACATTCAGACTTGGAAGCTACTGTACCTACAGTAGCTCCACTGGAGCAGTTGGGGGTTAAATGCCCTGCTCAAGGGCACTCCTACAGTCACTAATGAAGTGAGCCTGCAAGCTAGTTCTGACAGTCAACTCACTCTGCTGCCTAACTTAAAGGGAAACTCAAGTATTTTTAAACCTGGGCCCTATTTTTTACACATTTTGGGATGGAATGGGCTGCAATGGCTGCAACGTAATCCTTTGGGGCAACTGCGCTCGTGAAAAGTCCGTCCACTAAAAGTGCTTGTTGTGTGTCTGACAACATTATGGAAAGGATCCCTACAGAGACCGTTTGTTAAAGAGTAATATCCTTTTTGCGTAACCAGAAACAGAAAGTCTCACTCTAGAAAAAGTCTTGCGTGAGTCGTGAGTCAGAGTTGGAGAGAAAAGTTTACATAGAAGAACTGCTATCAAGAATTTATTTTCAAAGTCATGGCTGAATATTTAGCTGATTTTGACAATGTAGATCAGCCATTTGAATAGTATTTGTATCTTCCTGCAACAACTCAACCTCTCGCGAGATTTCAGAGCGATACTTTTTCTTGAGCGAGACTTTCTGTTTCTGGTTAAACAAAAAGGATCTTACTCTTCTGGCAAAAACAAGCACTTTTAGTGAACGGACTTTTCACAGGCACAATTGCCCCAAAGGATTACTTGCAGCCATTGCAGCTTGTTCGCAGCTGCCAGCTGACGTGATCTACTGGACCAATTCCAAAATGTTTGGTAACTATTAGTCATTTAGACCTCAGAATTTTTAAAAAATAGGGCCCAGTTTAAAAGTACCAGAGTTACCCTTTAAGCCATCAGTGCTCTGCTCACTCTTTTGTTGCCCTCCTGCCACACTGCACACCTGAAAGCTATGAAGTCACTTACTGCTGATGTTGTTCGTACAGAATTTCCTAAACCCCACATCCAACCAGAATTCACCTGCAGGCATTTATAGGCCCCGTTATTATCGTCACTCCCCACTCCCTACTGTGTTTCCTCATGGGGAGTGATGCGGTCAAAGCCAAACATCAACACTGAACATGTTCTACTGTCAAATCCATTCAACGGGAGTTGGCTGACTGAACTGAGGGAGCAGTGAGTGTTTGTCATTCACTTTTTTATCCCGATTTTTCTTGCCATTTTGGAGATTTAAACAAGCGACCCGGGACAACTGAACATGACTGCACGCAACACTGCTAACTGTGTGTGTGTGTGGGGGGGGGGGGGTTCTCCACAGAGTCCACCAGCAAACATCAGAGGTTCCCTCTCAGCATCAATCAGACCTGGACTCCATATTTATGGTGTGTACAAGCACATGTTTTACAACTAACATAAAAAAATTCGAAACAAATGCCACTTGTTCTGATCAGTACTACACTCTGCTGATCTAGGATGAATCTAATGCTGAAAGTTAATTTTATATAATATTCTGTTCCAGCTGCTTGAAGAGAACATAGTCACTTTTGTGAAGAACGAGTTGAAGAGGTTTCACAGGATTCTGTGTACAAACTACCTACAATGCTCAGAGAAGTGGAGAGAGGATGAGGCTGTTGTGGGCAGTGAGGAGGAAGAGCAGAGGAGGAGCAGCAGGGAGGCTTTTGTGAAGATAACACAATACTTTCTCAGGAGAATGAAGGAGGAAGAGCTGGCTGACTGTCTGCAGAGCAGTAAGAACATTTTTGAATATGTAAAGCCTCAATCTGCCATTGGTCTACAATTTAGTTTTTAGCACAGTCCTACACATAGCAAGTTGCACCTATTATTTATCTAATGAGGAGAGTTTCTCCCTCTCTACATTCTCCCAATTCATCCATCCACTGGCCTTGCCCCCAGTTTGTGCCTCTCATGTACTACTTACATCTGAGTCTGATGGTATTGAATGTATTTTTGATTGTGATTGTATTTCCACTAGGTTTGGATGATTGGAACAATATATCAGCTATCAGCGGTTCAGTCCACCAGTTGTTTTTTGGGGGCGATTTATTGGGCGATTTTTGTCATTTTATTTTGCTAATTTAATGGTCTGCCTCCTCGAGAATTCAACTTGGTAAATAATTAACCTGTAAAGTGCAATTCAAAGCGTGCACAAATAGGAACTGGTAGTTGGAGTTAGGCCATATAACGCACATTCTTGTTGCGCTGCTTTCCGACAAGTCTTTCACAAAGCAAGGCAGTGACTAAATGACAATTAAGCCGTCTTCAGTGGTCACTGTCTGATCGATTGGCGCTGAAAAACAACAGCAATTCATAAATCATTTTTGAGAACTAGACCAAAAACTGTATGTGTAGTTGTGCACCCTGATCATTTAATAGCACAGTGACGTTCTCCCCACCTTGTTCATTTAGAGACTGCAAGTCCTTCGTCAAACGCCATCGGACTCTTTTTTTTTTTTTTTTTAAATAGTGTTGGACAGATCTCAGGGTGATTTACAGTATTTTGTTTAACTGAAGAAGAGTAGCCTATAGGCTGTAATGTTTCATTAAAATTCGATTTTCACATTAAAGACCACAGATCAGTCAGTCTGGGGAGTGGGGACTCCCCTGCCCTCTGCGGACACCACACACAGTCACACACACACACACACACACACATGAATATATCGACAATCGCTGTTTATTGGGCTGACAGTGGCTGGTTGGAAAATCTTAACATATCATATATGTCCACTCTGCAAACACAATAGGGGCTGCATCCCTTACTACTGGATGCTTAAGCCAAGTCCACATAAAGGTGGATAAATCTGAAAAATTACTCTAATTAAACAAAATCTTATAACATTCATAGACTCTAACCAAACTGTCTTTAGTTTTCATTGACTAATTCAAATAAGCAGGTGATCAAATTTGACTAAAACTAATATACGTTTTGACATACAATGAGCTGTACAATCAGTAACAGCAGCCACGACATTCAAATAGTATGCCCCAGAAAACACAGCCCTTAAGGCCGGGTTATGCTGGAATAGAACTAGCTCGTACAACGTGTTGTGTTGTTGATGGAAAAAGTGTTATGGTTGTTCTGGATGACCACACTCAAAGGTGGAATGAAAAGTTACACAATTTTGATATGGGGCTAATGGCGGCTAATGGCACACATTTTCAGACAGTCCTTTATTGCTGCCGTCCCTCCCTTAACATCTACTTTGATGGCCTGACAATTACCCTCCTTTATCTTGGAAAGCCATTGTCGAAATAGTTCCCCCTGCTGTGGTATCTATCTCAGGATTCTGCCATTGACTTCCGCAGTTAAATCTGTTGTAAGGAAACGTTCAGACAGCAGCACTGCATAAAAAACGGCATCCCCCTCATTCATTTGAAAGAGACCATTGGGTTGGCACAGGAGGGGTCCTGTTGCAGAGGGCTCCAACAGAAAAGTTGAATCTGGCTCAACATTTGCCACAACATAATATAACATCATCCAGCAAGGCACTGTGTTGGCCAATCAAAATATGTTCAAGCGCATGTTCATGGCTGATTACTAACGTCTAACAGTGCAGGCTACTTCTACTGTTAACCTTGCAATCGCAGAAGATAAAATGATTTCCAAGTTGTAAAATCCTGTTTCATAGGATTATAAACTAGGGCTGGGTTTTATCACCTAAAATCAATACCACGATTAATTGTCACATTTACCTTGGTAACAATTAATAAACAATATCGTATTACACACAGCTGCGTACATGTTTCTCCTCCTCACAGTGGAGCTCATATTAATTCTTTCTACTGAAAATAAACAAAATGACTCATTATTCATGATTTTCTATTTTACATATTCAGTATTTAAGAACACGTTTAAGTATTTGTACTTAAAGTAGGAAAATCAAACTAGAATATGCTATACATCTGTTGCTATCTGAATAACACATTTATGGCTATTATTATTTCATTCCATCAGCTGGATGTTTTAGGCTTGTCGCAAACTGGCCCAAAGACAAAAAAGGGATTCACACGTGACTACATTTTAAACAAATTAAATTTATTGCAAACTTTGTCAGGTTGGTCAGTAATTAATGCAGTGTGTGGATGAGTGTAGTGTGTGATGTGTGCAAACAAAACACAACAACTTTAACCAAACTGGCTGCTGGTCAAGAAGCACAGCAAAGCCTCCTTTACTGCTCCAGGGCTAAGTTGTAGCTAAGTTGTAACTTTGGATTTAACCTCTGTGACTATACTCAGGTGCTGGTAAACAAAAGTCAGGAATTCTGCTGAACTGCAGCTCATACAGAACATATATTCACAGTATACTGCTAACCTGACTCTGCTCTGATGTCCAGCTCACCTGCTTGTCCTGAGCTCAGACACACCACATCTCTCTCTCTCCTGCACACACACACTGCACTGAATGAGGCACTACTCTGCTATTATTCCACAGTATTTACGTTTAGCTTCGTTTTGTCCAGTATTGTGTTGACTTAAGCCAGAGTATGCCTACACGATCGACATGACATCTTTTTTTCTGTACCAGCTCTTTCTTATCTGCACCCGCCGCCAGCTGCATTTCTCCAACATTTGAGTCGTTTTGTCTCTCCAAGTTATGCTGGTCAGCATGGTTAATTACACTGCTTAAAACTGCAGGTGGAACAATGCTAACTTGACTGAAATGCTGAAATGAATTCACTAAACAAACTCTGGTTGTGCAGCCTGTATGAAGGAGTGAATTAATCAAACATATAGATATGACTAAAATTAAGTCCGTTAGAGAGTCATAATGTCGGTTTCAGTTACTTTCCGATTAATTGCCCTGGCCTATTATAAATGGGATTTATAACTCAGACCAGCCTTTCTGGATTGTATTTCATTGTCTCACTGGTACCTGAAACAACACGACCCCACAAGCGAGAAACCCTTTGTAGTTTTTTTAACACGGCTGTTTTCGGTTGTAATACCAGGTAAAACATTAAACTCGTAACGCCATGTGTTAACGTGAAGAAATCAAAGACGTCTCCTGTCAGTTGACTGAAATTGAAGCCAAATCAATCTTGTGTATATAAGCACCTGAAAAAGCCTCATATTTTAGCTTTTTACACTGCTGCTCTACTGCTCTAAAATCCACTCATTGGTGTAATTTGTTGTTTGCTCCAACAGGAACTAGTGCTGCTATGTGCCAGTATAAACTCAAATCTAATCTTAAGAAGAAGTTCCAATGCTTGTTTGAGGGGATTGCTAAATCAGGAAATGCAACACTTCTGAATCAAATCTACACAGAGCTCTACATCACAGAGGGAGGGAGTGGAGAGGTCAATGATGAACATGAAGTCAGACAGATTGAAACAGCATCCAGGAGACCAGATAGACTGAAAACAACAATCGCATGTAAAGACATATTGCAACCTCTACCTGGAAGAGATCAACCAATCAGAACAGTGTTGACAAAGGGAGTGGCTGGCATTGGGAAAACAGTCTTAACACAGAAGTTCACTTTGGACTGGGCTGAAGAAAAAGCCAACCAAGACATACATTTCACATTTCCATTCACTTTCAGAGAGCTGAATGTGCTGAAAGAGAAAAAGTACAGCTTGGTAGAACTGGTTCATCACTTCTTTACTGAAACCAAAGAAGCAGGAATCTGCAGGTTTGAAGAGTTCCAGGTTGAGTTCATCTTTGACGGTTTGGATGAGTGTCGACTTCCTCTGGACTTCCACAACAATGAGATCCTGACTGATGTTACTGAGTCCACTTCAGTGGATGTGTTGCTGACAAACCTCATCAGGGGGAAACTGCTTCCCTCTGCTCGCCTCTGGATAACCACACGACCTGCAGCAGCCAATCAGATCCCTCCTGAGTGTGTTGACATGGTGACAGAGGTCAGAGGGTTCACTGACCCACAGAAGGAGGAGTATTTCAGGAAGAGATTCAGAGATCACAAGCAGGCCAGCAGAATCATCTCCCACATCAAGACATCACGAAGCCTCCACATCATGTGCCACATCCCAGTCTTCTGCTGGATCACTGCTACAGTTCTGGAGGATGTGTTGAAGACCAGAGAGAGGGGAGAGCTGCCCAAGACCCTGACTGAGCTGTACATCCACTTCCTGGTGGTTCAGTCCAAACTGAAAAACATCAAGTATGATGGAGGAGCTGAGACAGATCCACACTGGAATCCAGAGAGCAGGGAGATGATTGTGTCTCTGGGAAAACTGGCTTTTGAACAGCTGCAGAAAGGCAACCTGATCTTCTATGAATCAGACCTGACAGAGTGTGGCATCAATATCAGAGCAGCCTCAGTGTACTCAGGAGTGTTCACACAGATCTTTAAAGAGGAGAGAGGGCTGTACCAGGAAAAGGTGTTCTGCTTCGTACATCTGAGTGTTCAGGAGTTTCTGGCTGCTCTTCATGTCCATTTGACATTCACCAACTCTGGTGTCAATCTGCTGTCAGAAGAACAATCAACGTCTAGGCCAGTAAATGACAAATTTACAGTAAAACTCTTTTACCAGAGTGCTGTGGACAAGGCCTTACAGAGTCCAAATGGATACCTGGACTTGTTCCTCCGCTTCCTCCTGGGCTTGTCAGTGCAGACCAATCAGACTCTCCTACAAGGCCTGCTGACACAAAAAGGCTCACAGACCAATCAGGAAACAGTCCTGTACATCAGGGGTAACATCGGAGAGAATCTCTCTGCAGAAAGAAGCATTAACCTGTTCCACTGTCTGAATGAGCTGAACGACTGTTCTCTAGTGGAGGAGATCCAACTGTACCTGAGTTCAGGAAGTCTTTCCACAGATAAACTTTCTCCTTCTCAGTGGTCAGCTCTGGTCTTCATCTTACTGTCTTCAGAAAAAGATCTGGACGTTTTTGACCTGAGGAAGTACTCTGCTTCAGAGGAAGGTCTTCTGTGGCTGCTGCCAGTGGTGAAAGCTTCCAGTAAATCTCTGTATGTTCATACACAATCAAATCAATTAAATTAACCTTAAATATGCAGCTGTAAAACAAGAAAGAAAATAATTGATAACTTGTTGCTTTTTCTTCAGGCTGAGTGGCTGTAACCTATCAAAGAGAAGCTGTAAAGCTCTGGCCTCAGTTCTCAGCAGCCAGTCCTCTAGTCTGATAGAGCTGGACCTGAGTTACAACGACCCGCAGGATTCAGGAGTGAAGCTCCTGTCTGCTGACCTGAAGAGTCCACACTGTAAACTGGAAGCTCTCAGGTAAGATTTACAGTTCATCTCAAATGATTTGAGATATGTCTTCAAACTTACTGTACTGTAGATCCACACAGTCAAAACAGCCTTTCAGATCAGAATTAGTGAACACTCAATGTATCATCTGCAAAGGGTAACAAAACATTCAGGTAGCAGCTTCTCATTTTTAGATGCTGACTACCACTTTCCCTGGTTAAAATGATAAATGGCGGCGGCAGCGGCAGGTTATATCAGCTGTCACTAATTAACGCTAATTCCACAAGTAACTTGATGACATGCCAAAATTAAACTTGTCTGTTGTCTGGTTAAAGTGCTCTGTGCAAGCTGGTGTCTGTGACCAAGGATAAAAAGCAAGCTTATTGGCAGCTTGTCAAACAAAAAAAACACACAGGATTACCGGACAGGCAGGGAAAGGTCCGAGGGGCAGGTTGGGGTCGTTAACAGGTTGGCAAACAAAGTCCATAGCAAAGAAGTCCAAATAAGGTGCAAGGTGAACAGGCAAAAGTCCAAAAGGGCAGGCTGTTCTTGTGGTGTCAGTTAAACTATATATTATAATCTATAATCTAGTTTAGTCTCCTGCTCTGGCGTTTTCTGTTTTATATATTATTATTAGTAGTAGTATTTTAACCATTGGTATTCTTATTCTGATTTGGTCTACGGTTTATGCAAGCTAGGGTTACCAGCACTGACGGTTCTGGTGAACAAATCTGAAGCCAGTGTAGGGTAAAATGACTATATTCTTAAAACAGCCACCTCCACAGGTTTCCAGTGGCTGCTCAAATCCGATTCAAGATACTTGCCTATCGTACTGCAAATTGCTCAGGCCCCCTACATCCTGAACATGGTCAAACCATACACCCCAGGCCATTCAATTTTTTGGGTTATATCCACATGGTTGAATGCACTTATTGTGAGTTGCTTTGGATAAAAGCGGCAGCTAAATAAATGCAATGTAATATATATATACTGCGGGGGTAATAAGGGGATGGGAAACAGGTGTGGGAGTCAGGTGATCTGGCAGAAAGCACAAGGGTAGGTGGGAATGGCAGGCTCTGGAATGAGAGGAGAGTTCATGGCAGTATAGGGAACAGCAAGAATGTTATGAATTAGCAGACACTGTGACATGCATGAGCGGACTCTCCCTTTTGAGCTTGACCCTAAAGACTTGGAAGTCTGAGTTAGACAGCAGCTGGGTTACCACCTTGGAGATGGGGAAAGGACCCACAAAGCATGGGGCCAACTTCAGAAGCTCCACCCTAAGGGTGAGGTCCTGGGTAGAAAGACAGACCTTCTGCCCGGGCAAGTAGCGGCAGGCCTGGGTGCGCCCACGTCGGCATTCTTCTTGTAGTAGGCAGAGGACCGTAGGAAGGGTGGAGCGGGCCTACAAGGTGAGGCAGCAGCAGCGAAATAAGGCCTGGACTGAGGGAACACTGGCTTCCCGCTCCTGTTCAGGGTAGAGCAGCATAGCCGTGGATGCACTGGAATAGGGAGAGGCCGGTGGCAGAACTGGGAAGTGTGGGGTGGGCATATTCCATCCACAGGAGCTGTAGCACACAGGAGGATGGGTTATGGGAGGAAATGCACTGTAGGGCCTTCTCCATCTCCTGGTTAATCCTCTCGGTCTGCCTATTGGACTGTGGGTGGAAGCCAGTTGCTATAAATTCCTTTTTGTAAGTGTCTCTGACTAAAATAAAAATTGTAGAATAAATGGAACTTCAGATTCACCCTTTGAGATTTGAATACCAATGTAAGGAACAAATACTTGAATATTTCATCTAGCTGAAATGTTTGGTTCATCTGAGACTCAACATTAAAAGTGATCACACTTAAAATTGAATGTTTTATTCTTTTTTCACTCCATATTGCTTCTTCAGGCTAAATGGCTGTAAGCTGTCATGGAGAAGCTGTAAAGCTCTCCTCTCCATTCTCAGCTGCCAGTCCTCTAATCTGAGAGAGCTGGACCTGAGTAACAATGATCTGCAGGATTTAGGAGTGATACAGCTCTCTGATGGTCTTCGGAGTCCACACTGTACACTGAAAATTCTCAGGTTAGGTCATGTTACCCTTCGAGATATTTTGCTAAACTGAGGTCCATGCTGTGAAAACAGTCATTCTCAGATCAGTATTTCTGAATCTGCGAAGGCTAACCTTCAGGATTTGAATGACATGTTTTGCTCAGAATTTTCTATTTCTCTGAATGTCTATATTTAAATCATATATTTAAAGCATGACTAGTTTGGGCACTAAGTTACATTGACCTCATTGTTCCTTGTGAGCTGGAATGCAACCTGAAATCTGTATTCATTCTTTTTTCATTCTTTTTCTTTAGGCTGAGTGGCTGTAACCTGTCAAATGAAAGCTGTGAAGCTCTGGCCTCAGTTCTCAGCAGCCAGTCATCTAGTCTGAGAGAGTTGGACCTGAGTAACAACGACCTGCAGGATTCAGGAGTGAAGCTGCTGTCTGTTGGACTTCAGAGTCCACACTGCAAACTGGAAGCTCTCAGGTCAGGTTAAAATGCTTTTGTCAACCAATTTATTATAACTATAAATTTGATGTTGAGTATTCACACGTGTGTTCATATAATTGTATCATTTGTGGTCACACATTTCCTACAGTGGTTAAGCCACATAGGCCTAATTTTCCACAATCCACCATCTTTCAAAATCTTGTTATTGTAGCTGATATTTCTGTTACTGTTTTCTGTTACAGACCTTTTCTGTCACCAGTATGTATCTGCAGAACCAGCAGAAACATTAACAATCCATATAGTTAATTTAAAGGCCCTGAAAAATTATTTTCTCAACCAGCTTCTTACTTTGAGCGATGGGGTCCAACATTAAACTGACAGTTTTCAGCCAAAGTTAAAACTATTTTGATTATTTCACATGACAGATTTGGGTTGATGTGGGCGGGGGGCTCAGTTAGAGACTATGAAAGATTATGTATCTAATCCACCAGATCGTGATCAACGCTGATAGTGACCTGATTTTCCCAAATATTATATGTAGGTAAAAGGGAGAACTTTTATCAGTCAGTACTTGCTATCAGCAGAAACCCTGAGTTGAAGAATCAGAATCAGTTTAGGGAGAGAGAATTTTGTTGCACCCACCTTTCCTTACGATTTCCTCATCTGGCGTGTATCGTCTTTTGGTTTGGGCTGTTTGTAGTCTGTCAGGTTGTCTGCTTGCAGAGGAGGGCTGTGTTTCCCTGGCCTCAGCACTGAGCTCCCACCTTTCTCATCTGAGAGAGCTGGATCTGAGCTACAATCATCCAGGAGACTCAGCAGTGAAGCTGCTCACTGCTGGACACAAGGATCCACACTGGAGACTGGACACTGTCAGGTAGGGAGAGGAGGGGGAGAGGAGTGTTGCAAGGCACAGCCAATGTCTGGTACAGGTGCTACAGGTGCTTGGGAACTATTTTCTCATACTGTCATCTTGTGTCTTATACATAAATTTGGATATGAGTGTTGTTGTGAAGCAATTTACAGTACTGTAGTTAGTGCAGGAGAGGTCAAAAGCTATTTGCCTTTAAGAAGAACCTCCTTAGAGATTCAAATGAAAACATGGATACTGGCAGTAATTTATAGTATAGGTATTGGAAATAAGAGTATGAACAAAACAGTGTTTATGAAAACAATTTAGGATCCATGTTTCTTCTATTATCAAGGAGATTATGCTGGTATGACTCTGTTAATCTCATCCTTCCAGGGTGGACAATGGTGGAGTGCAACGGTCAAAACCAGGGCTAAGGAAGTGTAAGTGTGTTTTAGGTTGATTTATGAAAGCAAACGTATACTCGTTCAAATATGTAGAGAAAAACCCAAGGTGTGACATTGATTTAAATCCTTGTGAGAGTGAAGATGTTCAATGTCATCATATCTTTAAATACATTAACAGAGTATATGTATCATGTCTTGTTCTCACCATCAGATGGGTAGCTGGTGAACATAAAGGAGCATTTAGCAGCTGAAGAGCCAGATATTTTTCTCAGGAGTTGATGGAGACCAAACCAGAGCTAAAAGGAGAGTGAATATTGGAATTCCATTCATCGGGTTGCCAGAAATCCACATGAATACTAATGTTGCTCCTGGTCTGTTGGTTGTGTAAATAGGCAACTGTTTGCTAACTTATTTACCATAACAATTTTATAAGATGACAGTATGTCAAAGTTGAATTTACAGCTTGTTATGCTGCCCCCATATGGACAAAAAACTATTAATGCTCCTTTAAGTCCTGGTTTGGTCCACCATGTTGTGAGGAAAATATCTGGCCCTCGTTGGCTTGCTTAATGTTCCACTCCATGGATGTATAAAGAGAAGTGGATAAGCGTCGGAGACAGGGCCCCGTTCATTCCTATGAAAGTTGCTCAGTGGTGCATAAAGCCAATAAAGTTTGACTTCTGGGTATAAAATTAAGTGGATCTTACACACAGCTTCCGCATCGTGCGGCCCATAGAGCAAATGCACTAGCGTTTCCTTTAACCCCGCCTCCCAACCGCTCGGTCTCAGGCTCGCTCACATGAATGACAGTGGATTCAGCTATTAGTGAATTTGACAACTTTTAACTTTTTAATGACTGCTGCTGTATTGTGTCTTGTTCCCTCCATCAGATGCCTGTGAACTCACAATGGACCCAGACACAGCACACAGGAACCTGTTCCTGTTAGAGAACAACATTGTGACAGATGAGGAGGAGGAGCAGGCATATCCTGATCTCTTCGAGAGGTTTCAGTGCTGGTACCAGCTGCTGTGTAGAAATGGTCTGACTGGTCGCTGTTACTGGGAAGTCAACTGGATAGGGCTGGTATCTATAGGAGTGACTTACAGAGGAATCAAAAGGAGTGGATACAGTGATGACAGCCGGATTGGAGGGAACGACAGCTCCTGGAGTCTGGACTGCTCTGCTGGTAGTTACTCTGCCTGGCACAATAACAGAGTCAAAACCATAGACAACCATGCCCCCTCCACTGTTTGGAACAGAGTGGCAGTGTATGTGGACTGGCCTGCTGGTACTGTGGCCTTCTACAGAGTCTCCTCTGACATACTAAGCCACATCCACACCTTCCACTACACCTTCACTGAACCTGTTTATCCTGCCTTTAGGATTCGGTCTGAGTTTACGTATGGGCTTTGCAACTCAGTGTCTCTATGTCACATGGATGAAGAATACTAGAGAAACACTGGTGACTGACAACTGCTGATAAGCTCACTGTGTACAGAGTCCCATGCACGCTGTTATATCTCTAACCATGTCATGTTACCTGTATAGCAATTATAACTTGAGCTCCGACTGAATGCTAACCATTTATTCTGCAACTGCAGCACGTTTCATAGCAGCATGGCTAACAACCAAAAGGACAGAGCATGTAGGTTACCCATAATTCCCTTTGGGTTCCTGCCTACCGTAGTCATTCTAGCCCAAAATACACAACACACGCCATCACACACACACATACACGTACATAATTAATATGCATAACAACTATTAAAAAAAAGTAATATTTTCACTTGAGATAAATGTATGTAGATGAAAATGTATTTTACAGAGCTGATTTCTCAGTAATGAGTGTTTGAAATGTTTTATGTTGAGGTTATGAGATATCCACATCTGAAACTTGTGCCATCAATACAATCAGTGTAAATTTAATTTTTGTTGGTGGTGCACAGTGGATTAAAAATTACATTTTCAGAAATTCAACAGTAGTAGTGTCTTTCTAGAAACAATGTCCCAGTTACTATGGATAATCCATCTACCTTGATGTCAACATTTTTCTTTAGGACTACTTTCTATTAAAGAGATGAAGAGTTCCCATGAAAACTGTTTACAGTCAGGTCTGGGGATTCTTCAGAGTAACTGCAACATTCTAGAAAGACATGTTTTCAGTGCTATGAGCGCACCACAACTGCATAAATGCAAACCTATGTTAAGGCACATACCATATAACTGCGATGTCGCTGGTTCGATTCCAGCTGGGGACTTTTGTTGCATATCATGCCCCCTTTCTCTCTTCCTTGTCTACTTCTACCAATAAAGGTGAAAAAAATCTAATCTTGTAGTGATATTATTTGGTCAAATACTGTTTCCAAGGTCAAGAATGAACAATCTGATCCGAACATTCTGTTATCTTTCGTCAAATTTGATATACTTTTTTAAAAACATTTTGTATTGGTTTTCGGAGACAGAAAAAAGACAACAAATAATGACATGACATTGAAAAAAAAAGAAAGAAGAGAAAAATATATAAATGTGATTATAAAATAACTGTATACAAACCTAGCTTAATGGATACAAAGAAATGGTGGTTAAAGTTGTAGGCAATAAAGACTTACTGGTGTTGATTCTTACATGAGCAATAAAGGGTATAAAGAACTGTTTAAGGAACAGTTGACAGCTGTATGTTCTCTCTAATGTGGACCCGAAAGGGTTCCAGAGTTTGTGAAATTTGTTCGTGGATCCTCTCAAAGAAACTTTAATTTTCTCTAATTTAAGAAAGAACAGGACCCATTGCATAAAGCTAGGTGACGGGCGAGAAACGTGGCAAAGAGATTACAGTCTGCCTCTCTTTTTGAAAGGGAAAGCGTAGGAGAAGAGACACCAAAAAATAGCCAGCAGGGGGCATGGATGAACTGATCTACTGAGACAGGTGGTACTTAATGAAAAGATTTTAAGCCAGAATTCCATGATTTTGCTGCATGACAGAACATGTGAACATGAGTGGCTGGGATTGATTTGCAGCAGTTGCTCACCTCAGGGAACAGTTTTGACAATTTTAGATTTGTCCAGTGACTGCGGTGTAGTATTGTAGTACTACAATTGCTTTGTTGGTCTCCTCTAATGTAATTGGGCTATCCAAAATTTCCACTTCATCAATACTGACCTTAGTTGTTGGAACATTTATTAAAAACTCATGGAGATCTTCAGAGCTAGAACCTTCTTCAGAGGAATTTAGTGATATGTAAAATGCCTGAAATACATTATTTATTTCTTGAGGGTCATGAGTAAGTCCGTTACTAGCATTTATTTCTGAGATTAATTGAGATGCAGATGACTGTCTCAGTTTATGAGTCAGAAGCCTATTAGGTTTACTCATACTCATAGTAGGAATGTCTAGATTTCAAAAGCATCTCTTCAGCTTTGACTGTGGAGAGACTGTCAAATTCATTTTGAGTCTCTCTTTATATAATTTTGCAGAGGGAGAAGTTGCGTATTGTCTATCTAAATGTGAAATATGATTAGTGATATTATTTAAAGTAGACATGTTCTGTCATAATTCACTGGATTTGACTCAATCGATATGAGCGCAGCAGGAGAAGAAACAGGCACAGGTTCCACTTGAAAGCATTTATTATTTTCTTCAGTCAGGTCAAAAGGTGGAGTTGAGTGGTTTTGCTTCTACAATTAAAAGAAAGTAAACATACAAATCAAATTCTAGTTCCTTGAATTACAGAAATCAATTAATAACTGATCACATCAGTACAATAATACATCCCAACTTTAACATAATTATGTCAGAATTAACTACATAGCTTAGATGTATAGCTTTACAATGACAAAGTAACATTACTTGGAAAATAAAATGGCATAAACTACTCACTCAACACACTCAGGAACAAAGGACAAAAGACAGAGGCAACCAGCTCAGCCGTAGTGCAAACGAAGAATGAGCTCAGGACACTAAATGCACCTGTGTCAGCTGCCTAATTAGCATACCTGTGTCTGCTTCCAGGGAAAGTCCTTCTGTGCTCCCCAGTCCAGCAGTCATGTGACCTCCACTTCCAACAAGACAAATGCTTTTTTCTTTCATAAGATGCATAGGAAATGAATTGCCCTCTAAGATATACCTTGAGAGTTTCCAAAATTATACAGTTTCAGGTGTGGCATTTATTAGGGCCCGAGCACTGACAGTGCGTAGGACCCTATTGTATTTCTAAGGATTATTATTCTTTGTCCGATTCAATCGCACTTTTGAGGCCCTAAACATGCTCAAAAACTCATGAAATTTTGCACATGCGTCACAAATGGCCAAAAATTTTATATTTTATAGGTCTCCCACATGGGTGTGGCAAAATGGCTCAGTAGCGCCCCCTCCAAACGTTTCACCTACATGCACCAAATTTGGTATGCATGTGTATCATGTCCAGACTCACAAGAAAAACCATAGGAACCATACCCTAAACACAACAGGAAGTCAGTTATTAATAATACAATCTCCATTTTTTAATGATTTTATGCCTTTTGGACGCTCCATACTTTTGCGAACTTGTCCTACAGATTTTATCGGATCGCTTTCAAACTTGGACCATGCCCTCTTAACAAGATGGCCATCAAACGATACTCGTGGATTTTGTTTTCGTTACACGGTCTGCCTGTGAGGTGGCGTGGAAGTTAGGTGTTTCGCCGCCACACAGGAAGTGCTTTATAACTGGACTATACATTGTCCTAGAGGCCCCAAACTTACCACGTGCCATAGTCTGACATGCAGCAGCTTCTCTCTGCTCTGCTCTATGTGTGTCTGTGTGTTGTAGCTGACATCTTGGACACACACACACACACACACACACATACAGACACACACACTGTCCTGTGCTTTCTTCGCCACCAAACAGGAAGTGGTTTATAACTGGACTGTACATTGTCCTAGAGGCCCCAAACTTCCCATGTTTCATGAACCCCCCGCCCTGAAGACGTCTATATGTAAATTTTCAGCCACAGTCGTAGCGCCACCTAGTGACAGCAGGAAATGACATGTTTTATAGTCTGATGTGTTGTGAGGCAGTGGTTGCTGCACTCCCCGACGTGCGCAGGTGTGCGAGGGCCCGTTCATCGCTGCTTGCAGCTTTAATTAAATTTGATATACTTATTGACAAAGATTCAAATTTGTTTTTTCAATAAAAATTCAATTCAATTCAATTCAGTTTTATTTATATAGCGCCATATCATAACAAAGTTATCTCAGGGCACTTTTCCTAGTAGAGCAGGTCTAGACCGACTCTTTATATTTACAGAGACCCAATATTTCCCACCATGAGCAAGCACTATGCGACAGTGGCAAGGAAAAACTCCCTTTTAACAGGTAGAAACCTCGAGCAGAACCAGGCTCTAGGTGGGCGGTCATCTGCCTCGACCGGTTGGGTTGAAGGGGGAGGGGGGGAGCAGGAGAGAGCAGGAGGAAAGAGAACATACAGCAGCACAATACAGTTTCACACAGAGATGTAACGCAATGGCCGCGGCAATGGCATGGCTGTCAACACCAACAGAAACAATACTAAGAGCAATATTACAGCAGCAGTACTAATAATAATAGCAACAGCAGCTGCAGCAGCGGGTGCAGAGGAGGAGCACGGGGGCAGCAGGCGGCCGCAACCATAGATCCAGACCTACAGCTCCGGAGGCAGAAACACCTGCAGAAAGCAACAGAAGGAGAGAAAAAGGGGAGAGAAAGCACACAACTACGGGAAGAAGTTGAATTAGTAACAAGCATTGATGGGATATGAGGGCGTACAGATGGAGAGGAAGAGGAGGAGAGAGGAGCTCAGTGCATCATAGGAAGTCTCCCGGCAGTCTAGGCCTATAGCAGCATAACTAAGGGGTGGCTCAGGGCTCACCTGAGTCAGCCCTACTATAAGCTTTATCAAAGAGGAAAGTCTTAAGCCTACTCTTAAATGTGAGGAGGGTGTCTGCCTCCCGTACACAAACTGGGATCTGGTTCCACAGGAGAGGAGCTTGATAGCTGAAGGCTCTGGCTCCCATTCTACTTTTAGAGAACCACAAGGAACCCTGCATTCTGGGAGCGCAATGCTCTAGTGGGGTAATAGGGTACTATGAGCTCTTTAAGATATGATGGTGCCTGACCATTTAGGGCTTTGAAGGTGAGGAGAAGGATTTTAAATTCTATTCTGGTTTTTACAGGGAGCCAGTGTAGAGAAGCTAATATTGGAGAGATATGATCTCTTTTCCTGGTTCTTGTCAGTAAACGTGCCGCAGCATTCTGGATCAGCTGGAGAGTCTTAAGGGACTTATTGGGGCAGCCTGATAGTAGAGAGTTGGAAAAACAATCCGTCTTCAGCCTACTTGAACCATATACAGACAGGTCAAAGGGCCCAACAGAGAAAACCTCTCCAAATCAACTGAAAAGTGGAACAAATGGGCATTAAAGCCTAATGGAATTGATGGTAGTCCATGCTGGTCAACCATAAATTAACATCACAGCTGTATTTTCAAATTAAAGCCACAAGGTGACAAACAAGACCACTCTATTACAATCATCTTTTCGAATTATGGTCAGAAATGTTTCAATCATTCAAGTATAATTGAGGTCTGTGCAGAGAACTGAACATTGTTATGATATTACACTGTATGTCATGTTCACAGAGTGAAGCAGCTTTAAACACTACTAGTGAAGCACTGCGTTACGACCGGCAGAGGGCGCTGAGCAGCCACTGAAAGAAGTCGACTCCAGACACAAACAAGAATCACAGAATAGTGACTGAGAGCTGCGTCAAGCTGACAAGAGTTTGGAGTAGCCCGCGCAATACCAGAAGTACATTTTTCAGAATAAAAGCATCACATATAACAACATTAAAAAGTGTAGCATTTTAACCATGATCATTACAAGTTATCTGACATTTGACTTTTAAATGCGGGTAATAGTTTTTATTTCTTGACCTTTCTGGAAGTTACACCAACGCCAACTCCGGCCATCTTGATTTACCTACCCCGCTGACGATAAATTGCTCCAATTAATCTTTTATTTTGAAAGATTTGATCGAAACAGCAAGTCTATTATCCTGGCTAGCTTGGCACGGGTGTTCTATAAGAGTTAAGTGGTTTGTGGAATATTTGGGAATCATATTTGTGGAATAGAGGCGAACGGACTGGCAGTGAAAGTAACCTTTAGCATGTATACGTTTTTTCTTAACTTCCTAAACGCCAAATAAGACCGATTATCTTAAACTGAGAGGGCAGAAGAGGGACTACGAAAACTGTTGTAAATTTAAAGTCACGCTGTAACAAAAAGGATGGCGACGAGTCGAGCAGTGGATTCGGTGGCATTTATAATTCACCGTCGAAACTGAGGATTGTTTTTCCAATAAGCTAGCTAGTTGTGTTTCGGTAAAAGCTGTATGCTTCCTTGCTGTTTCCAGAGTGACTTAAAAGCGCCATACTGGGAAAACGAAGTCAAATGTGTACTCAGACATTTCATGGTAAGTGCTGCAGCAAGCCCCAATGCCATTCTTTCCAAAGCTGTTACACCACGCCAAACTCCATTTGTCAATATTTCCATTATTCCATTTAAACTGACTTGTGTGTCTCAGAACAAGAAGGTAAACCGTATATGAATTTATACAAAGTACTTTTCAAATGGTCATACATGTAATTATTCAATCAACATATATTTGAATCAAAGTTTTACTTTTGTAACTGCTTTTCTCAGAATTTCACAGCTGTAAGCAGTAACCAAATGTACACGTATAAATGTAATGAAAATGAGAATTGGTTGCTACGTTATACGTATGCCGAATGAAACAGTGTCTCTTTGACTCTTTAATCACTTGTGCCATAATTAATCGATATGTAACACTGCGTATAAAGAAGTCGATCTTAAATTGATTTTTAAACGGAAGTAGCATTGCTGTTTGATACGGAAGTTAACAGAGCAGTGTTGGAATTAAACAATAAAGGCAATATGCTGCAAGGAAAGTATCCGGTACGGAGACTGTATTATTTTCTAGGCAGATTAGGTACAAGAGTATCTTATTTCAACATGGATTAGTTTTATATATTCTCTCAGTGGAAGCCTAGGAAGGTCGGGCCAGTGCGGGGAAACAGATCAAATCGCCCTTTAAACAGTGTTGGAAATGGAACCTTTAAACTATTATCTTTACAATGGGATTTTGACTCGATGTCCACAGTATGCCAGTATATATTTTTCTCTCAGATTTGGCTATTGGAAAACAGTGACTTAAGCTTGATGATCACGGGCTGTGTGGCATTTTAAGGCAACTTTCTGTTCCCTCTCTGTTGTCATTAACCTGTATTTATGCACAATTTTGTTGTTTGAAGAACTGCATCTGATTATTTTCATTATCGACAATTAATCTGTCTATTATTTGAATTGTTTATGCACTAGTTGTTTGTCGATCGAAAGAATACTGTGAAGAGGAGATTGATCATTTTCCCATTGTTTTGGCTTTTCAGTGTGGACAGAGTTTTGCAAAAACAACCTGAAAACACTGTGGCCACATGTTGCTTTCACATGTAAACAGAGTTTTGTGGTGGTGCAGTGTGGACAGTCTTCAGTGGGCCAAATGCTGGCCTTCATCCCTTGACCTGGGCTGTGAAGGACAGCCTCTCTGTTGTTGAGATGTCTCTGCTCTCCTGAAAATAGCTCCAACCACTAAATAGGCTCCAGTCTGTGTGGAAGCCTGGCTCTCAAATGAGACTCCTGTGAACTTGTTGGTAAACTGCTGCCTCTGACTGATGACTCGCCAAAATCAGACCAGTATGAACACCCACTACATCAGCAGAAGTGCAGCCTGTCTGCTGCTGGTGGGACTCAATGGAGACTCCTGTCCTCCATTTTGAAACTAAACAGGGCTCTTTGTGGGGGACAGAAACCAGTATTGGAAACAGATATGTGGGATTTTAAATTTTGGGGGGCACAAGTAAGTGCGCACCAGTGAGCTGTAAAATGGGGTTTTAGAATGTGTCCGGGGCAATTTCATTCAATGGCTCATGCGACCACATCCAAATGAAACCAACAATTCCTGCTACAGCTGTAATCGATAATAAATGACAATGTGTAATTTGAGAGCCATCGCTTGTAGTGATGAACCTACAGAGAATTATCAGCTGAATGTGCAACAGAGAGGGAATACTGGACTGACATTCATCAGGTGACACAAACACCATTCCACATGGATGATCATGTTGCTCTGTAACTGCTGGGTTTGTCAATAAGCAACTGTTTGCTGACAAGTTCACCATATTTATTGACTTAAAGGTGGTGATGTGTCAATGTTGTGTTCACAACTTGTTTTCGCTACCCCTAAGTGGCCAAAAGAAATCAGTTATTGTAGGTTTAAAGCTTTCCACCGGTGAATCACTGAGAGGCTTTTATCGTGCAGCATAGGAATGCATTTTCTGGGCTTTTATTGTGAAGAAGCTATCAAAAAGCAGAAAATATAGCATGAACCCCCTCCATGTCACATAATGTTATAATGTGATTCATGCCATGTGGTCTCAGAAATCAGAACTTCTCTAACCTGTTAGAGTTCTCTCCAGTGCTCAGAAAGGCCTGTCATGCACTCGGCTGAAGTGTGAAGAATATGTTGTTTGAGGTGTTGTGTGAACATGCCTCTAAATACACTGTTGAATCTGCCCCTTTTCCTGTGCAGGTTTCCATGTGATGGTGTGAGGATGGGACGTGTTGGAAGTGACTGCAGCCCTGGAGGCTGATGAACCCGCTCCATTGGCCAGTCAGGATGCACATAGTTTCAGTTGGTGTCAGCAAGTTCTGCTTCCTGTTTTCCCTTGCATTCTGCGGCCTCCTGCTTCTGCTCATCCCTGCCCTCCAGCCTCCAGCTCGTCAGGTGGACCTGCCTCAGCCCCGACCCCGAGTCAGACCTGCACATGCAAGCCCATCACACCATGCCAGGGTTTCAGCATTGTCTGTCCATGCTGGGAAAATTGACTCGACCACAGGGCTGAATAGGAGCTCAGCAGGACAAGGGGGATACCTGGTTACCAGGAATGATAACCATAGTCCCAAGAGGGGGACGGACTCCAAAAGAGGGGCTCTTCCTGGAGGAAAGGGTGGTGGACTTTCAGAGTCCAGGTCTCGGGACCTGTTAGAGTTAAAGGACATTTTTATTGCAGTGAAGACTACCAGGAAGTACCACAAGTCCAGACTGGAGCTGCTGATTCAGACCTGGGTTTCCCAAGCTAAAGAACAGGTGAGGAGAGCTGGAGTCATTTATTGGTTTGGATGTAGCCTTAACTCACCTGTGCTCCTTGTAGGCTGAAGGCGTGATCACTGCTAACATATAACAGTAACACAAAGTGAATGGATACTGTAGTGCTGAAAGGATTAGTTGTCTGACAGAAAATAGTAATAAATCTTAATAAATGAAATCATTTGTCATTTATCAAGCAAAATACCAAAATGAGTGGGTTCAGCTTCTCAGATTTGCTTCTTTTCTCTGTTTTATATCTTCGATATCTTTGATAGTTGGACTATTTGTTGGACAAAACAAACTATTTGACGGCATCACCTTGGGCTCAGACAAGTTGCAGTGGGTATTTTTCACTGGGATATAATATTACTAGTCCAGTGCCCATTCGGGGCGTGGCCATATTGGGCGCGTGCCCTTTCGGAACAGGCTGATGGCTTGGCTCCCGGTATGGCTGCTTGTAGCGTTCTCGAGAACTGCTCATCTCATCGACTTAACACTCGACACTGCACTCTCTCGGGCAATACTCTCTGCAAGTGTGGAGTCGATCGGATGAACGGTTGTCGAGAATATCGAAAGACGGACTGACAGAGACTCCTTTTTTTTGTAGTTAGATTTCAGCTAACACTCAGTAGGATTTGATATATGTTTACTTGTTCACAAATTAAAGTGTATTAGTTTTAAGTAACTAAATAAAAAATATAAATATTTCATAAAATTTTATTTCAGGTACTGTATCAGAAATACTGCAGAACATTATGTACTGCCACAGCAGTGACGGTAAACATGGGGAGCGATACACTGGGTAACATTTTAGCTAGTTCTCCAAGGAGAATACATTCATTCATTGAAATGCTGCAGTATTGTTTACCTCTCTTCCAGGGCCAGTGTCATTCATCTCAGTTTGGCGTTTTCATCAAAGCTGTATGGACACATGTCCCAAATGACTCATGGCTTCAGTATTTGCATTACATTACATTACATTCATTTAGCACACCCATTCATCCAAAGTGACCTGCTTATGGGAACAAGAGCTATTATGTCATCAAAATCTGAAAGTGCAACATTCCCAAATAAGGTATCAACCAGGAGGAGTTAGGGGACCTTGTGATGTGGAAGTAGTGCTAGCTGCTAACGTTACTCACCTTGGGTTTAGTGTTCTGACAGTGTTGTGTTGAAGTCTGTTTCCCCTTTGCTTAACCTGAACCCAACCTTAGCCCTTACCCCAACCAGTCATCTACGATGAATAACTCAGTCTGGCACAGACCACAGACCACAGACTTAACCCCAACTAGTCATCTGTCCAGTGCCTAACCATACCAACGCTATGGTAAACACTATTGAAGTGGAAACAGATTTTGACAGAAGACCAGCAACCAGTCATTGTCAGCATGCACGCTGTCTTCTTAAAGGAGTACTGAGATTTGCGACTGAGATTATCTCCAGCATATTCTATGATACCACTGCACTTTTTGCAGACTGCAAATTAAATGTAAAGATTTCAGGAAACAGTCTGACATTTCTTTCAGGGTTCAGGGTGTGTGATTGGAGAATGTAGCTTGCTAGCTGGCAGGTGGCACGCACTGAGAGAGACGCATTCAGAATGGATGCAATCATACCTCTGTTCTATTTGTTTTCCACTATGTATAAATTAGTCTTTATACCTCTGTTAATTGATCATGAAAATAACTGTTAGATGCAGCCCTGAAATACTGTGCGAGCTTATAACTTGACATAACTTCAGCACAAAATAAATCATATTTATATGAAGCTCTCAGTTAAAACACCACCCAAACAAACTGTGTTTGCTAAATTCTGTGGGAGTTTAGAAATATGACCACTCTACATAACCCAATCCCCAAGAGCTGAACCATCCAATATGACTGCCAGGGGTGTGGTAAATGAGCTAAAAGCCCAGCTATAATAATTCATGAGTTGTGACCATTAAAGCTATCATCTGCATACTGACAGCAGGTCATGACATTCAGAGCACGTCTTTATTATGTAAACACATTCTTGCAGAGTTGCAGCATGAGTCCACCACTTTATATTTGGATTTAGGCCTATACAGTGATGTTAGTGCTAATGGGTTTGGCTCTTGCCTGCGTATACCCTGTGTCTGGTGGAGATAAGGCAACACCCTAAAAAAACACCCAAACAACAGAGATTCCTCGCTGGTGCGGTTAGAGTTTGTCCTCGTTGACATTTAGTGGAACCACAGCACATTTATATGAAAATAAATCTTGACTCTACCACTCATCTGCTCTGTGTCAGAATCCCCTCTATCAGACCAAGTTGTTTATTGAGGTCACTGTGGAATCATTTGACAGTTTCAACCGCCGTATGTTGTTCTTCACTTTGGATAAGACCTAATACTTAAGTGTGTTTGTGTTCCATTATGGCAGTCTGGCCTGGGCCTCTGGAGAGGAACTTCCACAGCAACCTGAAACTGAGAGACATGTGCCAAAACACTTTTCTGTGCTCATTCTCTAAATGAAAGAATCTCTGCCCCACCAACCATCATATCCAAACACACCATCACCCACTGGGCCGCAGCTCTGACTCTCTTCTAATGTAACAATTTTATACCTGAGCTTTTTTTGAGAAGCTGGGGGTTGCATTGGAAACCAGTTTTAGTCTACAGTTGACATCAGAAAAACGGCCAAAATGGATTGTCCCCGACAATTTTGAATCATCATTAATATTCAGCCAACATAACGTGGCCAGTTTTCATGCTTTAAGTTTTGTAACACACAAAGTCAAATGTGAATGAAGAGGCTTTGGCATAAAGTAGTCCTAATAAAGCTAAAAGTATCCAACACAGAAAGCAATGTGACCAGCTCTCTATGGAGTGCTATTAAAAGCAATTAGGCAAGTCCCACTACCAGACAAAAAGCCTCAGTGTGGGGAGAAGGAGGTTTAACTGCAGAAACGCTCTGCCCCACTTCACCATGAAATGTCACAGTCAGAGAGAATGGAGGAGTTCCAGTTCAGTTTGTGCTCCCAGTATCAACAGCCAGGTCTGCTGTGAATGGGCTCCACTGTGACACTGTTCTGTGTTAACCTTTAACTAACCATTTATTATCAGATACTGGGAGGCATTACAGGCCTGTTGCTGTTTTATTTTACTGCTCTTAGGTCAGTAAAATCTGCCCCTTGTGTTTACAACTGCCTGTAGAATTAAAAGCTGCTCATACCAATATGTATTTAATGTAAATGTGTCAGTGTAGCTCCTCTACTATAGTAGTCTGTGTCGTGAATAGAGAAGGTATCTTCACATAAAGAGGCAGATCATGTCTTATTTAAAATAAGCCCAAGGTAAAGTTAAACAAGCCATTTGACTGTGTCATTAGATGGTATGTGAAGGTTAAAGCCTGCCTGCAGGGCTCTGAGGAGGCTGAGCATGCCTGTCTCTGTCTGCTGTACACTGTACATGACTAACTGTAGAAAAGACTTCACTATTGGAGGCTCTTGCATAAACTGAGATCGAGATGGAATGAGTGATGCTCATTGATCAAACACGTTGGTCAAAGCTTCACCGTCAGTGTAGCAGGTTAAGTTTGTGTCTTTTGTCTGTAAAAACCTTTGCAGTTTGACGAGTTTAACTTGGATTTCATCTGCACAACAGAACCTAAAGGGAAACGAAAAGGTGACAAGAAGCATGCAGTTCATATTCTTGTATATGTTATTTCTGTAAAATTCTCGACGTGTGTGTGTGTGTGTGTGTGTGTGATTGTCTTTCTCTTGCAACTGCACACGTGTCCTCATCAACAAGAGAAAACAATAGTCTGTGTATGTGTGCTTGCAGTTTTTAACAGTGTGTCTTTGTCCGTTTCAGACCTACATATTCACTGACGGTGAGGACAAGGAGCTGCGGATGAGAACAGGTAAGACGCTGGACAGTCAGGAAAAAGTATTCCTCATTCATTTTGTGTGGCCTTAATATATAGTGACCCAGCATAACATAAACATCAATAATCCTCCTGTTGTAACAATGAAGAATCAAATACAGATACGACATAAAGGTGTAAAGCACCAAAAATAATTTTAATATTTTGGGAAAGTGTGCCAATTAAATTTGAGTAATTGTGCACAACAGTATCTGGGCCAAATTGAGACATAAATTCTTTTATTGCACTAAGGCAGTTTTGAATTGTATCTAGCTACATAGACGTATAATGTTTAACGGCCGGGCCACACCGGCGACCTGAGCAGCGTGTGACTGCTGTCTCGCTGAACTGCCAGTCCCATCTTTCCACATTGAGTTTGCCTTTGATAACGGCCATCAATAAAAGAATGTTTCATTTTATGACACATTTCATTTATATTTAGTTTAGACAGAAAAAGGTTAAGAGACTTGTGCTCAACTGTAAGTGGGGAGTTATCAATATTGAAACTGAAAGGTGTAATGTTGCTGGTTTGATGTCAATATGACTATCAACAGATCACTTTCACTGTATTTTTGCTGAGAACCACGTGCATCGCATGGAAAATATAGGTGAGACTCTGAATCTCTAGATGAGCCGCGCTGAAGACGCGCGCGAGATGTGTCTCACGCGGGCTGTGTGGCTGCTCTAACCTGTTAACATGGGCGCCGAAATGAAAAGCAAGAGGTTCCGCGCTGCACACGCGCTGCTCAGGTCGGCGGTGTGGCCCGGCCATAAAAGACGAAGCATAACAATGATTAGAGCTATGATGATAAGAGGTTGAAGAATACTGTTTGTGCACATTGAAAGTTACTCCTGTTATCAGATAACAAACATGCAGGCTGTATTCCTGAAGTATGTCAGTATGCTTTAACATTATCTGATATACAGATATACTGTAGATTACAGAAATATATGCAGATGTGCAAATGTTCATCCTCTTATAAAGAATGGTGTCATAGTGTTCAAATGTTCAGTGTTTGTACTGCAGTGCATGTGTCACAGGAATATGTAGTCATGTTCATGGATGCAGGTACAGATTTTTGAAACAAAGCAGATGGTAACATTTCTGATGTACAGCATCTCCAGTGCTTATGTACTGTTACCAACATCTGAATTATACAGGTGCAGGAACAGTAAGATACTGTACTGATACTGATACTGGAATTGAACTGTGCTGTCCTCTGCTGTCTCTTCCCAGGAGCTGACATCATCAACACTAACTGCTCAGCAGCTCACACCCGACAGGCTCTGTGCTGCAAGATGTCTGTGGAGTACGACAAATTCATCGAGTCTCAGAAGAAGTGAGTGAAAAGTGATCTGTACCTGATGTGAACAAACAGCAGGGATCCAATAAAAAGTTAACAGTTAATTAACCAACAGTTATTGATGCCACCAATAACACAAATTGACTTACAGGTACAGTGCTGGCTGTGTGTCTGTGTGTGTTGCAGGTGGTTCTGCCATGTGGATGATGATAACTATGTGATCCTCCCCAGCCTGCTGCGGCTGCTCTCCTCCTACCACCACAGCCAGGATGTCTACCTGGGCCGGCCCAGTCTGGATCATCCTATAGAGGCTGCAGAGAGGGTCAAGAGTGACGGATCGGTCAGTCAGCTTACACCTTATTAGGAGTTTCTGGCTCCACTAACTGTGAATTATAGCAGCGAGCAATAAAGCCAAATCCATGCTTCCTTCAGAAAACTGAGTGATGTGACAAAAGCAAGTTTTTTTTCTTCAGACTATTACACCCCTAACAGCTGGCTGATCCGGCTGGTTTTGTCTCATTTCAGGTGTCTGTCAAGTTCTGGTTTGCCACAGGTGGAGCAGGTTTCTGTATCAGCAGGGGTCTGGCACTGAAAATGAGCCCATGGACCAGGTAGGTCATCAATTAAGACATGTGGGATATGCCAATATTATTCAGGTTTTAGGAGCATTCTTTGGACATGTATACAGCGATACAGAATATGTGTCTCAGTTTGTGACACACGGCCTCTTGCCTGTTTACGGTCAGCTCTGTGCGTTGGAAACAAACCACTAGCCAAACTAGACAGTTTGCAAAGCTGGTGTAGAGATGTATGCACAAAAGAACCCACATTTCTGGTGGGAAGGAGAAACACACCTACTTTTGAACATTATGAAGGACTTGGATATCAACAGGTTTCTGGATATGTGCAGATATCGCAACGCCGACCTTTTCAAGAAGGCGGTTGAACGAATGAAAGAGGGAGGCTGAGTTCACACAGTCGAACAAGACTCCATGTCTTATGTGTGGCTACATGGTAGATACAGAAATGATGATCTGACTTGTCAGTTCCTAAAAAGGGCCACAAATCCTTAGTAGGTACCTTTTTCTTTGGCCTAAGTAAGATTACTCGCCAGATTTCCATCCGAATGTAGAAAATCGGCAAAGAAAATGCGGATTAATGCGCATTTCCATCCACTACCGTTATGTGATTATCAGGAGTTGATTTGTCGAGAAACAGCTGGTGGTGCTCTCCAGTCGGGCGCAATTAAACCAGTGCAGGAGAAGACAGCGCAATTCCATTCAATTCGATTCAGTTTTATTTATATAGCGCCAAATCATAACAAAGTTATCTCAGGTCACTTTTTCATGTAGAGCAGGTCTAGACCGTACTCTTTATATTTACAGAGACCCAACAATTGCAACAAGATGACGTAATTAAATGAGCGTCTGTCAAAGCTCAAATGGTGAAAAACTGTAGAAAACATGATGGAAATATAGCATTTGTTTGTTTCCCCTGTTAATGTGAGGAACGTTACAGTCTCCTCATCGCATCATGTACGTCATGATTTATATGGCCCTCCCTGTTTAAATAAAGGTTATAATACATTTTTAAAAATTGCGAAGTCTCTTTCCATTGCAGTTTGTCACATTTTGCTTTTATGGAAACACCAACTTTTTCACCTTAGCCAAGCGTAAAAACTGTTTTGCAATATTTTTCAGGATTTTTCCGTTTCCACTCAGGTTTTTTTATGTACAAACTGAAAATGCACATAAAAACAGATGGGTGGAAAACCACCTACTGAATTAAGCAATGGCAAATATTTAGGAAGTACAATAATAAACTTATACAAACGAGTAATAAGCAATTGTGTAAAACGTGTAAAAAATGTAAGTCATTATTTTCCACTTGCTTAGGAGGAAAGTGAGTTTAGAAACAGCTGCTGAAGACAGCTGCTGTTGGTGTGAAAACCCACTTTGACAGGCTTTGTAGGCTGAAAGGCTGCCCTCTGGTTTCAGTTTGGGGAATTTCATCAGCACAGCAGAGAAGATCCGACTACCAGACGACTGCACAATCGGCTACATCATCGAAGCACTGCTGGAGGTGACCCTAACACACACACACCTCTTCCACTCTCACCTGGAGAACCTACAGAAGCTGCCCACTGACACTGTGCTGGAGCAGGTGAGTGTGCGTGCGTGCATGGATGGGTGGGTGGTATAATATTTGACAGACTATAAAGGAGATGGGGTCTCCAGGGAATCAGGTGGTTAGAGTTGACTCAGGGTATGCATATGTGTCTCAATTGGTCTGTAGCAATGATAAAAACAAAGGAAAATTATATTAATATAGTAAAAACACAATACAATTAAGTACAAAACGTATCAACAACCAATTTACTGCAAGCATGCTTGCCCCCCGACAAGGAGTATAATCTAGAGAAATTACTGGCAGAGATATGTGCAGAGTTACCAAATAATCACACTGATATCTGGGTTGCAATTCTAAATATCAGCACACTCAAGTTTAAGCATTTACACACAGCAATAAACAAAGGTAGAAGCTTTGTGATGTTGGTCTCTCATCCTTTCCATTAAAGGAAAAAAATGTAAATTAATTAAATGCTGTCATCAAACGGTGACGTGTAAAGACTGAATACTTGCTACTGCATCCACTTTGACAGCTTTCCTGTCTTTCATGAATGGAACTTTCCTAAGCTCCATTCATCATTTGCTCTCTGCACTGAAGTTGAACTGTGTATGTCTTATGTTTGTTTTGCCACAGGTGACTCTTAGCTATGGAGGCTTTGAGAACAGAAGAAATGTGGTCAGCATTGTTGGAGGCTTTTCACTGGCTGAGGACCCCACAAGGTAAGCATATTAACAAAACACTGTAATATGGCCTTCTGCTCCTCCACACTCTGCACACTCCCATGGCTTTGTTCAATATTTAGTATCATATACTGCATCTGTGAGACTTTAAACTAGGGTTAAACTACTATACTGAGCCAAATATGGCCTTTTGTTAAACACTGGTTCTGATTTATTGAGGTGGTCAACTTCTGTCACCATGCATATTAGTAGTGTTCTTACGCAATCTTAAAGATCCGTATCACAACGGAGGCAAGCTTTTTTTTTTAATGGTAACGTGGCTATTTATGATACTTTATGTTGGGAAAGAAATATATTTTACAGATTTAGCATCTTACTGAAGTAGAATGACTTTTACTAACTGGAATGTACACTACATGGCCAGTACATGGACATCTGAACGTGAGAGTTGAACATGTGATTCCAAAACCATGAGCATTAATGTGCTGCTCTAACAGCCTCTGCTCTTCTGGGAAGAGTTTCCACCAGATTTTGGAACTTGCTTTTAGGGATTTGCTCCATTTCTGCCACAAGAGCATTGGTGAGGTCAGCCACTGGTAAGGCCTGGCTCACAGTTGGTGTTCCAGCTCATTCCAAAGGTGTTGGATTGGGTTGAGGTCAGGGCTCTGTGCTGGCCAGTCAAGTTTTTCCACAACAAACTGGGAAACCTGTGCTGTACTATGCTGGAGCATTAAGATTTCCCTTCACGGGAACTAAGAGGCCTAGACCAAACCAGGAAAAACAGACCTAGACCAAAAGTACTCAAAGGGATGTGTCCACATAATTTTGGCCATGTACTGTACTTGAAGTGTGGACATAGGACATATCAGAATTGGTCACAACAACCTGATTGGGACATCCTTAAAGGATAAAGGATACATTGCAGAGAAGTTAATTTGTCCCTGACTCTCTTCTCTTCCCATCCTGCAGGTTTAAGACAGTCCACTGCCTTCTGTATCCAGATACTGACTGGTGTCCAAAGGTCAAACCTCGCCACAAAAACTGAAAGCCACTGTGTTTTTATCCTGCAGCACTGATACCTGCTAAACCTGTATCCCACTCACCCTGCCATGTTTGGATCCAGCTACGTTCAGCTGGAAATACTTCACACACGTAATTTGATGGATGCCTTTATCCAAAGCAGCCTCACCTCATGCTTCATGAATGTGCAGTGCTAGTGTTGTTGTTTTTTTACATCTCTCAGAGGCAGAGCTGTTTGACAGGCAAAATTGGACTAACTCATTATGTAAATAATGGGCGGAGCCAAAGAATGACTTTTTCTGGCTAGCAGAGCATAGAAGTGGCTGAAGCCACATTTTCCCCCACTGCAAATTAGCTTTTGAGAGTTGACTGTTAACACTGACCTCAATGTTCCTCAACAGAGAAACACAACAGTCTCTTTGACCCGAGCTGCGCTGACCTTTTGTGGGTGCAGTCAATCACTGTTGACCACTGCTTGAAATGAAAGCAGGTGTAGCTACCAGGTTTGTTAAAAAATCAAGTTGAGTTGCTTTCAAAGAAGCCACATTTTTTGTATTAATGATTCAACCAGAAGAATTCCATGCCCATCTAAGTTGATGTTTCAATGGCCAGTCACCTAATATTGTTTCCCTCTGGAACCTCGGTCACCCCACACCCCAGCACATTTTGCTCCTCCACTGGTTAGGTTAACCACCAGTGGATAGATCCAAAGAATCAGTTCTTTTCTGAAGCACAATGATAAAGGCAGGAAGGAGGCAAAATGGAAGCCAGTACTTTGAAACCTAGCACTCTTTCTAAATGTAGAAATGCATTCTAAGTTATCTTCTTGTCTTGCTAGGTAAGCTAGTTACCTTAAAGGATAGGTTCAGATTTTTCTATCGTAATTCAACCATCACATGGCATATGTATGTTGAAAGAGTAATGGGTCGCTGTAATCATTCCTCCTCTCCATACTGGCTGTGAAGCAATACTTTTCATAGGGGTTGAAGCTAATACGAGACTGCAGCAGCCCTTAGACAAATCAAGTGGGTATCTTTGTTCTGGGAGTCCCATGTAGGTTTATTGCAGGTGTTTGGTCCTGGCAACACACCTACATGGGTCTACCAGGAGCAGAAAAACTGTAGTACAAAATTCCATCTTTGTTTCCACAGACAAAGACTTGACTAGAATCCAGTTTTGCTCCTTTTAACGTACATATGGGCACATATTAGTGTATTAAGATAGGCTTGGACAGTAGAAGATGTCCTACTTCTTGCCTTTATCATTGGTTCAATGAAGGCAAGATCAGCCTGATTCTTTGGCTCCATCCACTGTGGTTTAACTTTACCAGTAGAGTAGCCAGGCTAGGTTACTGGCCAAGGCTACAAGAAGTCACTGCTTTGATATTCATGTTTGCCCAGATTGCAAACTTGTACTCTTGAAATCTAGTGGCTCTTGGCTCAACCAATGATAACATGTCTGTCTACAAAAAAATAGTTCTGAAACTCCACTCTGCATGTCAGTGCCATGCTCCTTCCACTGAGTGGAGAACCACTTTAGGCAAATGCTACAGTATGTGAAGGACCCCACAGTATTATCATTGCCTTGAGTTATCAGGGCATGGATGTTTGAGTGTTTAATGAAAGGCCTTACTTTCCTCTGTCACCCACAAACCACCAAGTCTGTTTGTTTTAATGTTCATTTCACCACTTTATTCTTTTACTGTTGACAAAGTTGACGTAAAATCGTAATAATAGTAAGATAGTTTCTTTAGAATGCAAGATTGTTGAGATACTTTTTAAAGAGTCTGATTAAGATGTATTTTCATTTTTTGGTCTCAAACATGAGCTGAACTGATGTTTGATATGACCAGAAATGAGATCATGTTTGCGCGAGAAAACTCTGTGGAAGGTTTATAGGCTGCGTGGGCACACATTTATTTCAGACTGTTGTAATTGTTCTGATGCCTTATCCTATTTCTAACAGGCCCATCTTCATGGTTTTGCACTACCTAAATCTTCACATCTTGCATGTTACTGACTGGAGTTCCATACAGTGTTGGTGTAAATATGAGTGAACTTTATTACGTATTCTTTCTTTGCATAGGCTGTAGTTTCTGCATACACTTCTTTAAGGCAGTGTTACTCTGGAGGTGGAGATAAATTGTTTTGTTGGAGTTAGACTTCAATGGGTGGAGCCAAAGATATCTCAACTACATTGCCATGAATTTTGGTATGGATGTTCATGGTCCCCAGAGGATGGTTGCAAACAATTTAAGTGACCCCTGACCTTTTGTTTGGCACTGCCATCAAGTCACAATTTCCTGTTGACCAACACTTTGGTCTATGATAAGGTATCACACTGCAAAATCAAATTTAAATTAAAACATTTTAGATGTGAGCATTATCTTGTTTGAAATAAGAAAATGTTGCTGTCAGCACAGTACGTTTACTTGATAAGATTTCTTAAAATAAGTCAGGTTGCCTAGCTACCAGAAGTCTTAAAATATATATCATGTTCCCCTCAGGATGAATTGTAGTAACTTTGGTGATCTTCTGACTTTTCATTTAGCTTCATCATTGGGGGGAAATTTAAATGTGTCCACTAATTTGATTTATGACTAAATACCTACAAAAGTAATGAGATTTCCATCATCCTCAGTTTTACTTTGTGTTTAGTGCAAATTAGCAAATGATGGCATGCTAACACTAAGCTAATATGCTTACCTTGGAAAACATACCTGCTTAACATCAGCTTGTGAGCATGTTAGCATTTAGCTGCTTTAAGATGCTTGTAATGTTTCTAGCTATGTAACATTACATTGAAATCCAGTCAAAAAGTTATGTTAAGATACCTTCTCTAGAAATTTACTAAAGAAATGCCTTAACTGGCCACAGCCTTACTGTAGTTTCCTAAGTATGCCAGTTAGTCTGTTGACCCACTGAAGTGTAAATGCTCATGATAAAATGGAAAAGGAAGACCAACGTTCCATCTTTAGACTTCACGTTTGCTGACTTGTACTCCGATAAACCACTTTGGCTCCATCCACTCAGCTTACACCAACCAGTGTCAGTATTTCTGCCTGTAAAAAGTATTTATGTAAAACACCTGTCTACCTTTTTGCACACAAGACTAGAATCCAAAATCCAGAGCATGTGTCCCACTGCAGGTCAGTGGGTGAGACTGAGTGAGAGATCAATCCTTTCCCACTGATGTATTATTGTGGTGTTTCCATAAGAATAAAAACGTTCTGCATTCTCAAGTGTTTGACTGTTTTATTGTTGAATTGCTACCATATTGCAGAGTTGATGTATGCATCTGTTTGTTTGGGTCATTGAATGCTTTGGCTGTACTATAGTTATTGCAAAGTTAATGACATCATGTATAACTGGAATGAAATGGCTGTTACATTTATAGGAGCTTGTTTCACACATCCACCTGGGATCTGTCTCTCTGTAATCAGTTAAACCCTTGTTAGACAGGCAGATGAGCTCACTGAGTTAAACACTGGAATGCATGTGTGATTTAATGAAGTTGATGGAGGAGAACAGTTTGTTAGTGCCAAGGAACTCTGCCCCTTTATCACAAACTGGGTGGATGAAGAAAAGGGAGTGTGTGTATACATTTTTGTGTGTCTGTAAGGTCTGTGTACTTCAGTGATGATTGTGTGTGTGTCAGAATCAGAATCTGATATATTGGCAAGTTGGTTTTCACATACAAGGAATTTGCTTTTGGTGCATAAATAAGCATAGTAGAAAAAAATAAAAAATGCATAAAATAAAAGCAAATAAAAAGCAAGTCAAGAATACAAATATAAAATAGAAAAATTTGCAATAAAAATAATGAAAAATATAAGATAAAATAAGAACTGTATGGGGTTATGGGGTGTTAAAGTCTGTCAGTGGGGGACCTGGGCCTTGGTGATCAGGCCAGCTGAAGTCAGAAAGAAACAACACAAATAATACCACACAACAGTATAATAATATTTGACAACTTAAATGTTTAATAATTTCAATATTTGAGCAACTAAGAAATATCTAATCAACCTGCTTAGGGCTGATAAAACACATAAAAAATAAATAGATCCCACTGCTGAGGAAACTGGGAAATTAACAAATTACTTGGTCCTTGCAACTTTAACAAGAAATGTTAAAACTCCCATTCACTGTGTGTGAACGCACGAGGGGAGGTTGAAACAAAACCCACTCACTGCGAACTTCATTTCAACTTACCTGGAAGAAAAAAATGGTTGGATCAAATAACAGCACTACCAAAGCTGTAGAATAAGTGAAGCTACTTTCGTATCCAGGTGCACTCAATTAAGCCACCTAAAAAGAGAGCACAGGTTAGCAACAGTGTAACCACCAACCTCCATTTTATCGGGGTGGAGGCAGAAATCTCAGACAGATGTGTGAAGACCTGGACAAATAAACCAAAACTGAGTGAGAAAATGTTTTAGTGAACTGACCCTTTAGAATAAACACAGACAGCTGTCCATGGTTGCCTGTTCACAGTGACTGTGCAGAACTGACCTGGAAGATCAACATGGTTTGACCATTAGTGTTAAATTTAATCTTTGAGCCCAGCGGAACACAGACACACCGCTTCCTACAGCCTGCAGCCCGGGACCTGTTCGGACCGAGCGCGCTGTCTGCTGCACAGCTGGTAAGTACTTCGAGCCTGTTATTAGAACCATAGAAAACACATGGTATGAATGATTAGTATTTGGATGCAGGGAACTGGGTGACAGCTTTAAGAGAAAGATCAGGAAGTTGCAGCTGAGTTTAGCTCGATCAGCCCTGGCGATAGACATGACCGAGTCACAAGACTTACATATATCAGTCTGATACTGTATCTATTTGTCTGCTGAATCAGTCTGCAGCTGATCTGACCGACCATGGACATTTCATTCGGGGGGAAACGAGCTCTGGTCACCGGAGCAGGAAAAGGTAAAGACAACACATAACACAAATACACACACAAAACGTTTTCAGTGCGTATACTGACACCACCAGGTTGCTTTAAAAAGCACATCCACCTCCTTAGACCTGCAGGACATACACAGGGGCTGTGACCAGGACTTCCAAATCCCCCATTGCCATACGACGCTGAAGTTGGCATCCGATTCGCAGCTTCCAATTCGGCAGTTAAGGGGAAAGTTAAGGGAAACTCAATTTACAGTGCTGAGCGTCCGATCCTCCGTTTTTTGCACCTCTTACTGTTGTGAAAGCGTGTTAGACATTTTAGATAAAGGCTTAACGCTGTCTGGAACCCATTTTCACATCTGTGTAAACTTTATTGTATTTGTGAAAATACAAAACAGGGACATTTCACTCCTTTTTTCACACAAAGACCACATCAGACCAGGTCCAGATCCAAAACCACTATACCTAGACTTGTCAAATCTGGACCAGCTTATCCCAGAGAGGCTAAAGACTCTTCAAAACACAGTTTCAGATTTGTGAAACCTGTATTGGATTTGTGAAAATGCAAAAAAGGGACATTTCACTCCTTTTTTCACACATAGACCACATCAGACCAGGTCCAGATCCAAAACCACTATACTTAGGCTGTTTTGAAACCACCTACTATACTATCAGTACATACTGATTTAGCCAAATGTAAAATGTAGTATGCAGTATGCAAACAAAAGCAAAATCTGCAGCATGCCAAAAATACCCGGATGTCGTACTGATTCGGAAAAAATCTCCAGTATGCATCGGACCAGTCTACCTCGCCTACTGTATCCCACAATGCAAAGCGGTGGAACGGTCCCCGTTGTTTTTTTGTTGTTGTTTTTTTCAACTTTATTCACACAGTCACCAATGGCGGACAGCAACACTACCGCGTCAGTGGTTGACAGGGAGGGATATAAATAGAAGAACCACTTATAAAAAAAATTTCTAATTTAATCATATGCAAGCAGAAACTGTGACGAGGCTACAGTTATTACTTTTCCTTTTCAGAGCTTAAGAGGATGCTGTTGCGGTGGTTTGCCGTTAGCCGTACTATTGTTTACTTTCCGCTTTTCAAAATTTGGCCTAGCATACTGCAAAATAAATCAATTTAACAGTTTCATACTGCATACTACCAATGAATACTGCGTTCGTCTGTAGTATGTAGCAGGCGGTTTCGAAAACAGCCTTAAACTTGTCAAATCTGGACCACAGTATCCCAGAGAGGCTAAAGATTTTTAAAAACACAGTTTCAGATTTGTGAAACCTGTATTGGATTTCTGAAAATGCAAAAAAAGGGACATTTCACTCCTTGTACCAGGTCCAGATCCAAAACCACTATACTTCTGTCAAATCTGGACTAGATTTTTGCCCCTTTATTCCAAGAGTTTATACTGTAGACAGGCACAGTAGCCTAGTCATTTGCCGCACTGTGTATCGTGTCTTCTAGTCGTAGCGTCGCAGCCCTTTTGTTTTGCCTACATCTGCCTGCCTGCAATTGTGATAATTGCGGTTGAACAATATGACCTGAACGCAGCATTAACAGAGACATGTCAAAGATACAACCTCTGGTGTAGATAAAAACCTGTGCTTAAAACAAAATGCACAATATATACTGCATTATATAGGCCTATAGATGTAAGTGTGTGCATTGTGAGGGCTCTGGATTTTGATAGACTCTCAGACTAAAGAAGCAGGAGCATTAAGAACAGAGTTTACGTTGTCAGCAGGCATAACGCAGGACACTAACAGGTAAAACAGGTAATGCAGACAGGAAAAAGCTAAAACACTAGTTCAAAATCACCATTGCAGGCAGGCAGATGTAGGCAAAGCAAATGGGCTGCAACACTACGACCAGGAGACACGACACACAGTGTGGCAAATGACTAGGCTACTGTGCCTGTCTACAGTATAAACTCTTGGAATAAAGGGGTAATAATCTAGTCCAGATTTGACAGATCTAAGTATAGTGGTTTTGGATCTGGACCTGGTCGAATGTGGTCCATATGCAAAAAAAGCAGTGAAATGTCCCTATTACTAATATTACCTAGTATTTTCACAAATCCAATAAAGGCTTCACAAATCTGAAACTGTGTTTTTAAAGAATCTTTAGGCTCTCTGGGATGATCTAGTCCTGATTTGACAAGTCTATGTATAGTGGTTTTGGTCTAGATGTGAAAAAAGCAGTGAAATCTCCCTGTTTTGTATTTTCACAAATACAATAAAGTTTTCACAGATGTGAAAATGGGTTCCAGACAGCGTTAAGGCTTTATCTAAAATGTCTAACACGCTTTCACAACAGTAAGAGGTGCAAAAAAACGGAGGATTGGACGCTCAGCACTGTAAATTGAGTTTCCCTTAACTTTCCCCTTAACTGCCGAATTGGAAGCTGCGAATCGGATGCCAACTTCAGCGTCGTCATTGCCATCCAAACATTTAAGAACCAATAGTCATGAATTCCCTGGTCATGTATTAATTAAACGGTTCAAATATATTTCAGTTTATTTTATATTATGTGTTTCAAATCTAACTAACGTTATTGTCCTCAAAATAGACATTTGTCTGCAGCCAGGTGATCCATAGAGCACACACAGACTTGAACATACAGGATTCATGAAACATGATATATAAATAAATAACAGTCAGAACGTGACCTCAGTGTCCAGCTACAGCCCTGGACCTTCAGTGTCTTTGGGTTCTTTATTACAAACTTATGTTGTGCAGTCAAACATTGTTTGAACCCACAGAACTTTTATTTAAATTCTAGTGGTGATTCCCAAGTTTCCAAAGATACCAAACATGTCAGGTTGAATTTTGGAGAAATTCATCTAAAACTATGCACAAGACTATGAAGAATATTTATTTTGATGTAACAGTGCAGCCCTAGTCTTGGGTTTAAGCATTAGCTTCACACAATGTAAGTGTCCAATACAGCTTCAATGAAGCTTTACCATATACAGAATACATGTGGTGAAATGTTTAATTCTGAATTGAAAGCTTCTTGAGGTCTGGGGGAAAAGATATAATGTGGGACTACAGCGTAGTGAGTCCTATGAGGAGAGGAAGTCACTAAAAATAAATGTGGTGACCTGAAAGCAAGAGAAAAATAAGTGATGGCTTTTAAGTATTTTGATAAGTGCAATCATGATTAGGGCTTGGTATTGTTTTGTATTTTTTGATACTAGTGTCAATGAGATACCTGCTGAGTTTCAGTAAGTAATAAATCAAATACATTCTAAAAATTTGATTTAAATCAGGAACTATCTGATCAATAAATACATAAACAAGATTATGAATATAACAAAACATTAAATGTCAACTTCCAATACTTGATAGTTTGTGATACTTGGTGATACAGACACATTTCAGTCTGAAAAAGAAGTGGTCCAACTCTAATTATGGTTGAATTAAAACTGTGGCGATTCAAATAGAAACAAAACCATTTTATTATTCATCACAATGTTTTAATCATACAAAATTGATCGTTTTGACAACAAAATCTCATGACTTGTTCCACACATGCAAGAGTTGGATAACAAGGCAACACTTTAACCCTCCTTATTTAGCATTAATAAGCAGAATATAAATATTTAATAAATGATTTATAACAGACTGTGATGTAGTTGTGAGTAGATCTAAGTGCTAACTATAACTCTTGTGGGCACCCATAGGTGGAGGCTGCTGTATAAACAGATTATAATAAAACGCAATAAAAATATAACATTTTCACAGGAGACAAATACTGTATATTAATATACTTAAATTGTCCTTATACCGTATCTGCTCACAACTACATTATAGTCTGTTATAAACCATTTATTAAATGTTTGTTTACTGCTTATAAATGCTAAATACTGGAACTTAAAGGGTTACCGTTAAAATGAACTGTTAAAAGCTGTGAAATGAATGTGAATCAAAGATGTTAAAACTCTGTGATTAAATAACATATGATCTTCAGAAGACTAATCACAGCATTTCATGAATTTGCATGCACCCTCAAAGAGTCATGTCAGTTCCAACATGGTGAGAATAAAGCCGGGGGGGGTGTCACAGCTCTGGTGTTGCAGCAGTTCTGTTCTGTAATAAGTCTTTGTGTTTATGGATGTTTGATGTCTCAGGGATTGGCAGGGCCACGGCTCTGGCTCTGGCACGCTGCGGGGCAAAGGTAACGGCAGTCACGCGCACGCAGGCCGACCTGAACAGTCTGGTGCAGGAGGTACCCCCCACCCCCACTCACACACACCCTGTCACCCATCTGAGCCTCTGAGAACACACACTGTTCAGGATTTTACTCTGAAAGGATTTAGATTTGTTACTTCCTGTGAGATTTCTTACTAGTGAGAAACACTGGAGCTGTGTCCCAATTCCATGCTAAATATATAGTATACTGTATGTACTTCATAGAATAGATCAATAATGCCAGACATTCCTGTTTTTCCCTTCTCCTTCTCCTCCTTCATCTCCTCCTTCTGTTATCTGCACCGACATGTCTGGTGTTGTCTTCTCTCACAGTGTGCATCCATCAGCCCGGTGTGTGTGGACCTGGCAGACTGGGGGGCCACGGAGGTGGCCCTGCAGGATGTCGGCCCCATCGATCTGCTGGTGAATAACGCTGCCTGTGCCAACCTGCAGCCATTCCTGGAGGTTACCGCTGACCAGTTTGACCAGTAAGACAAGATATTTTCATGATTTCCAACTAGGAAGCTGCCCATTGTAGAAAATATGAGTCAGACTACACTTTCATCATGTGGCAACCTGTTGTTTATTATATACTAAGGTGTCTTTCATCTCCAGGTCATTCAATGTGAATGTGAAAGCAGTGATGCATGTCTCCCAGGTACAATAATGGCTCTTTTAAAAGACAAACACACCTGCATGTCCTGCATCCTTGGCTCCATTTTGTTCTTTGCTCTTTTTCTTTTTGTTGTTAGCTGGCCAAATGTAGATGATGTTCAGATATTTCCAAGCAGCTCTGATGCAGTTTGGCAGCAGCAGATGTTTTGCTGATCTAAACATTAATGGTAGTAAAGTATGTACAACAAAACTGCTTCATCAAACTGCTTCTGTTGAATCAAACTAGAGCTCGGTCTCTCTGTCTCTGTGCTCAGATAGTGGCTCGTGGTATGAAGTCCAGAGGATCAGGAGGCTCCATTGTCAATGTGTCCAGCCAAGCCTCGCAGTGTGCCCTCAGAGACCACACTGTCTACTGTGAGTAACCGAGCAACAAACACGTGCCAACACGAGGTGTTCAGTACACGTACAAACAAATCTTTAACAGAATCTTCAAGCTGAACTGAATCAGTAGCTTTTAGCAGTGGAGCTCCTCACTGGTGACAGAGCACCACTGTCATCTCAGCTGTGATATACAGTACGATACTTCCTGGTTAAAAGCTTATTACAAGATGGCAAAGGCAAAGAAACATTATGATGCGATAACTCAGTTGCAGACAGGTAACTGTTCAACTATAAACCCTTATAAACAGTAGGGTCATTCCTTATCTGTCGTTGTCCCCTCATCTCCTGTTAACTCTCTACTGTACATTGTTACATGTATTTCCTTTTTATGTATGCATACTGTGTCATAATTAAATGAAAAACATGTTATAAAAGGATAATTATAGATTTTAGCTAAAGCTAAATTATACATTTTAGCTTTTAATAATTGTAGCTTTTTACTTTTAATAACTAAATGAATAGTTTTTCATTGTGACATGAATTTTCCATGTCAATCAAATCACAACACAGAAAACAAAGTGAAGAGGTGTATTGCATTTCAGTGTTGTCCAGCAGAGAGCAGCACAGACCTGACAATAATACTTTCATTTTTCTTTTTTGAGATGGAGACACATTGTCCATGCCAAAATGAAAAACAATCAACTGTCCAATCACAGCTTTGGGGCACGACCATGCACCATGGGTTGAGTTGTTGGTTCAGTTATTTGTACCTTTTGTATTGAAAGGGGAAGGTTTTCAAGCTGTAGCCACTGTGACTGTCAAGTTTCTGTTGTTTCTGTCCTTCAGTCTTTGTGCTCCTGTCATTTTCAGGTGCCACTAAAGGAGCCCTGGACATGCTGACTAAAGTGATGGCTCTAGAGCTCGGACCCCACCAGGTACCCTCTTGCTTACACAGCATGGCAACGTCCCTTGATCATTTGGACCATATTTTGGCATTAGATATGATGGTATGACCAGTAGCTTATTGTAGCCAATGTTAGCAAACTTTAGGTAAATATTGCTGTATAACAGACAGTTATAGAGTCACTTGTCTAACTTTATGACTCTCCTGCACTTATGCTGCTGTTAAAGTGGCTTAGTGTTTTAAACAGCTAAACAGTAGTTTAGCATTTAGTATCATCCCAAAATTGTCACTAGTAGCCACAGTGGCTGCTGTTCAGCAAAATGTACATAGTGACGCTTTTATAATGACAATACGCACAAAGCACAAATAATGGATCTTAATGGTGACTGAATGTTGAAATTGTTCTAACTGCCAGCATTGTGTTCTGATCAGATCCGTGTGAACAGTGTGAACCCCACAGTGGTGATGACTGAGATGGGTCGCCTGGGCTGGAGCGACCCCAAAAAAGCCAAGACTATGACTTCCCGCATCCCCCTAGGCCGCTTCGCAGGTCAGACACTACAGGCTGTATATACACACTGTTGACTTCAAATACCCCTATCTATTAAACAAACAGATACAACGTGTGTTGATGAACTTTGGACAGAGCCAGGCTAGCTGTTTCCCCCTGCTTCCAGTCTTTATGCTAAGCTAAGCTAACCGCACCCTGACTCCAGCTCTGTACTGTAACACACAGACATGAGACTGATATCTATCTTCTCATCTCACTCTCATAATGAAAGCAAATAAGCATTTCAAAAGGTATGAACTACTGCTCCCTGTGTGTCTGTGTGCAGAGGTGGAGGACGTGGTGAACAGTATTTTATTCCTGCTGAGTGATAAGAGCAACATGACTAATGGAGTCACTCTGCCGGTGGACGGAGGCTTCCTGGCCTGCTGACCAACACGAGCCTTGTCTCAGGACACTGCCCATCTGCTCAGAGGAAAACACAACAAATACTTCCTGTCTTATTACCTCAGTTCATTATACAAATAGAGGTCACTTTATTCAGTAATTGAACTCACCCATTGCACAACCAACCTCTTACTTTCCTTTGGTGTGTGTGTGTGTGTGTGTGTGTGTGTGTGTGTGTGTGTGTGTGTGTGTGTGTGTGTGTGTGTGTGTGTCACATAAGAAAAAGAAACGCAGCAAATCATCACGTTGGAGAAGATGAACCCAGAAAATGTTTCTTTAAAAAGATTAAAGTGTTTATCAGAATAGGTATCAAGCTAGCTAGCTAGTCATGTTTGACTGAAGGTCACGATGACCTTAAGGATCATTATGTATTAGTTTGTACTACTTTGGAGAACAGATTCATTAAACAATACTATAGGATCACTCCAAGCACTGTTCAATTTGAAAAATCTTACTTCTGTTCCTTTTATGTTCGTAACTGTAACCAGGCGTTGTTGTGGAATAAAGAGAAGGGAAAAGGCTGAGTGAAGAACAAAGCATGACAGAACGCAGAGTACCTTACATATACATTTGTATTTAGTATACAAAAAATTGAAATATTTCACCACACAGACATGTGAAGTAATAAAAAATAAGACAAAGAGTTGGAACAAGTATACAAGTCATTTTACATTACATACGTACATGGCCAATGCATTTCATCATATAACCTCTCCTAAGAATGACAGTGGGTCAATAAACCAGAGAACTTCCATGCAATAATAGATTAGAATTTTTTGCTGTGTTTCTCAGCTACATTTCGACACCTTAGCTAGGCAGGACCACACAACATGATTCAACCACAGTTTGCTATGCCAACCAAAGACAGCATGACAAGAGTGGACTGCAGTGCTGCGTCTCACCACTCGAGGGAGACAGACACACTGCAGGCCTGCAACCATACAGAAATGCATTTCATAAAGGTGCAATCTGCACCGTTTGCCACAATGACAAACTCCACAAAGATTGGCCCCTTTATTGTACACTGTTAGCAACACTTGTAACTTTAACATGAGCGACTACAGTATAATCCCTTTAGTTTGAATTGTTTTAGTTTTAAGAGCTAAATATTCAGGTACATGTATATAGATATTCATAACGCATTCCTTTTCTAAGGATTATTCTGTATATCACTAGATGTCATTAATATCCTTTTTTTCTTTCTTTATCCCACAGATTGTTGAAAAGTCTTGTGTATTACTACAATACAATATGAAATAGTACCAAAAACTGGACACTAAAAAACTTGGCTTAAAACAATACTGTCTTTTATGCACTTCCCCAAACTGTCAAACAAAGCTGTCTCACTGATACCGACATGTGCTCGTGCACACACACAAACATTCATATACACACCTGTGACACTCACTCTCACACTCACACACACACACACACACACACACACACACACACACACACAGGAACAGAGACGAGATCTAAACAATGGGATAAATTAAGACAATATTTTAAGACCCATGCAAGCTCCTCCACCCCCAGATGCAGAACTCAGGCAGCAAGGTTGTACAGCCCCCATGTTTGGCATGCTTATCTGTCACATGTTCACAGTTAGATGAAGTTACCCAAAGACACTTGACTAAGATCAGATGTTTGTCCAAAGTACAGTAAGAACACAACCGTTTTCAAGGAACAGATCTTTTTTTCCACCATAAAAGCTAGCACAGATTGGATACCATTTCTGTTTCGGTAAATTAAACAACTTCAAGTAATTTGACAAAATGATCTCGATTCAAGGTTCACTTACTGGCTTTTTCCAGTCCCTTCAATCACATGTCATGGGCTTCATTAGCGAGGGAGACCCAGTGAATGAAGACCATGAGATACGATTGAAAGCTTGTGAAAAAGGAAGTGGACCTTAAGTTAAGACTATTTTGTCAAACTACTTCTCACAAGTTGAGCTTGAAGATTAATTCTTGACCTTGTAAATAGAAGTTTTCAGCCAATTCTTCAACTGAGCAAACTCTTCTGCTGGTCAGGCAGCAAGGTGTGACTGAGAGCTCCGCTAAAACCAAGTAAGTGCCCCTGACAACTGATAAGAATTATTTTGTCCAACTATTCAATGCAATTTAATTTTATTTATATAGCGCCAAATCATAACAGAAGTTATCTCAGGGCACCTTTCACATAGAGCAGGTCTAGTACTCTTTATATTAACTACTACTATTCACAAGGTCAAGAATGAGCCTTCACACTCAAACTTACGGTTGTTTTAAGATTGAGGCTAAATGAGAAAAAGCCAAAAATGAAGAAACCGTGCGATGAGTTCAGAGTCACTGGAGTTAAAAGTCACCACTCTTACTTTTGACTGCTATTTCAACGTTATGCTAGGTCTCTTCCACATAATCCTTTTGGAGGAACATGTTCATAGTTTTGCCCATCATACCTATAAGCATCAATAAGAGTGTACTCACTAAAGTAATTGTTGAGACGTCCGAAAGGGCAAGGAACACGAGCAGTCACACAGTTGGCTAACCTCTTAGGTTGAGGGCAAAAATGAGCTGCTGGCCCCCGTTAACCCCTGTTCCTTTGACTTTGTCCAATGTTACAGCTTTGCTAAGCTAGAACACTACTTGGCTCCAGATTAAACACACTGATTTGGCAATATGCACCATATTAGCATAAAACTGAAATGATGAAGGTCTTAAACTACATTTTGAGACAGGGCCCCTCTACAAGACAGGGCTTCAAGATTAAGTACAAATGTTGGACTTGCTTTTAAGCACTGACTTTGCGTTCTTAAATCTCAGCAATTTACTTGATGGGTCCAATGTTATTATTGATTGGAATGAGGACCCAGCTCTGGAATTTCTCTTTAACATATCATTCTCATTTGTTGTAGAAAAAACACACAGACATCATGCTCTATTTGTGAAATTTAGTGAATCAGGCAGTAGTATTTTGTTTTTCTGTGTGCATGCCAGTAGCATGCTGATCTTAGATCAGGAGCTGAGGGTAAATTCAGACCTGAAGGCGTATTCACAGTTCACTTTCTATCTAGTCAACACTGCATTAATTCAAGCAAGCATGGCTGAGAAAGAAGAGATGTTACAGTAATGAAGACAAATCTTTGTCAGCCCTCATGGCAACTTGATGTTGTTCTATGAGTACAAAGTAGGTGGACAGTTAGATGTCTTTCACAGAGAACCTATGAACCTATTCAGTAATGGTAAAAAAATCAGATTAAATATTGGTCTTGTTACCAGTATCGCTTTGAAAAAACATCAATATAAAGAAAGCAATCTCAGCAGTGCACACTCACTCTTGCTAGTTTTTCTCTCTCATCCCCTCATCCAGAGAAGTAGTGGTTGTTGTACATGGTGATGTAGTGTAGTGTTTTAGCAGTGTTTCCTCCTCAGAACATGGTGCACCTCTTTCCCCTCTTCTTCACGGGCGGAGGGCAGAGCACGGCTCGGATGGCCTCGTCGAATACAGTCTTCAGGCCTCGCTGGGTCAGCGCAGAGCACTCCAGGTACTTCACGGCCCCTGAGGAAGGAAGAGGCCATGATGGGAAAAAGATTTCTCAGTGACACTCAGCAGCAGCGTCTGAAACCTTCACCCCCCACACCTTTCCGACATCGGAATGGGGGGTAGTGACCAGCAATAACTTTCCAAACCTGAGCGCATCTACTTCTATCTTCTTCTGTCCCTGCTGTTGAATCAGCTCTTTTCTGCTTCCTTAATGTAGGATCCCTTGCTATTAAATCTTTATCATGACCAACAATATTGATTTTCTTTACCATCCAAGAGTCTTGGATTAATCCTGATGAATGTGTCCCTCTCACTGAGTCATCCCCCACAGAATATCTATTTTTCCACCAGCCAAGACTGACAGGCCGAGGTGGTGTAGTAATTCACAGAACTGATTTTAGCTGTTCTCCACCTTTGAGAGTCTTAGTTTTATTTTAAAGAATAAATTGCCCATTGTATGTGTTTTAATCTACAGACCCCCTAAACTTAGTTCTGGTTTTATTCAGGAATTTTCAGACCTTTTACCAGTCATTATGCTACAATATGACAGAGTTCTTATTCTTGGTGATTTTAATATCCATGTTTGTTGCCCTTCTTCCTCCTCGTTTACTTCAGATCAAACATTATGATCCAATCTTACCAAATATGTTAAACATCCCAGCCTATTACACACACTTGACCTGGTGCTCTCCTATGGGTTCTGTGTGGAAGATGTGAATTTGGTTGATTTTGCCATCTCTGATCATAGTAGCAGTGCTCTTCCAGGTTCCACCCCTCTCTCCTGACCCCCAATTTCGGAACCCACCGGCTATCATCTGATGACGAGTTGAATGCAGATACATTTTTAAAAAGCTAATAAAAAGCTCATCTCTAGGGTTCCGAGACTGAGCTAATAGTCGTCAGTCGATAGCCGATGGGTTCTGAGATTGCATTTCAGCCAATGCATTCTGCCTCTTTTGCTCTCCACAAGGACTGTTTACCTGCATACAACCACAGCCCGCTCAAACGTGATTGGTCAATACTACTCGGACTACAAACGGAAACCAGAACACTTCCGATACCAAAATGTTGTCCCTTGCCTATAGATTCTGCATTCATATACATGTATCTGTTTATAGTGATTACTTGACCCCAACCCCCCCACATTGATTCGCTCCTGCCCCCTAAATTCATTTTCTGGTCGTTGTTTCTCTCAAGCTTTTACTGCTTCCACCACATTTTTCAGTACAAATACCAGAGCCTCACCGTAGAGGAGCTTGTCAGTGTTTTTAATAGCTCTTGCATGAATATTGTAGATTCTGTAGCTCATGCCAGACATAAAAAGTTGAATTCTTCTTCTCTGCTTAAATGAAGAAATAAGGAATTTAAAAAGACAATGCATGAAGGCAGAGCAGAAATGGATATATGATAAATGCAGTGTCTCCCTTGCTTCTCTCAAAGATCTGATCTCTTCATTTATCAGTGTGCAATCAAAGAAGCAAGGTACTCCTACTTTTAAGGGTCATAATCCCAGAATTCTCTTTAAAAACAATAAACTCTGATTGGTCCCCCGCTTAGCCAGCCAGTTGAATCCTCCCCGGAGAGATGTGAAGAATTTCTTCATTGCTTTTATAACAAAATAGTGGAGATGAGGCAGCACATTAACATTAACAGAGAATTCAGAGAGCTTGATGTTGACTCCTGCCCACCTTCAGCATTAAGCCACTTCAGTGAAATCTCTCTGTCAACCCTGGAATGCACTGTTGCACTTTCAAAATCATACACCTGCAATTCTGACTGCATTGCACACATCGTCATGTCTGTCTGCTGGCATTTTCCCCTCCAGTTTTAAACATGACACTTTTTATCCCCTCTAAAGGAAGCCCTCTCTGGATCCCTCTGTTTTAGCTAATTTTCTCTAAGCTTCCATTTTTATCCAAGATTTTATCAAAAAGTGTCTCCATTCAATTGATTTCTTTTATGAACAACAATCAAATTTTTGAAAAATGTCAATCTGGTTTTGGCTCGCTACACAGCACTGAGACTGCTCTAGTCGAGGTCACCAATGACTTCCTGCTTACCACCAACACAGGCCTGTACTATTTTAATTCTCCTTGATCTCAGCTCAGCCTTTGACACAGTGGACCACAATGTCTTAATCAGCCGTCTGAAAAACTCAGCTGGCATCAGTGATGTGGCTCTGGATCGGTTCATCTCCTATCTATTAGAGATGCCTCCTCCTCTTGTGCTCCTCTCTTTTGTGGGGTCCCCCAGGGGTCTATTCTGGGTCCCCTTTTATTTACCATCTACATGCCACCCCTGGGGCAAGTCATGTGTAGACACAATATTGATTTTCATTGCTACGTGGATGACACGCAAATGTATGTACCTTTTAAAGCCTGGTACCACCGATGTTTTCTGCATATTACCCCTTCCGGCCCTTCAGCACTAGCAGCATTAATGATCTCTCATCTAGTGCCTTATCTAATAATGTTAAAAAAGGGCCCGTAACCTTGGTGTTATGTTTGACTCAGAGTTGTCTTTTGATGCTCAGTTGACTAAAGTGGTGCAGTCCTGCTTTGCCCAACTGAGACATTTAACCAACATCAGGTTGTTCCTTTCCTCTCCAGATTTAGAAAAGGTCATCCATGCTTTTATCTCCTCCAGACTACGACAAGTTTTATTCTGGTATCAGCAGAATAAACTGATACAAAACAACGCTGCCAGGCTTTTAACACATACAAAGAGAAGTGACCACATCACACCAATCCTTGCTGCCCTTCACTGGTTCCCTGTCAGTTTTACAACTGATATTACGATTTTACTGCTTGTTTTTAAAGCCTTGACTGACCAGGCTCCTGTTAACTCCCTTTGTTCCTGATCGCTGGTTGAGATCCTCTGGCAGGGCCCTACTGATGGTTCCAAAATCTGGACTTGTCACTAAAGGTGACGGGGCCTTTCCTGTCCAGGCCCCGAACTCCCCATAAACCACAAACTGTGTTTTTTACATTTCTGTGTGTGTACAGATGAAACCAACAAGATACAGCATGATAATCAGTGAGCTTTAGGTGATGGTAGGTGTATTTTTGAACTTGGACAGAGCCAGGCTAGATGTTTCCCCCTGCTTCCAGTCTTTATGCTAAGCTAGGCTAACCACGTCCTAATTCCAGCTCTGTAATTAAGGGACTTAATTTTTAAAAATGTTAAACTATTTCTTTGAGTCTTTGATTTGAGGCCTCTTTAGCCCATCATTCATACCTCGATAAGAAATAAGTGTAGTAGAAAATGTAATGTGAAATGTGAAGTCCTTGCCTGGGCCTCTATTTACTGTTTACTGGGTGTGCTTCCTTGATCAAACTTAGCTGAGATGGGATTTCTGACAGCCTTACTGTATGAGGGATCCTGATTCACCCTGTTTGACCTGATTTGCGATAATAACTTGCTCCATATATTTGATCTCACTTATTGGCTCGTCATCTGAAGCAAAATAAATGGTAATAAATCTTCATACAAACATATCCAGTCGTGCACGTGGCACACGCAGCCTCACCAATTTCTCTTGCCATAGCCAGGCCCTGTGGGTAGGTGATTGGGGAAAGCTTCTTGTCTCGCAGCCTCTCAATGGTGTCCTTGTCATCTCGCAGATCCAGCTTGGTGCCCACCAGGATGATGGGTGTGTTGGGGCAGTGGTGTCTCACCTCGGGGTACCACTGGGGCACCACACACACAAACACGTGTACATATGCATATACAAAGGACAAGGTCAGTGAGAGAGGAGAAAGAGAACAGTTAGCTAGATACAGAGGCAGAGCGATGAGCACCTCTCCACGCTGACATTCAACAGACTCTGTGAGTTGTGAAACTAGAAAAAGTTGTTTTTAATAGATCTGTTTGAATGGAAGCATAGTTGTATGAACACAAAACATCCTCAGGCAAAGCAGCCTCCAATCACATGACACGATGAGAGAATCCCATCAGACCAGAAGCATACAGACTCTACAGAGGGAGGTTGGACCTTCAGGAAAGTGTGATTTCATATGAGAGCGTCTCATGATGCTCAGCAGACCAAACCACCGCCGGCTGTCATGCTCCCTCTGCAGAGTGTTCGGACTCATTCAGACCTCGCCTCACAACGTATCTCTGTAATACAACCCCAGGGGGAATCAGTTTAAATCCAGACAGTTCTAAGCCGAGGTCTGAACGGGTGGGGCCGCGGTGTGATAAGCCAGGTGGAGCCATAGATGTGCCTCCTTGTGGTCAGACTCGGCATGGAGGGGGACAAAGGAAGGGGCAGGCGTTCAGTCAGCGTACTGACCTTAGCTCGGACGTTCTCAAAGGAGGCCGGACTGACCAGGGAGAAGCATATCAAGAACACATCCTGGGAGAGAACCAGAGAGATGGCTAGTTGAGAGCGAGTTTTGTGTGTGTGTGTGTGTGTGTGTGTGTGTGTGTGTGTGTGTGTATACATGGAGCCACAATGATCCTTCTTAGTTTTGAGTTGACAGTTAAAGTCTATTTTTTCTAGACACTAACACTTCTTTATTGGACTGTTGCTCTCAAAGAAATGTTTGGTCAGCTAACAGTGACTGATTGATTAGTTGTTTTAATTTAAAATCTACTGTTTATTAAAGACAAAAGTATATATCATGATGCCAGAGATGAGACTTTTCCAGTAATAATAACTAATTCCCAATAAAGAACATAAAAAACTGTTAAACAAAGCCTTCTTATATACAGCAGAATATTGCTGCCACCATTACAAATACATCTGCTCAGCTTTATGTTAAAATGAAAATAATTTCTTGTTTTACCAAGATCCTTTTCACAATATAACAAGATATTTTCATGTTATATGTTAATATAAAACCACATCACTTTATTTTGTAATATCACAAAATTAATAAAATATCTGATCATGCAACCATTATAGGAATAGGTTTTATAACTTGAGGTATATTGTTTTATTTTTGTGAAATGTAATTTAATGATATTTAAATCAACTAAATCTTTCAAAGTCTTTCACATTCTAGACATATCTAGATGATCTTAACTGGATTATTGCTGACACTCATCATTTGAGAGTGGAGCATGCATAATATGACTCAAACTAGAAAGAGTTGACATCATTATGTACAGTATATGTCCACCATATTCCATTTATGTCTTTTACTCTTCAGTCTATACAGGATATATAGTTATATATAGTTTTGTCAGTCAGTTCAGTTAGTTGCCAACTGTTCCACAGTCAGTTATTAGGTATAAACATTTAGTAACAGTGTGTGTGTGTGTGTGGGTGTGTGTGTGTGTGTGTGTGTGGCTGGGGGGAAGGGGTTTGAATACCGTCTGTGGGTAAGACAGTGGTCTGAGCCTATCGTAGTCCTCCTGTCCTGCTGTATCCCAAAGGCCCAGATTCACTGGTTTCCCATCCACCATCACATTGGCAGAGTAGTTGTCAAAGCTGCAGGAAGGTGGATATTAAACTGAGTAAAATACAGTTAAGACAGAGGGTACTTACACCTAGATGATTGTTGCATTTCCAAACGTATTTGTTTAGGATATTGAATACCCAACAAAACCAGAACTTCTGGATCCTCATTCTAAATCACAGTAGCAGTAGTATTTTGTGTGGTTCACTCCATTTATCCAGATAAGGATGGCACATTTTTTAAGGAAGTTTCGTTTTAAAGGAAAATTCCGGTATTTTTCAACATGGGTTTTACACTTAATTATCATACTAATAATTGTTTGTGATGACCTCAGGTGCCTTTTGACGTGTTGATGATGTCACTTGTAGGATTGCCACCAGGTGGTGGTGTATCTTTACAGCAATAGTTCAACATTTTGGGAAACAGACGCTTGCTTGCTGAGACTTAGATGAGAAGAATGATACCAGTCTCATATCTGTCTGTGTAACATCTGCTTCCTGCATGTTACATCATTTTAGCTTTAAGTGGTTACTATGTCTAATAGCAAAATCTTGTAATATAGATTTCAATTTTGTCAGTAATTTTACCTTTATTTGATAGTTGTAAGTTGTACATATTTGTGTTATTTTCATATTTTTTTATGATTATTTTATATTACATATTTAATACTAATACTACAAGGTAACCATGCAGCTATAAAGCCCATCACCGCGGGGACAAGTCAGACCGGGCTTGTATCCCCCAGGTGAGTGTTTGACTGTTAAATGAAAACCTGTAAATATTAATGTAAAGCTTATCTGAGAGAGGCAGTAACTATATTGGCATCCACTGTGATTATCTATGTGTACTGATCTATTACAAATTACACACAGACACTACTGATACAGATAGAAGTCTTTGATCCTGGTCAAGGTTAGACCGTTGGCCCTATAGCTCGTCAGTTAATGGTTATTGAGCTTGGCTACAGAAATCCTTCATTAGTATTGTAAGCTTCCTTTGATCATGGTTTTCTTTCATACTGAATAGTTTTACTGAGACCAGGCTTGTATCCGCCAGATCCCTAAGTGCTTGTAAGCAATAAACAAATCATCACTGAATCGACATCAGAGCTGTTTGTGTCTCTTGGTTGGAGTCAGCTAGCTAACTGTCAGCTGTTAGTCCACCACCATCATCAAACACCATGCAGAGACAGTTGGTTGTTACCACTATCAGCGATAAAGAGATTTAACGGGCGTGTTATAAACTGTAGATAGTCAAGAGTAGATTGACCCTCATTACATCTGTTAACTTTAAGGCTACAGCCAGCAGCCGGTTAGCTTAGCTTAGCATTAAGACTGGGAGCAGGGGGAAACAGCTACACTGGCTCTATCCAAAGGTCACAAAATCCACCCACCAACACCTCTAAAGCTCACTGATTAACATGTTAGGTCTCCATTGTTTAATTTACTTAAGTGTAAAAACAACAGGTTGTGGTTTTACGTGGGGTTATGTGTCAGGGCACATACACCACTACATTTCTTGCCATGCAGCAGCAACTTCTTGGAGTCTTGTCACTGATATGTTGCCAGGCAACCAGCGGAGACTCCAGAAATGTACTGCTTCCAGTCAACAGTCCGGCACATAACCCACAATAAACCACAAGTTGGCGTTTTTACACTTTGGTTGAAACTAACATGTTAATTAGTGAGCTTTAGATGTAGAGTTAGAGATCTTTGGACAGAGCCAGACAAGCTGCTTCATATTTATTGGACAGACATGAGAGTGATGGCAATCTTCTCATAAGCGTATTTCCCAAAATGTCAAACTATTCCTTTAAGGCTGTATCTGACACTTGTGTTAAACCTGCCTTGAAAAGATCAAGTGTGGTCCAAACGTCTGATACAATCAAATCATCAGAGCTTGGAGTGTGCAGTTGACCGCTGCAATATCAACATAAACTGTTTGTACATAGTGTGAGAAAAGAATTGATGACAACAGAGCCATTTGTAAGACAACTTAGTTGATGACTGTAAAATACAGTTCAAATGTCTGGAAATAGCTAGTAAGTCAACCTTGAGTCAAAAAAGTTTTTTGTTTTGTCAAACAAGAATGAACTTGAATGTTTATAGCTAAAATAAGTCCAGTCAGGGAGGTCTGTTTTTTGCTAATCCACCAAATGAAATACCTGACAAACCAAAGCACTGGTACAAAAATCTTATAAAAAAAACAATAATACCATAAATCAGTCTTGTTCATTGATTTGCAATGTTGCCTGCTATGGTCTAATCCAGAGGTATGAAACTGAGAGCTACCACGGTATAAACAAAAAATCTCACTCACGGTTGACAACTTTATATTGTCTCATGGTATATATTGCCATAGCACTTCACCCAAAACTATGGTATGGTGCTATAACATGAAACATCTGCTTACATCAAATAACTGTGAGAGTATGTGCAGCGTGTGGTTTACTCACACAGTGGGGATGTATTCACCAGGGAAGGCATTGGTGGTGTAGCTAATCAGCAGACAGGTCTTACCCACAGCCCTGAGGAAGAGGGGCAACAGAGGATGCATGAGTATACATTTACAGTACAGTTCCACACTCATATGTACAAAAACTAATTCTGAATAGATTGTATGTAAGTGTGTATGCCTGACACAGATGGTCCCCACATACATGGTCAGTGCGTACTTTGCTAGCTAGCTGCAGCTAAAATCCGTGCAGCTGGTACATACTGTAGGCCTTTTTAACAGCAAATATTTTGACTTGTCATAGTGGGAAAACCACAGGTGTTACTAATAACATTAACAATAGCTCAGTAAACCATGGCAGTGAACAAGCATGAACAACACCAGGACCCTGAAAGTGAAGCAGCTAAATGGAATTCAGTCATCATTCATTTTATCATTTACACCTGTGCTTTTCCAACGGTCACATGTCAGGAAGAGGTGAAAATATGCTGTGTTCCTTCTGAACACACCTTCACCAAACACAGAACAGGCACACTCCACACACACACACACACACACACACACACACAATATGTATGTTGCTAGCTAGCTACATGATGTCTGCATAATCTGTACAGTGGCTTTTGCAGTGGATCAAAACTGTCGACAAAAACACACAAGTTTGTGCGAATACTGCAAAGCAAAACTCCTTTAGGGTAATTTTATACGCAGAACTTTTTTGGCTTCATGCACCACCAAGCAACTTTTAAAGGAATGAACGGGGCCCCACCTCAGCACTTATCCAGTTCTCTTTGTACATCCATGGAGATAACCCTGATGACATCATCAGGGTTCTTTTTTTCAGACTTTAGAAAGCTCCCTCCAGAGCCAGCTGAGTACTCCCCATGACGAGTAAACTGAGCTTGATGTTTAAAATCGGAGGAATGCTCCTTCAAGTGACATAATTCAGAATTCCCAACAATCTCTTGCTGCACATGTCATCTATGAGTATTAATCTATTCCACTATAGAGGAGGACTAAGGTCACAAACCTTTTTAGACTTCTGAGATTAATCCTAGAATCCAGAAATCTGAGAAAAAGTCAAAATTCTGGAAAAAGCAGCACTCAGTTTTTATTTAAAGTGTTTAGTTTCAGAATTCTGACTTATGACTTATTCTTAATTTTTCTAACGCCCTAAAATATGAATTCACATTAATATCAGAGCTAATTTTTTCTGGCCTTAGTCTACACCTAGCAACGATATTAACATTTTAAAACAGAAATGAAAACTTCCACATAAAGCTGAATGAGATCTGGATGCAGGAAGAAAGGTAGTGTGAGCAGAATTAGGGCAGCAGGGCCTGCTCTGCTTGCCACTGACAGGGCCACAAATTCCTTAGCGTGCATCAGCACTTCAGCCTGCCTCCAGTGGCCTGCGAGGCGTGTAGGTGTTCCCGCATAGCATCCCGAGGCGCTCCGCTCCTACCCTCACAATGAACCGGAGGCCACGAAGTGATTAAACCGAATTCAACCACGAAGCAGATAACTGAGGGAATCTATCGAGCATCAGGGAGCCGACCACAGAAAACAAGGGCGACCGAAAAATCGGCGAGCCCCAGCCCCTTTTTCTACATAGCATCCTCCCATCATCCATCCATCCATCCGTGGACGCTTCACGGAACCCCACGGCAGAAACCGTGCTGGTGGTGTTTCTGTAAGCATGCTCTTACCCGTCGCCGACCACCACGCATTTGATAGCTTGCATTTGTACAGGAGCTGGAGGCTTTCAGGGAACCGGCGCTGGTGCTTGAATAGATCCAACGGATGAGACAGAGCAGCGGGCCAGTCCGCTCGGCGATGGAGCCGCAGTAAAAGGGGTCGATGGCGAACAGCTCCGAGCGACTCCGGAAAGTACCGAGTGTGTTTAAAGGGACAGAGAGCGGAATAGGTGAATCCTAATAGAGGAAGACAGGATTCACTTCGTGTACTTCCGTCTTCGCTTTAATTATTTTACTGGGCACATTACTACTACTAGGCTACTACACATTAGATCTATTCTTAAAGCTTTGCACTGGATGTCAGTTTTGTATAGAACAGAAGTAATGCTGCTAATAATAAATAACTTGAATGCTTTTAGGGCCTCAATAAATTACTATAGAAGTCCTCTTGCTAATCTTAACTTAAGACACTTTCAAATCGAAACCAAAGTCTCTCATTTTCTGTGCCTTTGATTCATTTTCTCTACCACACTTTTATTTCCTTTATTAAATTAGTGACTATTTATTTATTTATTTTGATTTTATTTTCCATTTTCAACACCCCTGGTACCTCATTTTATTGTGTGCCCTCTGACACAGCTCTGTAAGTACAAGTATTATATAAAATATGCAAAATATGAACACTTGTTTCCTTTATTTTCTACAAGACTGCGCTAAGTTCCATTAAATGCACTGAGGGGACTTAATTGGCTATCTTGGAAAGGAAAATGTTTACATCCGAAAGGAGTGTGGTCATTGCAGTCATCAGTATTTAGAAACGTATGCTTACAAATAACATTCGAATGACCTAATGCGAGCGTTAGGGAAACATATGGTTATTAACAAGCATTTTGGCGGCTATTTATTAATGTTCTCATTTTAGATAGGTGTACTACTAGATCAATACACTTGATTAATAATGACATGTTCCTCATGGGACCATGTCATTATTAATCAAGTGTAATAATCGTCCATATGAAAAGACTTTCAGGGGAAAACCCATGAATCATTGGAATACTTTTGAGCATAAAGTTAATCAAAATTTGAGTTAATAAATATCAATATTCAAAGCTACTATTACCAATAGATTCAATCTAAAAATACTTGCAGTCTTATTTAGTCTTGATAAACCTATATCATCACCTAATAAAGTGCAGGAACTAGTGTAGACAAAGGTTTCATTGCCTTCAAATGTATGTGAACTATCTTGACACTCTAAGGATCTTTGGCTGTAATTTAATGTCCCAGTGACCTCATACATCCCCACCCCAGCAACACACCACACTCTGAATACTGTGATGTTATCTGTAAAATAGAATGATAGACTCATCCAGATCAATCACTAAATCATCCACACATTCAAAAATCACGAGATATTTATTTCAGAAATTGCCACATTTAACTGATATTAAAACCCATGTCATCAAAAATGGAGCAAAATGGTAAAAACACACCTGAAAAAATAAAATGACAAATATCCATCACATATCTGCAGCAATGTCAAGATGTAAAACAGCCATTTGTATTATAAAAGACTGCATCCAGAGATAATTGATATTTTCATAAAATATCATTTGTAAAAACATTTTGTGAATCAGTTTACTGCTCTCTACATCTGAGCTGGAGAGGGACAGCATTCTGGTTTGACAGATACAATACTAAGGCATATTTGAACCCAGTCTCATTTTGTATGTAAACACGCCTGTTCACAACAATGCTACACTGCCTTCAATCCATTTAGACTGCAGGGGAACAAGAACGAGTACAACAGAATGGGGCTGGACAGTCAACATAACATATAAATGATGACTTACAGTTAATTTTAAGACATAAGAGTGGAAATTATTTGGCAATGATCTGAGCACATGTAAAACACTAAGACAGGGCTGTGATCATAGGAAATAAAATGTCCTTTCAACAGCAGTTTAGTCTCATATCCAGTAGTCAAATATTTTCTTAAAATAAGATAAGACTACAATGACGATACAATATAGCACTTCTTACACTCTTAGACATTTTGAGGTGCTTAGCATGGTCGGACAATGTTCCCTGACAATGGACAATGTTTTTACCCCTTTTCTTCTTTTTGATGTTTAGTGTGTTGCTCCTTCATTTAATATACATCTTGAAACAACACAGAATTTGGACCATCACTCTATGTGTGACTAAAAACTGACACTTGATCTCAAAAAGAGATAAAATATGTAGATTTGAAACTGGTAATAATCTCATCCAGCAGGCCAATGTTTTGTTAAAAAGAAACAAAAAAGAGTAAAAGTCTAATGCACTGGGAGCAACTTAAGTGTTCATTACACCCCACAACATTAAAGTGTTGGACTTGAGATATTCATAGAACTTCACTAGTAGTGGGGTTAAAAAGCACATTTTGCACAGAGGGTGGCTCATTAATGTGCTAAATCTATCTAAAGATCTAAAAATGTATCTAAAGATATCTTGCATGCAAGATTCATCCTCTGGGGACCACGAATATCCACAACAAATGTCGGGCCAGTAGTTTTTAGCCATGCTAGCAGTATGGCTCTATGCAATGTCCGTCTGTTGGTCTGTCCACAACTTTGGTCCAGACTAAAATATCTCAATAACTATTAGATGGATTGCCATGAAATTTTGTGCAGACATTCATGGGTCCTAGATGATGTATCCTAATGACTTCGGTGAACCTCTGAGCTTTCCTCCAGTACCACCATGAGATGTGGTTTTGAGTGAAATGTCTCACCAACTAATGGATGGATTGACGAAGTTTGCTACACACATTCATGTCCCCCTCAAGATAAATTGTAATCTTGTTTGGTGATTCTCTGGCTTTTCATCTAGCGCCATCATCAGGTCAAAGTCTCACTTTGTCCAATACTTTGGTTTATGACCAAATACCTGCAAAACTAATGAGATTCCATCATCCTCAGCTGTACTTTGTATTTAATTATTCTAATTAGCCATTAGTATAAACATTACATCGCTTAACAAGAGCATATTAGTATTGTTGTTGTGAGCATGTTAGCATGGTGATGTTATCATTTGGCTCAAAGCACAGCCTCACAGTGCCACGAGCATGGCTGTAGACTCTTAGGCTGTGTCCGAAATCATTCACTTATTCACTACTCCCTACCCACTATTTAGGGAGTTGAATGTAGAGGACTATATAGTGAGCTCACCGGCAAAATGGAAAAACGTTTCCTCTCCTCTCGTCCGTCTGATATTTTTCTTTCAGTGCAATGCATGATGGTATATAGTGCTTGGTTAGTGACCATCGGTTGTACACTAATTTCCACGATGCATTGTGGGATACTTTTAATCCACTATATAGGGCATAATAATTCTCACTATACATTCTGACAGCTCTACAAAATCGCACACTCACTATATAGTGGACTATGTAGCGAGTAGTGAGTGATTTCGGACACAATCTTAGTCTTGATAAGCTAAGGCCCGAAGTGTAGGACTGGATCAATGGATGGACAGACTGACAGACCAGCCAAGAAATTGCAAACTTCAATAAATGTAATCTAGCCTTCTAATGTTAATTCTAGTTTATGACAGCTCTGTATTTTGTTTTAGTTTGTCCTAACCAATCAGTAGCAAGTGACATATCTGTCCAGCTGACGTCATTTTCAGTCGACACAGAAGCTGTGGTAGTGGTTGCTATGTTGTTGTTTTTTTGTGTCCATCTCATAAATGCTTGTTGCCATTTTTGTGATGTAGAAACAGACGTGAATAGGGTCCTGGAAACAACTGTCAATAATATAATAATAATAATCTTTATTTATTAATAAGCACAACTAACCCTTTGTGTTTTACCTCCAGATAAAGTGGTTTAGATAATCTGGATCAACTTTTCCTCTACACTGCTTGTGTTTCCTGACCTGTCAGACTTCTTTATAGTGATGTCATTGTGTTCCCAGATCTCAGCTATTACTTTAGTGACTACAGTGTTATTATACCAGATAGAAATGGTGGACAAAACAATGAAAATAAGACTCAAGCTGTAATAAACCAGAATTTTCTTTTAAATGTTCAATATGGGCTGACCTACCAATACTGCCATGCTTACTGGGGCAAAACGATATGAAACCAGATTAAATTACTTGTTAAGATGAATACTTCTTACTTTAAACCAGGGGTTCTCAAACTTATTACTCAAAGGTCTGCATCTGCTTTTTATTCAAGGTCAGGTCTCAGCAAGTTCTCCTGTGTAACGTTATTGCGTAAACTCGGCAGCAACAACACACAGCACTCTTTCCTGCAGTTAACGTTGCCATGTCAATGATAGGGAAATAAGCCACATTAAAACCACATTTATATGGAGGATCGCTGTGAATGATCTCCAGCTACACTGTATATTCAACGTCACTAACAATTTATTGATCAATATTGTAAGTATGTATGTATTTCAAAATAGAAAACATTACACTTCATAACGTACTGTATTCATAACACGAGGTATGGGCTGGGTCCAGACTGACTTGCCGTTCAGTCCGGATGCGGACCTTGGTCCGGACTTTGAGAAGTCCTGCTTTAAACTAAGTATATGTGTTGGGACTACAGAAGTGAGGCTTGTACTAATGAGGTGGGAGTAAGAACAAGGTTCCTACAATTTTGCTTTTAAAATCCAGACTTTTCAAACCCTTAATTTCTTGACTGGATCTGTGTATTATGTAATGTTATGATTACAGTCATATTGCCCAGCACCGATTATTTCCCTCATATTACTGTTACACTCCTGGTTTTCCTGTCTTTTCGAAACTTTTCAAGTCCAGACAATCATGATTTTTTTTTAATCCTTCAGACTGTCCTGACCTGTGCAGGAACCCAGTGAGGGCTCAGAGGTTACAGCTGAGGGGTTGACATCTCTGGGTCATTTCTTGGGGCTGCTGTGTCCCAGAGGGGAGCCCTGAACGTAGGTGAGGATGGCGCTCTGCAGGTAGCTGGCTCTGTGGGCCTCATCCTCCCTCATCCTCAGGATCTCCGCCTCTTTCAGCCGCAGCTTCTCCAGCATGGAAGACATCTCGCTCTCTTTGTCGAGGAGCGCCTCTCTGTGGTTACTGCTCAGTACTGCAGGACAGCAAGCCACAGAGGCGAGAGGTATGAAAGACAGCACCACAGAAAATATTTCAGATTTCAGACATGATGCATTTGAAATCTACAATGTCTGACCTGGTTACAGGACAAAACATTATGTTCTGAACAAATCAGTTGAGTATCTTTTTTCTTTAAAAAAGTGAAAAACTCTAACAACTGGGTGTTCCAATTACTGGTTGACCTGGGTAATTCTACTTTGTTTCAAGTAAGTTGTTGCACCTCATGCTACTGCTATCAATACATTTCTGAAGAAAAATGTATTTGCACTGGAATAAATTACACAAAGACACAACAGGAAACTAATTGACTTGTTGAAATGTACTTACTGCAAAAGGAAAAAAAAAGACTTGTGTAAAGTGTTAAGAAAAGAAATAAACAGTGAGGATGCACCTTTAATCTCTCTCTCCAGAGCACTGATCTTCTCTTTGAGTCCTCCCTGTGCCGTCCTCTCTGCCTGTAAATGTCCAATCTGCTCCTGCAGCTCCACCCTCACCCGGCTCACCTCAGCCATCTTCTCCTGGTCCTTACCCGACAGCTCCTGCAACAACACACCGCCTGTTCAACACCCCAAGCATTCTGATGACAACAAACAAAACACCCTTCATTTATCACTTCTGGAGGCTCGTCAGATGGACGAGACCACTGTATAGCAGCCAGAAGTGTCAGGTGGGGTTTATCCCATCATGCATTGGGTAAGAGATGTGGTACACCTTAGACAGTCTACCATAGAATTGCAAAGTGGAAGGAGTTATTTTGGGTGTCCAGCATCTGTTTGCATTCATTTTCTCATAGACAATGTTAGGTGAGTGACAGTTGTCTTTCTTGGATGGACATGCAGCTCTACTGGTTAAATCAGCAGTGCAAAAGATGAACAACTGTGTTAGAAAATATCTGCTTCTTTGATAAAAAGTCGTAGGTACAAGTCTGTGGACATCAGTCAACTACAATTCGCGAGGTGCATTTGAGTAAGAAACATCCAATCACTGAGCTTCAAATTCTGTTGTATGAGCCAATAACAAGAAGCAGAGGCTAAAGATGACACTTAGTAGAAATGTGTTAATAAATTCTGCAGTTTAAATCAGTTCATCTTTGGATTCTGAGTCAATGTTTGCTGAATTCGGCTACTTGCACTGCACTGCACAGCGTTGTTTTTCTGTTTCGTGAAAGTTCTGACCACCAACATCTGTTGGTCGCAGCTTCATTGCTTTCCGGCTCTGTTATGCCTGCTGGGGGCAGTCACCAGCCAGTGTGCCGATGTCCACAACATACATGAGCAGTGTGTCTCGCTCGCGGCTCTTTTCTCTGCTCCACTATCTTTACACACTGGCTCTATTTTTGATGGAAGCTTGGGTCTCTAGCTGCTAAATGCTCCACTATGTTCACCAGCTAGTCTCTAACTGTGTCTGTCTGCTGTTTGCTGCTGAGCAGGTGGTGGACAGTGGCTTTTTACAGCTTTTTTGCTGAAGAATCTACAAGCGACCCCTTTCACATCGTCACATTGTCATTGACATTGAATATCGATTATAGCCGCTTTTTGCATCAGTTCATCCTATGGGTTGTGTAAAAAAAATGTATATCGGCCAATATATCATTATCAGATGTTTTAAACTCTCAAGGATCAATATTGGTATCAGCCTCAAAGGTCCTGTATCTTTCGGGCTATAGTGGACATTTGAACCATGACACAGAGTTGATGGAGCCATGGTACAAATGGGAAATGACACAGCCACATCCAGTGGACACAAGGGCTTCCTCTGCACAGCAACAGCAACTGCTGCTCATTGGTATTGCAGCATCAACATCAAGGAATTCATTAAGAGAAAAAAAGGGAACGTACCATCAGGAAAAATACTTCCAGAACCAGCAGAGCCTCCTAACTAAATGCACACATCAGATTGTTTCTAGTGATTTGCACATCATTCATATTCCAACATCGCTATTTCATTCACAGTGTGAGTCTCCGGTGCATTATGAATTCCATTTGTGAGTCACATATGGAATATAATGATGCCTACACATAGTGAACCTAAAATGATGTAAAAAGGATGTGTAGCAGAAAGCAGGTGGGTCCTGACCTGCTGGAGCTCCTCGATCCTGCGCCGCAGTCCGTCCGTCTCGATGCTCTGATGGCTGTTCTTGGCTTGCAGCTCAGAGATGGTCTGTTTCTGCTGGGAGCAGTGGAGCTGGACCTCCTGCAGGCTGAAACGCACGGAGCGAAGCTTCTCCTCCAAGGACGACACATGCTCCTGCTGCTCAGAGGAAACAAAGGTGGAACAACTAACCTTATTTCACCAGGATAATCCACTCAGTATCAATACTGTTTCCAGGGAATCCCAGAGAATCATTAAAAACAACAATAAACTGTGAGGGAGACGGAGAAAAGTGTGTTGTGAGTGTGTAAAGCAAGGTCTGAATAATCTTTAGTAATCTTTTTAATAACCTTTTCCAGATTATTTCATGAGAACCATAATGTCTTTGTAGGACTTTTACCTAGTCACAACAAGGGCTGGGAATCAAACCTCAATACTGTGTTGGTGCCATCCAAAAGGTGTCTGTAGTACAGAGTATTGAAAGCTGGCGGTGAGTGTCTGGTCAGATTTGTAGTCTTGTTTACTTATTTTTTGATCAGGTAGTTCCAGATTTAAATGAAAATACTGCTAATTTATTTATTTAGTTTAGACATATAATAAAGATGTATAATAAATCAAATAATAAAATGTATTTAACATGCATCTATTGTTAAGTGAAAAAGGTAAAACAAAAACAAAAAACTTTATATTGCATATTGTATTCAGACAAAGATTGTTTGTGAGTGAAAAGACATGGCCGCTAATGGACTGTGTGTTTTTTAAGTTCAACAGGGACCAGCAGAGTGGTGACTCTTCTCCGGATAAATGATCTAGTTTAACAATCTCCCACTTTGATTCATATCAGATTAACATTTGATTTTGATCAGCTTCATAGTTGTTCATAGTATTTGGAGTCAGTAGCTGGTGAAGTACAGCAGGCTACAGGAATGTATCAGATACATTTGTTTGTTTTTTTCTGGGAAATGTGGTGGAAGAGAGTAGGGAAATGACATGCAGCAAATGGTCTGGCCAGTCAGGGAATCGATCCAGGGACTCACTGCTCAGGGCATTTGCGCCCATGTCGTATGCGCCCTAACCATTTGGCTATCGGGTCGCCCCATGTATCAGATACATTTAATGAACATTTCATATATGCTCATCTCACTTAGTGCTTCTGTCTTCTCAGCCAACAGAAGTTGATTAGACATCTTTGGGTTGGAGTTATTTTAGCATTTAGCTCCTTGCAAATGTGGAAAGGTGAACTTAATAACATTCAATAAGGGATACAAAAGATTCCATAAGTGGATTTGATACTGGATTTGAATTCGATAAAATGTTATGGAACCCCATCCCTACTTGTGGTGTGTGTGTGTCAGGTGGAACATGGAACGGTAGACTTCTCCTTGATCTACTGAGGTATGGATTGCATCTATTTGTATGTCACTTTGGACAAAAGCGTCTGCCAATGAATAAATGTAAATGTACATGTGCATGTAGTAACATCTTAATAACTGATCAAAGATGCAGATTTTTAAACCCACCTCCTCCAGACGAACTTGAGCTCGCACTCTTCCCAGTTCCTCCTCTGCCTGGGCCCTCTCTGTCACACACGCTGCTTTAGCTTTACTCACTTCCTACAACAGATGGACATTACAACATGAAGAGCACAGGTGGACTGGAGGACTGGAGACTTCAGCTGTGCTTCTCACAATGTGCTGAAGATCCAAACCAAAATGAGGAATAATAATTCATTTAACTGCAATTTCATTCTGTAGAAATGATAACTCAACTCTCCAGCACTAAGGTGTTCCCATGTTCATTCCCAGCTCGACCTGAGAAGTGGGAAATTCCCAGCTTGGAAAGAGAAGCCAACTTGTGGATTTGAATAACTGCTCGGAAAAAATACCATTATGGAAAGTAATAACTTCCCCGGTTCAATAAATACAGCCTCCACTCAGCCTTTGGCATTGAACCCGAGCTGCTTCTGGTGAATTTGTGTAAAGGAGGACTAAGTTGTGACATGGTACAGGTATCCTGCTGTGGGTGCCTCTGATGCGGTCATTGAGTTATAGTCCAGTGTCTGATTTCACCCACTGATAGCAGTACAGCAACACTAGACAAACATTGATTGTGTTTTTATCTTTTAAACATGGGTGCTCAAAACTCTGACCTCTTCCAGTTGTATCCGCTGTGCCTCCAGTTTGAAGATGCGTTCCTGCAGAGCTCTCTCACTCTCTTCTAGATGTCGATTCACATGCTCCACCTGTACACATATTTGAACTTTTAGTGTTTTATCTTTTTCTATCTCGTCGTCTACATCTATTAGAATACTGAGTTTTAGTAAACCGCACAGAAAGTGAAATAAACAATTAACTGTCCAAAGGTAACTAATCCGGATGCCAGCACCTCTACAGCTCACTAGCTACCAAATTACATCTTGTTTGTGTAATCTGTACAAAAACTGAAGAGTAAAAACAGCACGTTGTGGTTTTACAAGGGGTTATATGGTGGACTATTGGCCGGCCAGGTCTGGCAACCCCCACAGTGACAAAAAAAAAAAACTTGGGGGCAACTGGAAACAAGTTGTGAATCATCTTTTTAAGGAGTACTCCAGTGATTTAGCATTGCATGTAACATTACATCCTGTAATTTTTTATTCTATGCATTCTTCTTCGTTGTCAAAGCCAGGGGCCAGATGCATAAAACTCTGTGTAGATTCACGACTAAAACTGTGTGTAAGCACAAAGACAGAAATATGCAAACGCATTCTTTTGGTCAGATTTATAAAGCTGCCCATTCGCCTGATTCTGTGAATGTCAATCCTGGACCTGGACGCACGTGCACAAGCCTCATTTCCACTCCCACAGTTAGCCATAAATTGATGTAGAAACGCCCTTAAACATCCGTTTGCCCGCTCCACCACTCATTAGACCTGTCAATGAGAGGAACGGCAACTTCACCGATCGTGTTGCATTGGTGAGGTTCTCCAACAGCACCAGAGCAGCTGTCATTACTTAGCTGTGGCTATTTCTAGCGGACATACCACTAATTCATCACATCACATCACCATCTGATGTGGGTAAATGTAAGTCCAATATTCACTAGTCTCTAACTGTGTCTGTCTGCTGTTTGCTGCTGAGCAGGTAGTGGACAGTGGCTTTTTACAGCTTTTTCTCTGAAAACAGCTGCTGCTGCGTCTATGAGAGCAGTGAGAGTGAACCAGAACAGTAAAGTTACAGACTGGCCAGATAAACAATGAGCTAAAACTCATAAAGCTGTGTGAAGCCGAGGGGAGCTGGACATTCAGCTGACAGCTGACATTTTTATATGTAGCCTAAATAAAAGGACTCTGGTTTATCACAACTTGGTTCTTATTTTTGTAGGTTTGCCCAACATTTCTGTCAATAGCTGAGATCTGGGAACATGACACCTTCACTAAAAAGAAACACAAGCTGTGACAATCAGAGAGGTTGGAAACAAGCCAGCAGATTATCCAGATTATCTAAACTGCTTTATTTGGAGGTCAAACTCAAATTGAGCACACCTGAAATGTTTCTAATAATCCCCGATTACACAAAAATACTGTGCACACAAGTAAGGCTTTACAGTAGGTCAAAGTTGAAGCAGGAAGTGGGTCTGTAAACTGTGATGGATAACTGCTCGTGTTGCTTGACCCGTCAGAATTCTATTTAGTGATGTCATCGTGTTCCCAGATCTCAGCTATTAACTTGGTGAGTATAATATCACAGATGGGAGCTACCAAATGTAATCAACTGGAATTATCCCTGTCCTTTGATTTCTATTACCTTAAACAGTTTAAGATGGTTCCTGAAACCCAATTTCCAAACTTGGGAAAATGTATCCTTAAAAGTAGGAGATACACACATGTGTACACACACAAACACACACACACACGTTTCCCTAAGAGCACCTCCTTCTGGCGGAGACTGTCCATATCCTCCAGAGCTTGCTTGTACCTTCGCTTCTCTGTTTCCAGACGGTCTGTCAGAGGGTGACATAGAAGAAAAATGACATTATTCTCTTTATGTGACTGTAAGTAAAACATGTGTGTGTGTTCTGTGAGTATGCGTTACCTTCTGTCTGTGCTAGTCGCAGCTTTAGCTCTGCTGTGCTGTTGGTCAGCTCCTGCTTCAGCTCAAAGATCTGCTGCTGCTGAGACTTAGATCTGCACTCCATCTCTTCCATCTAACAAACACACAAAAAAATTAGGCTCACAAGCTAACAGTTCTCATAACACAACTTTGGTCTGTGTGTGTGTCGCTCAGCATATACTCATAAATTCACACTATTCTGAACAGACATTACTCTTACTTTATTCCTGAGCTGGACATTGGTTTCTGTCAGGTTTTGGATCTCTCTGAGGAGTTTGCCCTCTCTGAGTGCGCTGTCCTACAGGATGGAGACACATGAGGTACATTCATTTTGGACAGCAATATCTCAACAAGCATAAATGCTTTTGATTTTGTCAACTTGTCATGATGTGCTGTTGTTCAGCAGAAGCTCACAAGCCGGCCTAGCTAGTTAGCCGGCTAAGTAGGTAGCATGAGCAGCCTTGTTAAGCTAAGGCTTAAAAACTAAAGAGGTTTAGTTTTCATGTCTGTTCACTGTATTTATTTACAGCAGCGGGTAGATAGTTGATTCAGAATTACTTTGACAGTTTTTGAGCTTGCTATCTTAAGAAGCAGGGGACATGTTATTGGCTGAAAGGTGAAAGGGCTGGCTGTGACAAAACCACTAAAATTGATGTGAAATAAAATGTGTCATTAGGAAAAGTGTCATTACAAAATAAAACTTGACATCAGATAATAATAATAAGGGTATTTCTATACTGAAATAAAAAAGATATCCAATAACATTTCGTTAAAATTAGTTAAGTTTTAATAATTTCTTCAAATATTTCAAAAGTTGGTTCATTTATATATTTTACACAATGTATTCACCTGCATGTATTTCATAATGTCTTTATTTATTCAATATTGAACACTTAGGGGTTCCATAATAAACACTGTTCCTCAATTTTTATAGATTTATCAAAAGTAGTTGATATAGTTGATCATTCTTTACAAAGAGTATTCTCTGCTAGCCTGGGAAGGGAAGTATGTAACTGGTTCGGCAGCTATTTATAAAGACCTAGATCAGTGTGTGAAGGTAGGCATGGCTAAATCTGAATTCCTATTGGTTACAAAGGGTGTGCAGCAGGGATCAATTTTGGGCCCTGTCCTGTTCACCATTCATATAAGAGTTTTTTCCATGTGTGACTGTAAAACTCATCATTACGCAGACTATACTGTTTTATATTATATTGCTGATTCTACCCAATTAGCTACTGGGAAAATACAATTTTTTCAATCCTCAATGCACTGCAAGATACAGTTATCAATGTTAAGTTAGTACTGAACAGAATTCATTCTTGAAACAGCTTTCGTCTCAGTTCTGGATTATAGTTTTGTTTATGTGTATTTTTTGTTTTTATTTATTTGTTACTTAAAAAAGCTAAAGTCAATAAAATATTAATCATAAATAACAAGGACACCTACAAAAATATCTTGCAGTCCTAGAATCTCACTAGTAACATGTTTCTAAGTACATGCTTTTACTTTTTTTAAACAAACCAGACCATCACTTGCCACATCACATGATGTGTGCATGTATTGAAGAAACTATTAAGGAGAAATATGCCTAATAAGTGACAGTTGGAGTTATGATGTATAGGGAACTTCCTTATAGAATCAACGGCCATTCTGAGATACCCATCATCATACGATCAACAAGCTTGTCTCTATGTAGGTTGAATATTTCCCATCTTTATAATCACGTGACCTTGTTTTACCCTGTAAAAAACAGCCAGCAGCAAAAGGTAGTTTCTGCACTGGTCTTGAGTAAATGTATTAACACATGTGGTTGCTTTCATAAGCTAGCTATAGGTGGAATCACATGTGAAAATTTTTGTGTACAAATCATATTTGAGGTGAAAAGACTTGTTTTTGTCTCCTCCCATCTGTCTGTACCTCTTGCTCTTTCTTCCTCTCTCTGCTCTGTCGATCCCTCTGTTCTTCTTTCTCAGCCTTCACTCGTGTCAGCAGCTCTCCCATGTTGTGGTTTTTCTGCTCAGAGAGGGTGAGGGCAGCCTCTGTCATCTGCAGTCTGCACAACATCACAACATCATGTGATCAGAGTTTCTGCATGTGCTTTTTACTATACTTTAAGAAATACTAGTGAGCAGAGCATTGGTGATTTGAAGTTGAAAAGACATATGTCGGGATAAGATTTTTAGCATGTACACAGTCACATAGGCCAGCCAAAATATTACATTCTTTTGCTGAATGTCAGTATACTACCACCTTACTAGCAAGAGGGTCTTTGTCACCTTTGTGAGAGGATGTCAGGTCAGGTGAGGAATAATTATTTGCTGTCATAATCAAACTGTACCAAAATACATTTGGACCATTTTAAAAGTATTTGTCGGCAGTCCCAGTTACTCAGGTTCATTCTGAGGCAGCGCAAAGGGAGTTGTTGGTATTTTGGTGGAAATTGGGGCTTCAGGTACAGTCACATTACATTTCTGGTATACAAATATTCGCTCTGTCTCCCATTCACTTCTACTGAAGCCCCAACAACAGACAAATTCAAGAGTGCGTCTCCTGTTTCATTGCGATCTCCAGCCAGCTCTGAGAATAGACGTCTCAGAACCACGTCTGTTTCTGATGCAACGTCACTCAGCTTCCAGTCTGGGCAAATATTGTGTGAGGTTCCACAGGGGTCCATTCTTGGTTCGCTTCTGTTCAGCCTTTATATCCTTCGCCTTGGTTACATCAGTAAACAGTTACCATAGCTATGCTGACAACACACAACTTCTCATCTCACTGTACAGTACCTTGACAACTTGACTTCCATAAATTCACTGATCAGCTGCTATGATGACATTGATAATTGGATGGCTCGAAGAAAACAGAAATTCTGGTTGGGGGTGCCAAGGCTAAAGAGGCAGCTGGTTTGTGAATACTTTGAGTCACAGTCTTCCAGAACGAGTGACCACATTACAAATGAATTTTGGATGCTGATTTGACCTTTAATATCACATTAGTAGCATCTCTAGGGTCACCTTTTACCACCTGAGGAATATTTCTAGGATCAGGGGTTTCCTATCCCAGTATGACGCTGAAAAATGCACACCTTAGTTATTAGTTGGTAGATTTACTGCAATTCCCTTTTCATGGGACTCCCTGATAATTCAGAAGCCAGTCACTCTGGCGAGATTGCATTTGGTATGTATACACCAAAGGTATGGAACAGCTGATCTGAGACCTGCATCCACACTTGGTTTATTTAAAAGCAACCTCAAGACATTTTTATTCAGTTTAGCATTTTTCTGTTCTTCTCTTCATTCCCCCTCTGTTCTGTTGATGCCTCCCTGAGCATCACACTGCAGTCAGTCTTGATGTTCTCTCTTTATCTGGGTCTGTTCGAGTCCACAGCATTTTGGTTCAGATTGGATCCACAGGTCTAGTCAAATCGGGTGTGATTGTCTCTTTTCAGTAATTTATGCACATTGGTTTGGGTACGTTTTCCACAGATCAGTTTCGGATCCAGTCTAAAACATTGGATCCATAAACATTATTATGAATAACAGCAACTAAATCTCAGTTACTAATGTTTTCTAAAGCTTTTATAGTTTTGTGTACATTAGTAATGGTTGTAAATGCAGAAGTACAGCAGACTTTACTTGCTTCTTTTGCACTGTACTGAACCTTTCCCTACCAGAAAGAGCTCATAACATTATATGGGTCAAGGTGAATGAATATAAGCTTTGGGCTACAGTTGTCTGTGTACCTGAGAACCTTCAGCAACTAATAATAGCTGCCCCTCAAACTGCCTGATTAAATATTTAGTATGTGATAGTGTTTCAGGAGGGCTGAGTCAGTGGAGAAGCCTTAGTATATACTGTAGTTAATACCGGAATCCTTCATGTAACCTTGTGCTTGACTGAAAATGTATTAAAGTCACTTATATTACACACAATACCTACACACAGGTTGTGCTGTTCTTCATATTGTTAATATGGAATAAAGGAAAATGAAATGTTTACTTGGCTGTGAGAGAGTTGACAGCTGACTTCCTCTCATTCAGAGCTTCCTGGAGTTGGCCTATCTGAATGGAGGTGGACCTAATCAAAAAGAAAATAGGTAAACAGGTCATTGCCATGAGGGCATGGATACAAACTTTGATTTTTGAAGTGATTGTTATACGTATTAACACAGTAAAAAATGTGCTGCATGAATAAGTTCTGCATCTCCCTGGGGTTATCTCCTTTCTAGTGCAAATACAAAGGGTTAAAGGATCATATGGAGGTTGTGCCTCTCAGTTATAAAACTATGGTTATGGCCAATGACCTTAGACAGTTACACCTCCACTCACCTGCTGGAGCGTCCCATCTCCTCCCTCTGCCTGTCTATGGTTTCCATCAGGCTTAGGAACTGAAAGAGAGGAGGAACAACCACAGTCATCACCACAAACTTTATCCTAAATCTGTAATACTTAAGAAATCATTTAAAGTGATATTACACCCAAAATCTTGTGTGTATCAAAAAAAGGCCCCAAAAGTCTTCTGAGTATCAATCACACCACCTTCCTCAGGACGAAGTGCCGCGGCTGCAGAGCAGGGGTTAAGCGACGGGCAAAGATCTTCCTGCCATCATCATTAGAAATGTGAATCTCTGGCTAATAAGATGGACAAGCTAACAGTCGTGGTGAGGAGTCAGAGGGAATATCGGGAGTGGAGTGTAATGTGTTTCACTGAGACATGGCTACACAGGGATATCCCAGACAGAAACCAAGAGAAGAACGGTAAGAGGAAAGGAAGGGGGTTGGCCGTTCTCATTAACAACAGACTGTGCAACCCTGGCGACGCTATCATTTACCTGCTAAACCAGGCCTATTGCCACCTGGATAAGGCTTAGGGCACAGTGAGGATCATGTTGTTTGATTTCTCCAGTGCTTTTAACACCATGCAGCCTCTGCTGTTGGGAGACAAACTCAGGGCCGTGCAGGTGAACACTCCACTTGTGTCCTGGATAATGGATTACCTGACCGGCAGGCCACAGTTTGTAACTATGAGGAACTATGTGTCAGGAACTGTGATGAGCAACACAGGGCCCCCAGGGGACAGTCCTCTCCCCCCTTCCTGTTCACTTTGTATACCTCTGACTTCAGATACAACTCGGAGCCATGCCACCTGCAGAAGTTCTCTGATGACTCTGCCATTGTGGGGTGTATCAGTGGACAACAGGAGGAGGGATACAGAGGCCTGGTGGATGAATTTGTTGGGTGATGCAGACTGAACCATCTGCAGCTGAACATTAGCAAGGCGAAGAAGCTGATTGTGGACTAAGTCTCCTCTGACCCCTGTATCCATCCAAGGGGAGGATGTAGAGGTGGATCACTCCTATAAATACCTCGGAAGGCACCTGGATGACTGGCTGGGAACACAGGGGCCCTCTATAAGAAGAGCCAGAGCCGGCTCTACTGCCTGCGGAGGCTCTAAGGCTTCAATGTCTGTAACAAAATATTGCAGATTTTCTACCAGTCTGTAGAGGCCATTCCTTCAGTAGAAAATAGTTTCGATGAAGATGACTGGGAGGTCTGTGAATATCTAACAAGACTAAGAGTCTGCAGCCATGCTACCTGCTCTGTGAGGCTGTACTTAGGCACAGCGGTGCTTTGAGCTAAATGCTACTCAGCATACTAACATGCATATAATGACAATGCTAACATGCTGATGTATAGCAGGTATAATGTTTACCATGTTCACCATGGTAGTTTAGCGTCTTAGCACACTGACATTATATGATCAGTCATTAGATAATTACCACAAAACACAGTACAGCTGAGGCTGATGGGAATGTCATTAGTTTTGCAGGTATTTCTTAGAGGAAAGGTCAGGGGATTACCAAAGTCACTAGGATACATCATCTGGGAACCATGAATGTCTGTACAGACTTTTGTGCCTATTCATCAAGTAGATGTTGAGAGATTTCACAGGCTAAGTGAAAACTTTGAGCTGCTGGTAGCACTAGATGAAAAGTCAGGGGACCACCAAAGTCATTAGGATTTATCCTCTGGGCATCATGGATAACTATGCAAAATTTCATGGCAATCCATCTAATAGTTGTCAAGACATTTCACTAAAAGGCCAAAATGTCAACCTCAAGGGAGTTTTTCCTTGCCACTGTCGCATAGTGCTTGCTCATGGTGGGAAATGTTGGGTCTCTGTAAATATAAAGAGTCGGTCTAGACTTGCTCTACTCGAAAAAGTGCCCTGAGATAACTTTGTTATGATATGGCGCTATATAAATAAAACTGAATTGAATTGAAATTGAATTGTGGTGTTAGAAGTAAAGTCAGGGGATTCGTCATCTGGGGACCATGTATGTTTATGTTTGTACTAAATTGTGTGCCAGTCCATCCTAAAATTGTTGAAATATTTCACTAAAAAACAAAAACGTCAACCATAAGGTGGTGCTAGAGGAAATGTCAGGGGATCGTCAAAGTCAGTAAAACTCAAGGACCATGAATGTCTGAACAAATTTTCATGGCAATCCATCTAAAAGTTGTTGAGATATTTCCATCTGGACCAAAGTGGTGGACTGACTGACCCCTGCAACCCAACTTCTCATTGGGATAAGTGACATTTTTTCTTTCTTTCTTTTTTTATGAAGTCTTCAAACAGCCTCCATCTACCAGTGTTCCTGTTCTGTATCAGAATTATTTCATTCTTTCGTGTGAGGGTTACCTGCCGGCCCTTCTCCTCCTTTAGTGTATAAATCTCTTTGCTGAGGACTTGGGTCCTGCTGCGGCTCTCTCTCAGGGTGGACTGTCTGTCTGAGTTGTGCCCTGTGGTCTGCTCTTAAAGGGTTAAACAACAGGAGCAAAAGGGTAATGAGTGAAGAGAGAGAAACATGGCTCCAGAGCGGAGGACGATGCAGTATGCATGTTAACAGGTATCACTGGGTGATAATCAGTACCACACCACAGTACCATAATCAGTATCAGAACAATGTAATCTCATATCCAATAACTCCAGTTTATACATATCGTACAAGCTTGTATCCTATGAAAAGTATGGCCTCTGCTTTCATAACATTACTGAGAATCTATGCTTTTGATGAAATAATACAATTCCCACCACTCCTACAACATTTTGTTGTGTTTTTTGGAGTCAAGGTTAGGTTAAAACATTTGGTCATACCAACTACATTATACTGATTTGGTATAGCTTAAGATGTTTGTCAGGGTTTCACTTACTTCTAAAAGACCCTGGCTAAATGTACACAGCTCACAGTTTTTATACATTTTCATCCAGGACTCCCTGGCAGAAGAGATACTGTATCTGAATGGGACCTTTCTGGTTAAATAAAGGATAAATACAAATATTTAAATGTGTAATAAAAAATGTTATTTGTTCTTGTATTAACTTGCTTTTGTTTAAAAAATGATCTGAATCTCCAGAGTTGTGTGGCACAGGCTTGAAACAATATAGTGACCATCCAGCTCAGTAGTAGTGGGGTGAAGGAAGACATCTCAGAGACAGATATCTCAAAACCTGGACAACAAAAACAAAACTATCTGAACGGGGAGATACCTAGAAGGAAGTGAGAAAATGTTTTTCCTTTTGTAATTTAGATGAGCCGGCCTTTTAAGGAGGCAAACAGGATGCAGCTGCCTGTTTGGGGGATGTAACACACAAATAATGTCCAAACAACAACCTACTTTTAAAATAAATCACAAACAAGTAATAATGCAGAACAGACACACACACTAAACCATGTACTGACACACACACACACATCTTACCAAGTGCTTTGAGAGTATCACTGGGTATGTTGTTCCCTGCCATCTCCAGCTGCACTATGCTCTTGTTCTTCTGCAGAGCCTCTAGCAGAGACCTGCCACCCAGCAGACCAATGTTGTTCCACCTCAGATCTGTGAACACAGTCAGTGAGAAAGGCTTGAGTGGACCAGCAGTCAGTCAGACAATATACACCAGAATACAGCAAGAATCTGTTCTTTACCACTCAAAGTTGTGGGTTAGATTAATCATTCTACACGTTTGTTAACCTCAAAAGCAGACATTTTTTCTAGATCAGTGCAGACTCCAGGCATGCTTTCTCTGTAAGTATATTAATTATGTAATATCTTACCAAATGTAAGCTACATTGGTTGATTTTTCTATTAAATCTTGCTGGACCTCAACTACAAACAACTGCATTATATTATCTGATTGATTTCATATAGAAACAAAGTACATTTGTGATTATGCTTGATACAATCATATGTATTTCAAAGCTATGTAGACCACTAATACAGTGTGGGAGGTTAATTCATGATAAATTTAAATTGCAATCATAGTTACTCATTTTCATCAAATTGTTCAGCCCTAATAACAAGCACAGCCAACTGGAATTTTTCACAGTAAAATATGTGTGATCTCCCAGTATAGACCACTGTCCAAGCACTGACACCTCAATCGAAGAAAAGTTCTGATCTGAAGTCACTTAATGTTCAACAGATTCTTATACACCTAGACAGTGAAGGGGTCATATTTTATTTTAGCCTGTCACCTAGTACTTCCACCATGTTGTTGCATTTGAGTGCCAGGGCGAGTTGGGATGCTCCGTGGTGGTTGATCTGATTGTTGCGCAGGTCCAGATGTGTCAGCATGCTGTTGGAGGCCAAACCCTCACAAAAGAGTGAGAAGGCTTCGTCCCACACCCCCAAAGCGTTCCACTCCAACACCAGCCTGCACACAGTATTTAAAAGTTTTAAGCATCATGTGTTAATGGGGACACTGTTCTCTGTTGCAGCAGTGGGGGTTTATTTTTGCATCATAAATCATGTTTATGTCCTGATCGAAAATCCATTCTTGGAAGATAAATAAGTGAGTTATTAGGATACTGCAATAAAATGTAGTAAAAGCACACGGCCAACCACTGACAGATGCCTTTTGCACTTATGTAACGGGTAACTCCACCTAACTTGCCTACCTTAAGATCATGTCTGAAAATGTGATTGGCTGAAGTAGATTCATTGCAAATAATAATAATAATAATAATTCAGCCATCTTGCTGTGAGAAACCTATAAATCTGCAAATAAATGTCGCAATTGCACAAACACCAGGAGATGTGTGAATGAAAGACATATTAGTAAATCAATTATTTTATACCAAATATATGTTTCTGATTTTAATTGTAACATACAAAACACATCATATGATTTGATCAGGAAAGTTCTTACTTGACCTTGGAAATCATCTTAAGTCAAGGCCCCCTTATTAGCTTTTTCCTAAGCTTTCAACCGCATCTCAGGGTCTTCATCAGTGAATGGAGTTTGCTCAGTCGTCATGGAGAGCTTCCATACTTAGGTCATGTTATGACAACTGAGCAAACTCCATCCGCTGATGAAGACCCTGACATGTAGATGAAAGCACTGAAAACAGCTAGTGAGTGGATCTTGAATTAAGATTATTTAGTCCAAATTCACATTATTTGTTTGATATTTTATGAAACAAAAATGACATCACACACTAAAATGACCCCATACAGCAGCCTCCAGCGGACATAACAACCTGATTTTTACACTTAAAAATACATGTCTGCTGTTGCAGTGACAGAAAATATTCTCCCATGAAGAGCATCATTCTCACCTACGCAGATACTTGTTACGTGCCAACAGCTTTCCCAATACCTCAGCAACCGTCGATCTCAGGTTATTCCCCTGTGAACAATGTTTTGCATCAACAGACTATCGATACACATCTAATTAAATAAAATCCATTAGTGTCTGAGAGTGTGGACAGTCTGATTTGGCAGGCGTTACCTTCAGATCCAGGACTCTTACAGTTGTGTTGGCAAACAGTCCAGTCAGAAGTAATTTGGCACCTGAGAGTCACACACAAGCATGAAAGCAGACACTGTTATAGATGATGTTATGCTTACTGTCAACAAATCCCATGTGCCAGAAAACAGATCCCAACAAATGCACTATTTCCTCCTGTTTGAGTAACGTTTGTTAAAAACTACAGTGGCCAGCTGTTTTACTGTCAGCCTTTTTACGTTTTTATAGATTTACGTCTTCAGTAGTAACCAATGGGCTTGGGGCTGAGAGCCACAGACAGGGTAGGGAAGTCAGTAAGTACTGAGAGACGCACTAAATAATAATAATGAATAACGCCAGCTTTACCCTTTAAAAGTCAGACTAATTAAACTGCATTAGATGAGTTTGCAGCAGCTACTTCAGGCAGGTTTCCGTGAAGGGTCACAAGCAGTATTAACAACCACACTGCAATGACTTCTCTTGCCAGAAATCAGTTTTTTTTGTTGTTATTTTTTACAGCCCAGTAAATGTGCAAACTACTGCACCAGTCATGGTTATCCCTACGGGAAATCAAAAGCTGTATCAAGCAAATATAGCATTTATATGTTTGTAATTGACACCTGCTCTTACACTGAGCAACTTACAATATAATACACCAGGCTACATATAGGCTGTTTGTTGATCTTAGGATTTACACACCTTCCTCGCTGAGCATGCAGTCACTGAGCAAGACCTCTGTAAAGACGGTATCTTTTTGGAAGGCCCTGGCCAGCACAGCACAGGTATCTGCAGACAGGCTCTGTCCACTCAGGTCCAGTCTGGAGCCCTGAGCAGCCCTGCTCTCCTGGAGCTGAGCCACAACACTCTCCTGAGGCTCCACACCTTCTTCTTTACACAGACAAAGGTACGTCCGCCTGAAATCCTCCATTCTGGGTCACCAGTCTCTCCTTTTCATCTGAGATGTACAACGTTGTCACGTATTCCTTCTTTCCTCTGTGACTTGTCCTGCTGACTGTAGACAAAAGACTGAATTTACAGACCAGGGATGAAATGATTAGATGATTAATCAATCGACAGAAAATTCATCAACTGACATGACATCAAATGACATCCTTATGATGATGACATCATAGATGAATCAAGAAAATAATCAACAGATTATTTGATAAAGAGAAAATAATTGTTAGTTGAAGCCCTGTTACTAACAGTGTTTAGTAAAATCATGGGTCTTGCAAAACTGAAAATGAACTTTGCAGGATGCTACCATTCTAATGATTCCGTCTGTCTTGCTTCCAAATTCTCTCTGCTAGACTAGTGTTTTAATCATGTAAAGAGATCCACCAGAAGCCCATTATTAACATCAGTAAGAAAGTGGAAGTGGATGCAGGAGGACTACAGTCAAACAGCAGTAATCGGCTGACTTTGTGAGGCCGAACTGCATGAAACTCTTGTGTGTGGCAGCTGCTGTCCAACCCACGACATCTCTGTTCTAACCTAAAACATACTACGGCTACAAGTTCAACATATCTAGTGAATTAGAAAAAAACTAAACTAGCTGCTGCAAGTAACAACTAGAACTGACCTTGCAAGTACCGGTACTCCACTATGTCAAACGCTATAAAACTGTAGCAGTTTAGAATGCATTAAGATTTCGACAAAAAGACATACGCCGTAACATAAAGAGGAAAATCTAACCAACACCACTAGAATCACCTCTTCAATTCGGCAACATCCAACTTGTCATCCAATGATTTTCCAGTTATTTGAACGCTAGCTAGTTGGCGCGGAAGCAAGCAGTGTGATACAAAAGCATCAAATTCAATAAAATAAATGCTGCTTGGTGGGATCACGTGTGCCGAATCAGAATATGGCTTCTATTATTAAGAAAAGGCATTTAGTTTAATTTTTTTAAGATATGTAGCTTGGTGAAAAGCACGCTAAAGCTTTATTGCCAAATTTTGAACGACAGCGTCGCGTTACGTTATTGTTACAGTATCTCCACGCGAGTCAAAGCCTCGTGCAGGGCTATCAAATGGTTGACCGACGTGCAAATTAAGGAAGTCTTTGAGGACGTTTTCCTGAAAAATAATAATGGTATCTTCAGATAAAATAATACAGACCTTCCTGGCAGTTATTGGTTTTGTCGACAGCACAGCTGACCGGCAAAGGAAGCCAAGCGACAAAGTAACTAGGAAGTGTTTTTCGGCGCGAAGCATCTTGGTCAGTGTAGTTTCGAAAACGTAAGCATTTTTCAGCCATATACCCTCGTCCTGGGTGAGTATAACTAACAGCTAACTGAAGCTGCACTTAATCAACCTTAGTCAAAAAGCCTAAGGTGGCATTATGTTTTTAATGTCATGCTATATAACGTTGTGTTATTTTGGTTTGGAGCCAAAATAACAAATAAGTATGAACGTATTGATCCAGCAGATGGCGGAATACAACAACGGCTCGCTTAGGTGCAGCCGGTAACTAAACAGTAGAGGAAGAAGAATATTGGCCGAAGAAGAATAAGACAACAAGCATGGCAGGAAATTTAAGTGGCACTGCGGCTCCGATAACTAGTTCTCTATCTAAACTACAGTCATTAAATGGATTGTTTGCAATATATAAAAAACAAGGGCCGACATCTGCAGACGTGTTAAATACACTCAAAGAAGCTTTACTCAAGGGTAATCCGACAGGGGCCGGAATCAGGAAATATGTCTGTTGTCATTTGTTGAATCTGACAGTGAAATGTTTTTGTGTCACTATCTCTCAGAAGCTGGAGTACAAAACCCCAACCCGCGAAAGAGGAAGAAGCAGAGCCTAAAGATGGGTCATGGAGGGACGCTGGACAGCGCTGCCAGTGGGGTGCTAGGTAAGCCGCAGCGGTTTGGTCCATTTACATTCAGGTGCAGGTCCACGTGCGACTGTTGTCATTTCTTGCTTGGCTGGTTTGTAGAGTGGAGCAGATATTAAAGGAAAGCTCCACCCAAACACTTAACCTTAAAAATAGCGACAGGTGATGTACCTTGTGACATTGCTCCTAGGGCATAGGTTTGGTTTAAAGTTGGTAGGGATGTAAGGGTGGAGTTGACTATGCCATTAAGGAGGCAAGCATGTAGGTCTAGTCTGTCTTAAAACATCCCACCGTTGTTCGTTTGAATCATTCCTCCTGTCCATAATTAAGCAGTTCTAATGTAAGAGCTCACCGTTCAGCCAAAGCTAAAATCCTGTGGGTATCTTCCAAAGTTACAGTCTTTTTAGTACACAATTCACACTTTTTGTTACTACACCTTCACCGCAGCTCAGCAAGGAAACGCAAAGAGCAAATTTGGTACTAAAATGACTAACTTTGGAAGGTAACCATTTGATTTGACTAACTCAGACTGCTGAAGCCTCATATTCACTTTGGCTGAACTTATGAATTCATTTTCACACAGAACGAGGACTGTGGATTTTGTCCTCCATCACTTACATTGAAATCGCTTTTGGAAGGGATCTCTGTGCAGCCAGTATGGACAGGAGGAATAATTATAATGACCAATAACTCTTTTAACATACAGATGGGCATGTGAGTATTGTCTTAAGATATACTTGAAAAAATGTGAACCTCTCCTTTGAAAACATAGGATTTATTGCAGGGCCATAGTCCAGATTCCCCCAAGTGCAAACACACACCCCCTTAAGAAACGTTTGACTAGACACCAAACTCTGCAAAGAAAAATATTTACATTATGTTTACTTGATTGACTGTTGAGTTATCTTTTCTTGTCTGATTTCTTTATTCTATTCTATATTTTCTGTCTATTTTGTCTCCCTACATGAATGTAAATGCTGTTTAAAAGAATACTCCACAATGCCAGGAATATTACTTATATTCCTATTAATCTGTATATTTAAATAAATTAAACTTAATTGTTCTGCCTATAAACAGTCACACTTAAAAATACTGACTCTAAAGAATATCAGAATCATCCCCAAATTCCCAGAAACAGGACAGAGGACATGACCTCAGTGTCCTCAGTAGTAGCTGCACTCCTGTTTTTTTAAACTATACACCGATCAGCCATAACATTATGACCACTGACAGGTGAAGTGAAGAACATTGATTATCTCATTACAATGGCACAGTAGTACGCAGTTTGTTGTGTATGGGGCTGCGTAGCCAGAGACCGGTCAGGGTGCCCATGCTGAGTCTTGTCCACTGCCGAAAGCTCCTACAATGAGCATGTGAGCATCAGAACTGGACCACAGAGCAATGGAAGAAGGTGGCCTGGTCTGATGAATCACATTTTCTTTTACATCATGTGGATGGCTGGGTGCGTGTGCGTCGCTTACCTGGGGAAGACATGGCACCAGGATGCACTATGGGAAGAAGGCAAGCCGGTGGAGGCAGTGTGATGCTTTGGGCAATGTTCTGCTGGGAAACCTTGGGTCCTGCCATTCATGTGGATGTTACTTTGACATGTACCACCTACCTAAACATTGTTGCAGACCAAGTACACCCCTTCATGGAAACGGTATTCCCTAATGGCAGTGGCCTCTTTCAGCAGGATAATGCGACCTGTCACACTGCAAAAATGGTTCAGGAATGGTTTGAGGAACACGACAACGAGTGGGTTGACTTGGCCTCCAAATTCCCCAGATCTCAATCCAATCAAGCATCTGTGGGATGTGCTGGACAACCAAGTCCGATCCATGGAGGCCCCACCTCGCAACTTACAGGACTTAAAGGATCTGCTGCTAATGTCTTGGTGCCAGATACCACAGCACACCTTCAGAGGTCTAGTGGAGTCCATGCCTCAACGAGTCAGGGCTGTTTTGGCGGCAAAAGGGGGACCTACACAATATTAGTCAGGTGGTCATAATGTCATGGCTGATCGGTGTACGTATGTACAAAATATAGAAACAAACAGCTTTTGCCTTTTACTAACTTTAAGTATGTTGTCTGGTCTCATTGGGTGTAATGAATGTTGCCACCTCTTGGGTATGCCAGCAGGACATTGGACTCTAACACTGTCTCTGTTTCTTTCAGTTGTTGGGGTTGGAAATGGCACAAAGATGCTCAGTACAATGTTGGCTGGTTCTAAGGTGAGTTATGGACACAAACACTTATTCACAATAAAGCTGTTAAGAGCTCAGTTAACATAACTGTGAAATAGTTCTGCTTAAAAAGAACGTGTTTCCATTATGACAAGCCAGTTAATTATAAAACCACACAAAACAAGAAGACTTGTGGATTTGTAGATTAGTTATGAACATAACACACAACAATGTGTTATTACTGTCCAGACGGCTGTATCACTGTAGGACCTGTTGAGTAGCTACAACAGAATGTATGTTACTATATGATATGATAAAATCAAACTAAAGTTGGATAAAGTCAGTACAAGTACAATACTGAGAGAAATATCATAAATTAATAATTTAGGAATACTTAAAAATGTTACATTATAATGCTGTATAAAGCTCAGATAAACCCAGTGTACACTACCTGCTCAGTACCAGCAGGTAACCCTAACCCTAAACAGCCAGATATTAATGTTGAGAGCCCTGGACTCCCACAGTTCTGAATGGTTGACTAGAAGGTTATTCTTTGTTCTGGGAGTCTCAACGCTGGCTCAATTAGTATCTTATTGTTAATGTTCGATGACAGTCAGTGCATACTTTGACCAAATGAAACACTTGCTCCCGCTATAGTGTAATATTTGGTGTTTAGAGTGAGCAGCATGAATGTTTGTAGATTTCAACAGGGCACAAAATTAGCACCAGCCACCTGCCAAATTCTGGTAAAATATGCAAGTGGCTGGTAGATTTGCTTCACTCTCAATGGTAATCTATTGAGTGGCTGGTAAAATGTAAACATTCACTAGCCATTTGGCTGGCGGAGAAAAAAGTTAATTTTGCACCCTACATATAAGTGGTTATTAATACACAGAGACAATGTTTGACAGGATGTTTGTTTTTCAGAAATATGTTGCTGTGGGGGAACTTGGGAAAGCAACAGATACACTTGATGCCTCTGGCAGTGTGATTCTGGAGAAAGACTTTGGTAAACTTTGAAGCACAAATTGCATCATTTCATTTGAACAGTTAATCTGATTCAGCAGTCTAATGGAAGTGTGCATGCCTCTCTGTTTTATGTGATTTTTGCCCACAGAACACATAACCAGGTTGGACATTGAGGACAAGCTGAAAGCTTTCACTGGTGACATCATGCAAGTTCCTCCACTGTGAGTAAAGGCTCAGATCTCAATAACAGTTATGTATGTGAAAGTGAACTGTTTAGCGGTTTAACTTGCAGATCATTTCTAAGTTAGCCCATCTGGTCAAAGTCTCCATTCATACACACACAATACAAACCTAATTGGCAGAAAGCAATGAAATTTACTGTGCAAGTTCATGCTCCTCAGAGGATGAAGCTATTATGGACCCTCCATGAGTTTTTCTTTTGCACCACCCTCAGGACAAATTGTCAGCTTACTGTACATAGAAAGTTGGAAGAAGCATTTGGAATCTGGTGATTCCATAACCTGGGCCCGTATTTTTCAGATGGTTAAAAATGACAGATAAAAGTAAAAATCCTTCACTTATACTTGGATTTGGAACCAAGATGGACATAGATGGATGTTAAAGGCCTTTTCACATGGAGCGCGTCACCAAGAAACTGGACAAAAATGGGAATATTTGTGCTGGCGAAATTGATCAATCAATCATCAAAAGCATTTACATTTACCACGACTCAAAGTCAGGACAGTTTCCCCCGTTATGTCAGAGTCTGTCGCCGAGAAGACCATATGTCAGTGAGTCAGTTTAGATAAGTCTGTATTGAAGAAGAGCCCCTCTGATCAGCCATTTCCATTGTGGCAGTGTGTCAGTGGAGAGAGGAGACCAGTTCATACCATGTCAGAAGGCCCTGTAGCTCTGCTGAAATGATTTTAATCTGAGACTGTGACAACCAACATTAGTCATGTAAATAGTTACACTACTTGCCGTCACCAGCTATTGGCTGTGTTTTTTGTTTTTTTTTGGCTGGTGCAGCACCTGTGCACCTTCTGGGTCTGATATCTGCGTGCAGGTTTTTTGGGCTTTATCAGATTTTATGGGCTGCTACAGGACTTAAACAAAGGTGATCTGCCATTGTTGTTTCCACGTCATGTAGCACTTACCATTTGTGATTGATTGGCTGAACTGATCTTTAGACCTGTAACAATTAGTCAATCAATCGATTAGTTGATCGACAGAAAATTAAACGGCAATCATTTTGATAATCTAATCATTTTCAAGCATTTTTAAAAGCAAAAATGGCAAAACATTTACTGATTCCAGCTTCTCAAATGTGAACTTGCTTGTTTTCTGTCTTCTATGACAGTAAACGGGATATCTTTGAGTTTTGAACTGTTGGTCCATTGATCTTATCACAGGCAAATTCAGGAGAAAACTGACCTGGTAGCAAATACAATGAATGCTGCATTTCAGCAGAGCCTTACATTGTTCAACCTTGTATGTGTATTGTTTCATTCAGTGACAAATGAATCGCCCTAAAATGAATGTTTATGTAAAAGCATTAATTGTTGTTAATTTCATGTGTTGATTGATGCTGAAGATATTCAAGATTTCACACAAATGAAGTGTACTCTGAAATCTAAACTGTAAAGGTCTTTGCAGAGTGATTAGGGTTAGAGAAACCTAATAGTAATATGGATTTTTAACTCCCTCTAGTCTCTAAGAATAGATACATTATGTATGTTGGTGTTTTTCTATGATGGTGCAGTGAACCTTGCAGCCTCTAGAGGTCGCTAGCAGGGCTTTCCACTTGTGTTGTGCATGTGTCCCTTCCCCTGTGAAGAAGCGTTCCTGCCAGTGGTCGAGGCATTTCATCCAGGCACACAGCCTTGTTGCAACATTTCACAGTGAGGAAGAAGAGGAACGCTTCTGCTTTACATTGTTTCTCTGTGATATGGAACAGTAGGATGGATGTAATTGATATCAACAGTTCTTAATGCAGCTTATCTTTTCCAGTGGAAAAGACAGGCATCTTCAGTATGGTGTGATTCATTGATTTTCTGTCATTTCAGCTATTCAGCACTGAAAAGAGATGGCCAGCGTATGTCTGTCCTGCTGAAGAAAGGTCACAAGGTGGAGGCCAAACCAGCCAGACCAGTCACTGTGTACAACCTGACCCTGCAAGAGTTCAAGCCTCCTCTCTTCACTCTGGGTTAGCACACACTGCATAATACTCTATGTAATTCTGACTGTCTGGTATTTAAAATAGCCTTTTGGATGTCCTTTCCTGCTGTTTCCATTATCTTTTTATGTTAAATTACACATTCGAACAAACAGTTTTATTTCTGTAACAGATATTGAGTGTGGTGGTGGATTTTATGTCAGAAGCTTGGTGGATGACCTGGGAAAAGGTGAGATTAATTCATTCTATTTCACAATTTTTTAATGAGTATGCTTATGGAAAAGTCAATAAACTAAACCATGAGAGTAACGTGTGCCTGCGTGCTGCAGCTCTGTCTACATGTGCTCATGTGAAGGAACTGATCCGGACCAAGCAGGGTCAGTTCACCCTGGAGGAGCATGCCTTACATGAGGAGCAGTGGACACTGGAACATGTCCTGCTCTCTCTGCAGCCCTGCTCAGAGTCAGAGCATGGTATGGACTGTACAAACCCAGCAGAAGCTGACACTTTAGGAACACGCTCTGAGCAGGACCCAAAGGGACAGTGAAGAGCTGGGATGGCTCGTTGTGAGTCGTCACCTGGATATTTTGTGTTGTTGAGCAAATGAAGTGTGACAAATTGAGACAAATGTCACAACCACTGTTGTTTTGGGACTCAGTGGACCAGTGTAATTTACTCTACACTGGACTCCTGATTTGTAGTCCATGTTCTAGGGGTTTCTGTCTTGTCTCTGACTGTCTCATCTGACAATTCGTTTTTAGTTACATTTGTAAATAATTCTGTATTTGGAAGTGACAGCCCCACTCTACCCTCCACCCAAGCCTCTTGTCTTCACCGGTTCATATCCTTCCTGGTATTGTAGAGCCAGGGGATAGAAACGTTATAAAGTATACATCTGTCTTATCACAATTTCAAAAATCATTTCCGCTTTATGAAAATGAGAAATGATATACTGTGTTAGGGAAGACTGCTTGACAATGCACACCGCAATTTTTGAGAGTCTGTCTTGAACAGACATACAGTGTATATTAAACAAAAAACTGAGAAAGACAACACACTGCAGAAAAGATATTACCTTATTTTTGTATAATTTCTTTATTAAAATAGTGTCTGTTTGTGGGGAATCTTTAAGATCAGCAGAAACATTAACTTGATTTATATTGTGATTTAATAGTGTAGCGAAATCGACTGATGTAAAAAGGAGTATTGTGATAACATTTTGCCAGCTGTTTGGTCTTGATGTGGACATTATCTTCATTTAGGTGGTCCTATATCAAACACCAGCAGTTGCACCTTCTGTAGCCATGCTGGAAAACACACTTCCAGAGCAGGTAAAATATATTGTATTACTCAATTTACCTGGAGATTTCTGTGTGCAACTGCCAGGCTGGTTGCTCTAAACAGAGCTCTTACAAAGACATTTGACAAGTGAATAAAAGCAATTTCTGTTCTTTGAGTACACAGTGTTGAGTTTTTTTAAAGATTGGAGTACTCCACATCTGAGTGTTGTTGCATCAGCAGTGCTGTATACTGCATGTCTAATTTAGATTGTTCTACACTTGCAGATTAAAGAAATATTCAAGGGAAACTAAAAATATTTCTTCTTTATTAAATACTTACCCTAACCTCATTCAGAGTGGCTGCTGGTCATGACGGAACTATTTCTTTACTAGACATCACTGTTGTCTTTTCCTGCCCATTACTGTGCTGGCTGAGGGAGAGGCAGCAACATAATGCATAAAAAGGTGTGATAGCAGCCTGGTGAAGGTATCTCTGGCATGCTGGCAAAGAGTTTTTCTAAATGTAGAAGTCTTGTTTCATATTTCTTTTACTTCTTTCATTCTTTCTTCTCCTTTAAACAAGCAGTGTGAAATGACAAAACTAACTGCACTACCTTATATCTGTAATCAAGGACAGGAGAGTATTAGTACATACTCTGAACAGACTAATATTGCATCTACCAGATGGAGTGGTATAATTAGGCTGTACCATGATGCAGTACTGCTATAGTCCATACTACAGGTGATAATGGTTCCACAGCATGGAAGAGACAGAGAGCAGATGACTGATAAAACATGAATGGAAGACCATTCCCTCCTGATGAAAGGTTAGGAATGATTACAAAATCCACATTAATTGATAAATTATGATTTGATTAAAATCATACTTCCAACTTAGTATCTGAAAATAGTATTTTTGTATCATAATTATAGTAAGTCAATGTTTCAACTCTTTTTCTTACAGGTTTTAACCTATCTGAAAAGTATGACTGAGCTGTCTCATATGTTAGAGTTACTAGCCTAATTATATGTAATGCTTTGTCAAAAGTGATAGTAATTTTTCAAAATTAGACATAAATCAAAGTTATGGGTTAAGTCAAATTAATCTTGCCTTGTTATCTCAACATAGTAGCCTATATCATCATTTTGTCTTAGTATCTCATCATTTTGACATAAAGGCGCTGCACGCCTGTGGTTGGGTGTAAGTTCGGAGCTGTGTTGGTAATATCACCAAACTATGAAGGAACGATCACGGTGTAAATTGTAAAAGCTTAATGCGGAATGAGGAAGCTGCTGTCAATCAAGCACAGTACGTACATGCCCACAGCAGCTGGATAATCTCAGTGTCATATTTTACTTTGTCCCATATTACGATCACCAAAACAGTAATATTGTGTACACGTAGCGGCTCAATGCGTAGTGCTATATATGGAAAATGTTTAGTCGTAAGCAGGAGCCACTGAAAAGCTTTGAGTCTTTGGAACCGTTAATGGTAACATACATGGCGCCTCTGCTGAGAAGTTATCAATCGTTTTTGGACAGGAGTCTGACGCCGCGGGAAGCTGGCCGGATCAATGAGCTGCAATGATTGTCTCAGTCCAAATATTAGCCGTTTGGTGATTTCTTTCATGTCTTCAAGGCCGCTCATATCCCTGTTTGCTCTCTGAGTCCACTTTATCTAAATTACAGCCGTTAGAAAGTTGGCAGTTAGCGGCGCGCTCTTTAAAGACGCATCAGAAAATCGAAGCATTGGATTCTATTAGTGCGCACATTTATCAGTAAGAAGCAATAGGCCTCCTCCTAACACTGAAGCGTGACTTGTGACCGTATCATTAATGAAGTCACCTGGTAATAACAAATCTAGATGACCATAAAACGTACAGCTGGAGCCTTTAGAGTCAGAGAGCAGCCTTTCTGTCCGTGGTGTAACTCTGGAACAGAGGACTTATCGGTTATTGTTTAACACTTTGCGGAAACCCGTGTGAGGGGCTAAACATGCACTTAGAGAGTCATTAAAGCGATTTGCATTTATAGTCATTATCCTAAGTATATCACCTCAACAGCACTGATAGGTGGATTTCACAGGAAAACTCCAAACATTCAAATTATGAGTTAATCACTCGCCATTCAGTTGCACCGTTAGGGATGTAGATTGCAGTTCACTTGTAATACATTGCTGAAGATAACACTCAAAGCTGTTTGATTAGTCAAAGACCCATTTAACGCACGTTTGGACTGTGCCTAAAACCGGGGCCAACACTGAGGTCATGTCATCTGGATTTTTTTCTGAGAAAACTACCTGCTGGGTTATTTTAGCTGATTCCAGTATTTTTGATTACAACAGAAAATAAAGACATGATTCAGTATTTCCCCACCAGAACTGTATCCCTGTGTGAAGAAGGCTTTGGAACACCATTTAAAAATGTAGTCCATTCATTCAGATTAGGGTGATGAAAGACAGGAAATAGTCTCACAATAACTGATAAAAAGGCATAGAAGGAGAAGAAGTGTTGGTCAGGAATAAGAACTAGTGGTAAAGTGAACACTGATCATAATGACATCCAAATATGAAACATCCATTCATATTTTATATTTATTTAGTTTTAAACAACATGACAATAAGGAGCCACTTCACAGAAATAGACAAATGTCAAATATGGTATGTGTGTATTTAATGTCAGTGAAGAGTCCCAAAACTCAACAGCAGTGTAATAATACATGTCAAGAGGAATGAACGAGTATTGCATTCATTGTGCCTGTGTGGGTGTGTCAGCATAACTGAGCAGGCACAGACTCAGGGCCCAAAGGTGTCAGGGGGCCTCTGAGCAAGAGCCTCTGCATGAAGTGACTGTTAAAAGCATTTTTGATTAAAAAGTCAGATAGCTCAGTCAACAGATGTCCTGATCATGTTTTGTTTTTAATTCTGATCCTTTAATATTGAGTATCTGCTGATGCAGAAACTTGTGCTCATTTTTTACCAATACACCTGCACAGTGCATGCATTCTACATTATACAATTAGTAAGGCACTGTCAATATGCTTGACAGCAGAATATCTCTGTTTTAAGAAAACAAAACCTGCATCAGTTTTTTATATTATTATTATTTATTTTTTATAATATTTATGCTGTAGCATAATATACTAAATATTATTTGAGAGTATAGGTGAATGGGTGTGTTTAGAAGCACTTTCTTATGACTTTCTAAGGAGTTGTTAGGAGTTCTTATACTTTTATGTATTGTTGTCTTGTGATTCTGTGCCACTGTAATGTCTTGTTTTTGACTCTGGATTGCTGAAACTCATGTCTACACAACAGATTTACCCTTGGGTACTAATAAAGAAACCTTGACCTTGACCTTTAGTGTTTTATCTGTGAAGGGTGTCAGTGGGTCTGCTGTGGTAGAAAGCTTTAGAGAGAATCTCTTCATCTCCAGCTTCAACAAAATTGTTTCAACCAACAACTGAACGTAAGAATTAAAATACCAGGGAGAAAGATGCACACATTAATGCATCAGTAATAATAATCCAATAATATATAACACTGGAAGTAGCCATGATGCTTAAGTATACATCTTGCTAATAAAACGTATGTACTTTTACTTAATTTTAAATGCAGGAATTGTACTTGTAATGGAGTATGTGTATATTCCAGTATTGCATTTACTGAAGAAAATGATCTGAATACTTCTTCCACCACTGCTTATTACAGAATCACAGTAGTCTAAATGTAGGCTGGAAAACACGTAGAATCACAATCTTTCAGTTGCACAACATGCCTTGTTGGCAAAAGGCTCACAACATATGAAGACTAATTCACATCAAATGTAGCCATTATTGGTATGGCCAACTATTTGGTTACAGATCCACTTTAAATCAGTCAAAAACAATGAAACCAAACCTTACAGGAGACACTTTACAAGGACGTTCTCATTTCACTTTCATCTTTTCTTCATCTCTTTATTTTTACATTTCTCAGTGGGGAGATTGAATCTCATATTTTTCATTGATTCATTACTTTTTCTTCCAACTTTTTTATTGCCGATCCCTGGCAACTTCACTCAACAGTTTGATATTTGGACGTTTGTTTTTCAGTGAATATAACTGCTTTCCAAAATGTACGCTTCGCTGCAAACTGTTTCTGCCTACAATGCTATGAGATGGTCTCCTATTATTCTGCATTTTTTGAAGGTGGCCTTTAAAAGCACAGGTCTACTATCAGTGTCATCGCTGCACCATTGTATTACTGAAAACATAGATTTCGGTTTAGTTACAAGATGATTGGCTGTAGTGATCTGATTCTCCTGAAATACAATTATCTCTTCTCTCCTGTCATCTGATCACTGTGTGCCTCGATTGGAGCTGCGAGTAAGCCAATCAGAAACGGCTGCTGGCCACCTGCAGGAAGTTGGCCGTCCACTTATCTCCTCCCTCCTCCGCCTGCAGCCAGATAACAGCCCCAACAGTTAGATCAAGTACCAGCTAATCCACCACCGCAACCTGATGGACACCAAAACAGTCTAACGGTCTTCTCCACAGCCCTGAAATACTCTCTTTGGTGTGTTTCGGGCGTCAGTGGACTCAAGTTTGTGCAGAAAGTTCCAGTAGATATTTGGTAGTAGGCCTATTTAAAGAAATTCTTCTGACATACTGTCGATAAAGAGGAAGGCTGTAGGGAGAGAAAGGAGGGACGCAGCCTTCCGTTAACTCAGTTCCAGCGCACAGTGGCGGCAAAGGGCACCATGAGCGTCCCGCTTTACGCACCGACTCCCATCCAGCCGACTCACCCGACGCCCTTCTACATCGAGGACATTCTGGGGAGGACTTCCACCTCCACCTCGTCTTCTTCTTCTTCCTCCTCCTGCTCCGTTCCAGTCATCCCCACACCGACTCTCCCGTCGCCCAACTCCTCCTTTACAAGTCTCATCTCGCCGTACCGGACGCCGATTTATGAACCCACACCGATCCACCCGGCACTGTCTCACCACGCCGCTGCGGCGTTGACGGCGACGTACGCCTCCGCCGGGACTTTCGCCGGCTCCATCTACCCCTTCCACCACCAGCACCACCGCTCCATGGGGGAGTACGCACAGGCGCTGCTGAGGCACGACCCTCTCGGTGAGTTGGGCTAATGTGCGTAAAACTCTTGGATACGTTTAGTTTAATGATATTTTGGGCATACACATTCTTTCTTCTTTATAGTGAATGTAATTTACAGAATTACAGGACAACATACAATCATGGTTTTTGTTTCCTTATGTGGAAAAGCTCTATACGGTTGGCCTTATGGCACCGTTAATCTCTTTAATGCTTCTGGAATCAGGCTACATGAAAAACCTTTTCACTTTTCCTAAGTCCATATTTTGCATGTTGCCTTATTGTACATCAAATGATTTTCTGCTTTCTTCTGTGAGAAATTCAGTGCATTTCAGCACAAAAGAAATCAAACTTGCTTGGATGATGTGGCAATAGGAACACTTTTTACCCTTGAAAACTTTTCTGTCTTCACAAACTTCGTTTCAGTGCCAACGAAACCATTTTTGCATAAATATATCACGCTTGGTCATGCATGCATATCGAACTCAAGACAGTCTACAGTTACATGTAGCCTATATAAACACATTGCAGGGTAAATGACAGAGTCTTTGGACGCGTTCCTTTCTTAAGTCTTCGGCTCATCTCAGTCCCAAAGAACGTTTCTGCATGATGCCTGACCACGCACATATGAGTCACGTTGTTATTGTGACAGACATATTTGGGGCCACAATAGCAGCAGGCTTATCCATTCAGTCTGCTGCTGCTGGTGGTGATAGGGGGTGGTGAGGGGGTGGGGGGTGCATGGCAACCTTGACTCTTTTTCCTGACTCCCATTGTTCTGAAACATCAGAGGAGCAAGTCAGCCGGTGACTAAAACATAGCTGGGCTCTAAATCACTTGTTATTTCACTGCTTTGTGTGTGTGTGTGTGTGTGTGTGTGTGTGTGTGTGTGTGTGTGTGTGTGTGTGTGTTTATATATTTGTGAGCACCAAATGCCCCCTATAAGGAAGACAATTATTCTAAATGCATGCAGATATTCGTTGATTTGTTTGTTACGTTCTTGCTCCCATGGGAATATTCGAGGACTTGGATTTGAGATGAATCCCTCCAGTTTTGTCAGATCCAACGGGTCCATCATTACGCACGCCTACTGCACGGCCAAGCGTCGTTCAAAAACTGCTGGTCATCACCTAAAGTTTTCAGAGATACCATAATTTTCAGGAAATGCAGACACTAAAATATTTCAGTTTGATGCAGCGGTGCACCTATAAATATGTGACCTTATAAGTACCATATAATTTAGCTTCGTGGACACAGGAGTCGGGTTTAGGTACTGCGTGTTAATTGGTTCACATTATGTTTCAGAGGTTAGAATTTGATTCTGTTTAGACTGCGGTTGGGTTAGAGGCTGTGAGTGATGGTCCTCTTAAGTATAGTGTGACAAGCGGGCCGTCTGACTTTGTGTTGGGCTCAACAAGCCGGGCCTTTTTCCGTTCATAGCGGAAGCCGTGAGCCTGTCGATAGGAGTAAATCTGGTTTCAGAAGCTGTTAAATGTTTTCCTGGCTCACCCCGGCCAGCCGCTTCCTCGGGAGCTCGCTGCACGCTGCTGATTATTTTATCGACATCCTCAATACAGACATATTCAGGAAACACTCGGCCTCTGATAGCCCGGGATCCGTTTTTCACATATTGTTGCACTTCCTCTGGCTGGCCAGCGAGGATGTGGCTGACTTTCTTTATGGTTGGCGGCGAGAAGAAAATAAAGCAAACAGGGCAGCGCATCAAGCCTAATGGGATCTTACCAGAAAGTGTCGTTTAGGAGAGTTGAAAGTAGGCTACAATAAAAAAGAAGGGTTCAAGTGATGTATAGGCCTCGTGTTCAATAAAAACAAACATGTAGTAACCAACAAAGAAAAGATGAAAAAAAGCGCAAATTAAAAATACTTTCATAAAAGAATAATTTCAGTTTTACCCTACAAAATAATCATTTGCAAATATCCCACTCCTCAGTGTATTATGTGATGTGATCCAGTCTTCTTGATATGGTTGATCAGATTAAAAATATGGTCAAATAATACAAAGGCCCCCTGCCATTTTTAAGTAGCCTACAGTATGTGTGCATTTATTTGTGCTTGTATTTAGGCTATTTATTCATTCACATTTTCTCATCTTTTTTACTATATTAAAGCATGTACACAGTAAAAACGAAACAAAATGGAATAAAAAAAAATAAAACGGCTTCTACAGCAGTATGAAGGGCTCTGCTGTGGCTGAAGAACAGCTCTGTACAGTTTAGGATCATTCGTTTATCTCTGACGTTTTTGTTTAATGTTAACTTAATAATTTAGTTATTTAATAAGCTTAGCTTTATTGTAGCCTATAGATATTTCCTGTCATTAGCTACAGATTGAAACATCAGCAAACAGTAGCCTAAATAGAATTCCAATCAAAAGCACTTGAACAAGGTTTCATCTTATTAATTCAGGTTAGCCAGTTGTTAAACTAAGCTTTATAAAGCTTTCCTTTCGTGATATTTTTCTTTAGAGAATATATATCTCATGGGACTGGATTGGCTAACTTCCTTTGGAAAAGAGCAGCAATAAGAAGGTCTTTGCCAGCAGTTTCGACCACAACAGATTTACGTTGTGTCAGTGAGAGCAGAGGACATGAGCGTCTGTTGGTGGATGCCATCGCCTCTAATCACACCACAAAGCAGGAAGCACATGAAGCGGATATTTGGCCATAGTTTTCACTCTGTCACGACCTTCCTTAAAAGACAGCGTGCAGCAGGCGGCTATTGTTTGGTCCAGGCATGCAGGTCATTAACCGAAGAGGAAAGACAAAACCAGCCCTGATTAGACTGCTGTGTCACTTCTCTCAAATAAATCTGTTCAGTAGTCACTTGAAACAACATGTAGAGCAACATGTATTGCAGCGTTGTGCAATTAATTTACTTTTTCCTCAACTCTTTCAGTTGGTAACAGTTATACTGGACAGTGTATGCTAATTGATCACATTAACTTAAAATCACACAATAATAATAATGATAATAATAATAATACTTCACAGCTGCTTTAGAAGTGAAATCCCACATAGAGGCTAAATATTATTTGAAAGATAGATGATGTGTGTGCGCTTTAGATAATAGCCATGTTTTTAAATGTGGAGGGGACTGTGTGGGTGAATGAGGCTTTTGTTCCCCCTGTATTTTTTGTTCCACTTTATTACTGTTAAGCGTTATCTTTTTTAACGTTTAATTTTTATGTCAGTCTGCGTTATAAACACGTGCATGTGCCATTCTGTGTGAATGGTATCAAAATAAAATCATACTACTTGTACTTAGTGCAGTCACCAATGAGAAATGCCAGCAATATCCTCATGAGACTTTGAACGAGTTGTCGGCCCTGTTTGTTCCTTCTCTGCAGGGAAACCTCTGTTGTGGACTCCCTTCATCCAGCGGCCCTTACACAAAAGAAAGGGCGGTCAGGTCCGGTTCTCTAATGACCAGACGATCGAGCTGGAGAAGAAGTTTGAGACGCAGAAATACCTCTCACCTCCGGAGAGGAAACGACTGGCCAAGATGCTGCAGCTCAGTGAGAGACAGGTGAGTCCACTTTGACTTGCAGCCCGGTTCACACCACACCACACCAACTCAGTGGGGGTGTTTTCAAGAAACAAAATTCAAACAAATTCAGTCTTTCAGAGATACGCCTGGGCGCTGCTATACCACTGTTCATCCATCAAGTAAGACAGTGTGGATTGTCTACATCCCATGTTCACTTGAATTCTCCCATTAAGTGCATTGGTCTACTGTCTATCTCTGGCGCGCGAGGGCAGAGGAGATGGGGCTCCATTCTCCAGCTGGATTTAACTCTCTGGATTAAAGCAATACATTTTAGGCAACAGTCTGCGGAGTTCATTGTGTTTATTGTGTAAGCCCCGTGGAGCATCCGCATCTACTTTGAACTGCTTGTATGTTGCGCAGTTATAATAAAAAATGTGGGAAAAAAAATGGAGCAACATATCGCTTTGTTCTGTATTCCCTGGTGTTATCTCTTCAGCTATAGTGTTTCAATGAAATAGGGAGCCCAAATAAAAGTCCCAGAAGGACCGTCATTCTTTTACTTTATCTTTCAGGTTAAAACCTGGTTCCAAAATCGACGAGCGAAGTGGCGAAGATTAAAACAGGTGAGATGTGTTGACTAATGTCACTAATTAGTAGTTCCTTTTATTCCTTACACTGTGTGTATGTTGTATTAATTGTTGTACAATTGTTGTTATGTAATGATGTTTTCATGTAATGTGATGTTTTTATTGTATTTGGTGAGACCAAATGCGATTTTCCGGTCTGGGCTGGACAATAAAGTTCTCTTCTATTCTATTATTGAATTATTATTAACCATCAATTTAAAGGGCAGCTTTTATTTATGAAACTATCTGTTTCCGTCTTCACCAGGAGAATCCTCAGGGAGGTAAGAGGGAGGTGGAGGATGACAGTTCCGCCGGGAGGAGTCATAAAGGAGACGAGATGACCGAGCCTTCCGGGATCCAGAGCCCGGAGCACAGACAGACAGTCCTGGGCTCCGAGTTGGACCAGGCGGACCGCTGCGTGCGCTCTGTGTCCCCGCAGCAGCCCCACACAGAGCTGGACTCTGACGTGTCAGATGACACAGACCAGGAGCTGGACATAGAGGAAGACGCCGAGTTCACACTGAACCCCTAGTCTGAACCACAGGCTCCACACTGATACTGGATCCACTCGGACATGCTGGATGATGAAAACCACTGGACACTTGTTCAGTCTTGTCACTGTTCATTCACCTTCACTGGGGTCGTTTTAGCCTGAACGACGGACAGGGTGACAGACTAGTTCCTGATGTAATATTTAGGTAAAAAATCTCAAAATACAGCCTTTCACCATCTTCTAGTGCCTTCCACAGGACTGTCATGTTCTCTATTTGACACGTTTCTTTTTGTATATAATGCATACCCTCTGCTGTATGTGTGTTGATTGTTACTGTGTTATGTTGATCACTGTACATGAAAAGTAGCCCATAGATTCGTTTCTCCTGTACTGTATGTACTGTATGTCGTGTTGGATGGTAAACGCTCTTAAGTTTATGGACCGCAGCGGCCTTAAAATGTGATTTCATTCCATTAAATGTATTATGTAGCGCTAATGATGTTTTTGTTGGGTGATATCTAATAAACTATTTTTGTGGTAAGAATAAATGTGTCACTTTCGGATCTTAGCTGGAATTTGATTTATTATTTTGTATTTATAATAATGTAATTGCACAGGAAAAAAGGAAATCAATAAATGACGTGATGTTTTGAATTATAGACTATAACTCGGCAAGGAATTAAGAGTGAAAACAAATCAACCCAATATATATATAGTAATTGAAAATAACAACAAGACATTGGACTTTAGCACTAGTACAAATATTAGCCTAATCATAGTTCGAGTCGGAAATAATTTGACACATATAATATAATAATGAAGTTAGTATCCTTAAATTAAAGTATTAAACGGTTCTCGCATTTAAATAACAAAATTTACAAGAATTTACAAGAAAAACAAAAGCTTTGTAATGACAAGTCATAAAAGAGGGATTTATGCAAACACTGATTTAAAGCAGGCTGCTTTTGTAATAACTACTCATAATATGAATAATCTTAAAATATTCACACCCTATTAAGAAACCATATGGCCAGAGTGAAACACAGTGGAAATATGATTTGACCTTTTTAAATAATACCTGATAAAAAGAATTTGAACAGTTTCTGTTCGAGCACTTGTAGATGCATTCATATGTTGTAGTTCAAGTATGAAAAATATGGTACATTTGAAGGATAAACATGTTCTTGAATATCCTGGCACATGCCTTCACCTCAGCTAAAAGTTTAGAGGAGCTGCTCAACAAAACTGGCAAATGAGTGGTGCAGAAAATAACATAAAAATAGGATATTTCTTCACTTTAAATAGTCCAAAACCAACTAAAAAATAGGCTCTGTGGAAAAAAGGGACACAGCGTCCAGTAGTGAGAGTGAAGCTGCATGTTATCTGTTCATCCACAGGCGCATTTATGCAGAATTTACACTGGTTTGTCATGCTGCCTGCAGAATTACATGAGATTCAAATGTGTTTTTTTTTTGTAATTGGAAGTAATTGGATCCTTTACTTAGATAAATGTACAGCATCATAATCAAACATTAACAACAACGATTCCTTAAGTAAACTCCAAGTAAAATCCGCATTTTAAATTTTACTTTATTTTATTTTCTTATAGTGTATAAGTTGATCACAAGGTTTGGATGACAACTAAAAAGTAATCAGTACCACTGATATGGAACTTGCTTGCGTTAGATAATCCACAACAGTGGACATTATGTCAATTTTCATTTATTTCAAGGTGGCCTCTTCACATGGATTAGTAACTTATCCCTGCCATAACAAGCATGTGAAGCTCTGCAGCCTGCAGGCACCAGCTCAGCTCTGTCTGTCCTCTGTGTGTCTTTGAAGAAGATTCATTTCAATATGGCTACGTTTTCACTGACAGATGACAAAATGTATGCTAAAGAAATGTTTTAAAAGAAACCCTTTTAATTTGTTGAACTGATTGGTTTAATATTTTGGTTTAGTGGACAACCCCCCACTCCTGCTAATTTCATTGCCACTACCCACCTCACCTCACAGATAACAGGAACCACTCAGTGTGCTCTTTATAGAAGATGCTGAACCTGTGGCCTTTAGGACAAGACTAGTTGAGCTAATTGTGAACATAATAAGTAAACCAACATAACGCTTGTTGTTGTTTGGAGGACAGATGCTGGGCACATCAAGGACAAATTCAAAGATTCAGACTCAATCATTGCTCTTCATTCTGCTGTTTCACTGCCTCCCGATTTCCTGAGGAATCAAAGGCAGCCACAGATTAACAAACAGTTTAGTCCATGTCAATGGTTGTCCCATCACCACTTTCAACTTCAAATATCTTATCATTGAGCTCTCTTGCAAACACTGTGAGTGGGAGTTTTTCAGTAAGTAGATTAGGTTAATAATTGAGGGAACCCTCAGAACAGGAGGGACAGCAGAAAGATAGCAGGGGACTGATTGATAGTCATACAATATGTTCACAGTACTTTTTAATATTACAGTTGTTGAGACTGACAGTTCAACTGAGTATAATATGGCGCTGATTTGGAAATATCAAACATGGCCATTTTTGGGCCATGTGTGATATTTGTAAGGATTTGTAAGTTCTTTGCTCTCATAACTTTGTTTGAGTTACATTACTGAGGTTCAATGGCCTCACACATACAAGACTATTCCAAAACCAACAGTATGCACATTGATCTCAGCCTCTGTATTGTGTAATGGTTCACAAATTGTGCAGGGTAAAGTCAACATTTGGAGGGATAGCACACACAGTTGGTGGGTGAAATGTTCAGCAGATAGCTGGTTGATTCCAAAGTGCCCGTCTGATCTGGTCAATTCACACACACACACACACACACACACACACACACACACACCACCACCACTGGACTCACATTCTGCAACATGGCTGCTTTGATTGGTGCAGTCTTTTCAAGAATAAACACAAGACTTGTTGCTGAAAATGTTTTTGTGCCCCATGACGATAAAACTAATAATTTCAGTTTTTCTTTTCTTCTAGTCGACATGTTGAAGTTGACGTGCTTTCATTAAATATTGTAGTATTCTAAAACCAAAGGTCATTTTAGGCAATAAATGTGATCAATATGTTATGCACAAATTCAGAGCATTTCTTTTTTTACTTATGCCTAAGACTATGACAAATACTGTGGAATGTTTGAAGGGCCATCAGGATGTGGTGAAACAGAATAAACAGCCGTGTACCAGTACTTCTGTTCATTTGGAGCACTTAATATCCTTGCTGTCAGGTAACCCTGTCTCCTAGAAATGACAATTATATTCTACATATTGGTAACAAAGTTTCTCTGAAAACAAATATGTTTGTAAAATGCTCATACTAAATGTATCTGACTTGAAGCACAAGACAGGACATGTCTACTTTTTACCAAATAATGATTCCGTAATTTAGCCAAAGTGTTTTAGGACACAGGACAGCAAACTCAGTGTCAATGTCCTCCTTTTTGTAACACTTCCTGGTCTGGAAAAAATGTTGCCGAACATAATCAATTACGTATCCTGGAAAATGACAAAACCATTTAGTAGTGTGTAAGTGTCATTTATTAATTTCCAGATCTTTTCAAAGATTACATGCCCCTCTGTGGACTGAGAACATTCTCTAACCTCTGAGGATCTATTTTCAGTGGTGGATGAATCCAAATTTGGTGCTCTAGTGAGTATTTGGGGCAGCAGGACAGAGTATGTAGGATTTTGTCAAAATAAACTCCAGTGTGTGTTTTCATGGTAATGAAGGAAAAACAGTGTGGCTCACTAATGTGCTTTTAATAGTTCTTGGACAATAGTGGATCTCTATGGTACAGAGGAGTATGAAAATAAAAGCCACTTTTTCATCACTGTATGCGCAAAAAATTGACTCAACCAGGGTGTTTTTCATTAAATGACATGAAACCGTGACAGAAACCTTAATCTACCTTTAACCACAGTTACCCTGACCAAATTATTGTAACCTAATCAAAACCCTGAAAAACAGGACCAATATATTTCTAAAATATTAAACAGGTAAAACGACTTTTCAGCTCCCAAACAAATGCTGATATCTGGTGTCATCAGGTGGGGCAAAGTACTTTATTTCTCTGTAGCTGATATCAGAGAATCAGAGCCTTTGTATCAGCTCTTTAATAGGATGAAACCCTCACAGACAGGCAGGACAGTATTACAACAGTTCACTAACAATCTATTAGCTGTGTGTGTGTGTGTGTGTGTGTGTGTGTGTGTGTGTGTGCATGCTCTTGTGGTATTGGTGGACACAAGTTAATGTGTGGTTATATTTGAACGACTGAGGAATGTGTTGACTGTTGACCTTGGCCAAATGGAAGCCATTATCTCCCCCCACTGAGGCCTCCCTCCTCCGCTGAGTTGATAAATTAATGAGAGAAAACACTGCTTACATCGATACTAGTGTCGCCAGCAACCACAGAGACACAGAGAGGGAGAGAGACAGGGGGAGGAGGGGGAGAGGGAGAGGAGGAAACAGAGAGACAGAAATATCAGAATGGCAAATATTCTTATTAATGCACAGGAGAAATTAATAAACAGCAGCTATTTATTATTGATTCCAGCATTACATTTATAGACCTGTATTCATTTAGAAGTATAAAAGAAACACAGAAAATCACAATTAAAGAGTTTACACGATTCATAGCAGTGGAAATGCACAACTAGTTCAGTACATGTGTAATAATGTCTTTAACACCAATGTTCAAAATACAGTGCTGTGAACTATGATGGTGCAGAGCAGTAACAATAATAATAAAAGTAACAGTTTGGGCAACCAGATGTGATTGGTAGGTAGTCAGTCTAAGATCCATCACACTACCAAGGAAGTGACCACTGTTGCTATTGGGTGAAGGAACCACTGAGCAACTGTACAAATACTTATACCAGATTATATCAGAGAGTGAGAATCCCTGCAAGGGCAGTGTATGCAGCCACTCACCACCCGGGTCAACAGAAACACACAGAATAAATAGGAGAAGAGAACAAGAAAAAACACACTGTTAACTACAAAGCTCAAACTATCAAAGGCTACAAGCTTAAAAACTGTGGAACTGATTACAAGTATATTAATAAATAAATATCCTAAAATATCTTGATGAAAAAAATGGATAGAAGAGGGGATAAAGGACTTAGAATATAGGTTACTCTTACATGCAGTATAGAGCATAGTGATGTCCTGAAGGCAGCGATGAGAAGATGTGCTCATTGATTTCTTTATGATTTGTTGGTGACAAATACAACTCACACCATGTCTGACTGTAATGCTTGAACAGATCTTAACAACACTGTTCAGGCTGCTTCTATCCATCACAGTCAGAGTGTGAAACCTGCGAAGAAAAGAGAAGATCGAAAGTCTTTTAATTAAAAAAAAGAATAACTGAAGCCAGTGAAAAAGGGTGCAGTCCTGAAACAGTTCACAGCGATGGGAAAAGTCTCTCTGGGTATATTTTCCGAAGTAACTGCAGAAGGGTGCAACCTCTGCAGGTTTCAAATGATATCTTACATTGAGTGTGAGCCCAAGTCACATGACTCGAGTCATGAATTGAATGGCTTCAGACACAATTTAAATTGACCTACTACTGGTTTTTGACTTTAACACCAACCCTGGTCTAAACCATAAACAAAGTCTAACAGTTGACCTTGTGGGCACCAGCACCATAATGTGACTGTGTGAACAGATTTTTTCCCCCCTCAACATAATGAATGTAAGTGCACACACACACACACACACACACACACACTACGGAACCCAACTATAACACTGTAGCTAACAGAATTATTATTGCATCCTGGGACCATTTAGTCATGTCTACAGCTCTCAGTGCAGAGGAACTAGGAGTTAAAGTGGCTGTGTACTGATTTGTGTTGAAAGAGAACAAACACTGGCTCATGTGCTCTACTGGGTGGCACACAGGACCAAACTGCTTTCTGAAGACTTGTAATGATGACAAATGTATGTGTCTGGGTGAACCATGAAGGAAAGAGCTGCACACCACAGCTTCATCTGCCATTAACCTGCCATTAGGACAGTGTGCTACTTGTACCCGGGTATCGTTTGTGATGAGGTGTTTCATTATGGTTCACATTTTGTACATTTGTACACTTATTTTTCATTCATTTGTTTGTTGATTTAACAGGGACAATACAGATAAATAAATGTTACCTAGGAAGAAGAAATGCAATTATGTAATGTAATCATGTTATGTGGCCCCCATACATGACTATGTATGCATTGGCATATACTATAGGTGTGAGAATGTGTGTGTGTGTGTGTGTGTGTGTGTGTGTGTGTGTGTGTGTCTGTGTGTGTGTGTGTGCGTATGTGTGTGTGTGTGTGTGTGTGTGTGAGTGTAATACCACATGTATGTGACCAGTGTATTCATTCAAAACTCATTCAATGTTCACTTGTTTGTTGTTGATTAAAGCCAATGGTTCACTTGTGTACTGAAGTGAGGTGTTTCATAGCTGCAAGCCTTTGACTGAAAAAGTTGTTCTGCACCTGAACTCTGCACTTATCTCCTCTGGTCATGGCTCCTTTGCTATTATATGTAGACCTTGTAGATGATATATATAGTGTCTGATACATAGTAACTATTACTTCTATCAATAATAATAATAATAATATAATGCAGAATCTTTCATACATAAATGCAGCTCAAAGTGCTTTACAAATTAAAAAAGAAAAGAGATATTAAAATACATATATAAAGTAAAATAAAATAGAATAATAATAAAATAGAATAAAAGATTAAATCAAATTAAAGTACAAATACCAGCAGCAGCAGCAATTATTATTACCACCATCAAAATCCTTTTCATCATCATCTTACAGTAATATCTGTAATTCTCTAAGATTGACCAGTAGTGTATATAAAAAGAAATGGCAGTAGTACTATGTTACCTCACATCCCTGTATTATTACACACCTGTATGTAATACTCTTATAAACATGTTCAATGTACAGTTTATTCTATTCTAATCTATGCAACTCAATCTAGCAGCTTGCTGTACACAATATTATCTTCTTGCACTAATGTATGACTGCGGTACCATTATTGTACAGTATACATTCAGTACACATTAGAGTCAGAATATGGAATATATAGAATATTCTCAGACTTAACATTTATTCAATTTGATTGTGTATTATTTATTGCTTTAACTGTATTTGGCTTTCTTAACTGCTACCTAAAGATCACAACTTCATTATCTAATTATCTCAACATCATCACTTTTAGTTATCTCATTATCTCAAAAGAACAAATGATGCCCATATTGACTCTTTTAAAGCCAGTTATCCTGAGCTGATTATTTAATTTCAACATTATCTCAAGAAAACACTAATGGTTTCCATAACATAAATGTCTCATTATGTTTATTTATCTCTGGTCTATCCAAGCTGGTTTCATCATGGAGTCATTCCACTCAGCTTTGGTTGAAAGGGGCTTTCTAGAAGAGAACACAGGAAAGTTCAAATGACTACTGTATGTTACTATTAGCACCATCTCATTAGCTCCAGATAAGAAAATAAATGAGAGAACAGAAAATTACATATATAACCATGGTTCTTTGAGTGAAGAGATTATCGCTACACCCAATTACATATACATTACATACATAGGAGCCCTTTAAAGGGCACTCCAGTGATTTAATATTGCACTTCTGTAAAGTTGGGGAACTTACAAGAGACAGGTTAAAACAGAATGGTCAGAATCAAAGTAGCAGAGGCTGTGTTATCCTGAATTTTAGTCTCTAGTATGGGTCAAGTTCCACACATGCTGGAGCCTACATTTCCCACATTGCAACTCAATAGCATATTTTTGTTAGACGCTTCCTACGTGGTAAATGCTAACGTCTTTCAAACTCCATGCCTCCAGCTTGTACCACGCTTTCTGATCAAATCAAATCTTTAGTCTCCAAGCCCAAACTGAGGTAACCCTGATGACATCACTATGACATCATCAGAAGATATTATACAACTGTTTTCATAGGCTGAGTAGTAGTCCCCATAGACAGTAATCTGATGTTTATATGTAAAGTTGGTGGACTTCTTTAAGACACACCATGATGAGACAGAGTGGAGCTGTCCTAGTGCAAGCTGAGACAGACACTGCAGACACTAGTGCTCAAAACAAAGAAGTGAAACCACTGTGTACTCCAAACAATGGAACAGTAATGTGAATGTCAGCAGGGCTGCAGCCCATGGCAAACGTTTTACAAATGTACACTATATACACACTCCAAGGCTAGCAAATACTGCCACACACAAGTGCTGCTGCATCAAGTCAAGGGGACATTCAGGCTAGCCACATGTAAAGCTGACTGGAATAAGTGGTCATCCCTCATTTGGGCATCATAAAGAACTGCTACTGCTGGCAAAGGCCATGAACCTGCTCCCTAAAGCATTTGCCTGCAGCCACAATAAAATGATAGTAAATAAGGATGGAACAGAGCAAGTGGCAGCAGTACATACAGATGGGCAACCCTGTGGCAAACAATCTAAAGTTATGTTTAGATTCAATGTTATTCACCAAAATGCATTGTGTGTGTTCATTTTTTTAAAGTATTTTAAATCAGTCCATGTTTTCTGGCTTGCAGTCTTCTTCTTCCCTGTCTTTGCTGCATATCTTGACATGTGACCGCCACCTGTAGATCAGTGGAATAGTGTGAAACTGGACTGTGTATCACGTCAGCAGGTAAACCAAATAAACAAAACAGGGGAACCACTCATAGAAGAACAGCTCCATAGCGCCATTAGAGGTCTAAAAGTCCACAGGAAACCTTTAAGTTTAGTGACAATGTTTTTTTACATCCATGGCTAACGATTTTAAACGTCTTGCTTTCTACAGTACGCATGGCAACTACAGTATAGTTAAGGTTAGAGCTAATAAACTATGGTTAAGGTATGGATAGGGTTAGGCCACTAAAACACTTGAGCTGTGTTCCAATTCCATACTACATACTAATTGTATAAAGTATGTACTATACACTAATCATTATAGTAAACTCTTTTTGCAGTTAGTGTACAAGAAATCCACATACTTACCCATTGTATACTAACAGGAAATGATACAATACATGCTCTGACAGATGTCAATCAACTTTGAAAACTGCACTGCTAATTAAACTTTACAAAGAGAAGGCAAAGGTTTTCCCAGAGTTTTACTTATTTTTATAATACTTTTTTAGAAATGTATTGTTGGTTGTTTGTTTTCAAAGATCTTTCTGAGGCTGTGTAATCATTCACAGTTGATTCTAGTTTTTTGCCGCTCTGAGCAGCTCCTCCATTTCTGTTGTGCGGTGCTTACTAGTATGCATATTGAGTTTTTTAGTGTACTTAATTCTGTCACTTTTCAAGTCAAGTCAAGTCAAGTAAATTAGCCCAATATAACAAATCACAAATTTGCCTCAGGGGGCTATACAATCTGTACAGCACATGACACCTTCTGTCCTTAGACCCTCAATTCAGATTAGGAAAAACTTCCCAAAAAACCCTTTTCCACTTTTCCAGTGTGAATACTCACATCCTAAAACCTGCTTAGAATAAGTATGCAGTATGGAATTGGGACACAGCTTTGGTTAGGGAAAGATTGTGGTTATGGTGAACAAAAAGGTGAACGTTAACTGCAGGTGTGTGGCAGGACATGAACTCTGGCCTCTTGCATGAAAGTACAACTTGATACACACCGACCTCGACACAGCTTCCACCTTGCTACATGGAGGACACACTACTTCATTGGCACAGAACATTGGACATAAATCGTGGTGGGGAATCGTCCAGTATGGAGGTAATTTGTAGGGATACTGGGCTGGGCTGAGGTGGGTGCCAAATGAAAGCAAAAAACAACATAAAGTGTCTTAATAAGATGTTGGTCATCATTTTTTTCATTTATATAGCAATTTAGAGAACCCATTTGCCTTAAACAGTGCTACCTCAGCATACAGCCAGTCTTACAAGTGTTTATATTCAGACTGTGAGGTTAGCAGGTATGTACAGCAACATGTACAGTAATTATGGTATTACACAGAACAGATCCCATCCTTAATGTGAACAAAGTAGAATATACCTCTGGATTACTAATTACTGCACAAGTCATTTCTGAAACTGAAACAGTGATGTCTCTTAAATGATGATGATGAAAAAGTAATGTGATTATAGTGACATATTAGATTGTAATCCATTACCCCTACACTGCTGCAAAGACATTCGATTGCAATAATAAAAACACATAATGAGAAATGAGTCTTAGATGGAAAACAGCAAAACCCACACATGTACTTACTGAGCCTAAATATCAGCTATTGTCCTTTTTCTTATCTCTACTGTAGTTCCCATTATCTTCTGTCTATTAACACACACACACACACACACACACACACACACACACACACACACACACACACTTGGCTCTGTGTCAAACCAATGCGACTGATGCTGTTGATGCTTGTTGATTGAAACCTCTTTTAATCAGTAGAGAGGAGGAAGAACAAAGAACACACACACACATTTCCTATTTTGGATCATAAAACATAAAAAGTGCCAGTAAAACATAAATGGTAAAATACATTCATTTTAATGTGTTTATCATTGATTGGAATAAAAGAAATAGAGGGTATATGAAAATATCTGATATGATTAAAGACATCACATAAAGTTTGACTTGAGCTAGCAGAGTAAGTGAAGCCACAGTTCTCCATCATAATCAATTTAGTCAGGACAAGTCCATTGTGAAAATACTGTAATAAAATTAGAAGGATTATTTTCTATATGTCATGAGTAACTAAAATGGCTCAGTATTTGATGAGATCTAGTATGTTACAGTGGCAGACGCTGGTCAGGACTGGGAATCGGTCCACTTAGATGTGGGTTTAGATGCTAAGCCCGGCAGGGAAAAATTGTCATGTTAAATTCTTTTTAAAAAAAAATTAATGATGTTTGTTTGGGCAATTTTCACCTTTATTGGACAGCCCATAGTGAAGAGGCAAACAGGAAACAAGGGGAGAGAGAGAGAGGAGTATGACATGCAACAAATCAAACTGTGGATATAGCAGTTATGTGGCAGGCACATTCAGCTACCAGGGTGATCCAGGTTAAATCCTTTCACTTATAGTGACTTTTTTAGAATATAAATTAGACATTCTTTACAGAAACAATAGGTAGATCATTAATTTATTTTAATGCTGCATGAACGAGAAATACTGAACAGGCTATTAGAGAGAAATGTAAATTTTCAGCGAAAAAGACTTTAGCCCAAAAATACTGCAAAAAGTAATTTCATACAATATGAACTAAAACGTTACTGCCCATTCAAATTCCCCAAATACGAGGAGTAACACTTAAGTAATATAGTACCATTATTTTATCAAACTCTTTCATCGTCATCACTTTTTTTCAAAATATTTTCTCATTTTCCTCTCCACATTCACCTTCAATGTTGAGTGTATCAGCCTGTCTTTGTTCAGCATCCCATCTGGTGAGCCAACAGTGAGGCCTGGAGTTGTCCCAGAAACCAATTACTGTGTGTGTGAAAAGGCTCCACATTGAGACATTAATCCCCAAAACAATAATCCAATAGATAATGTGAGGGAGGCCATTTGAAGCAATGGAAAACAGCAGAGGGGACGAGGGGGCCCGGCAGGAGAGATTCATTCCTCCGGCAGCTAAGGAGATATCACTCACCGATTCATGGGTGCACTCAAGTGTACTATTTGCTTTTCAATTAGGCCATATCCAAATGGAAGATAGGGAGGTTTTAAAAGTATTCACATGCTAGTTAAAAGAGTACAGGATTTTCTGCCTCACCGTCCAATTTAGATAGAGTCCATCTGAACGATTAGCTGCTCAAACAAGCTGCCCCGGCAGAGCACACACACTGATAATAAATAGTCATGGCCAAATGTTGCAAACATCCGACTGAATTAAGGTGCTATTAGGGCACAAGTGACATTTTAGGAACAATATAAAAGGATATCTCCTGAGGTAAGGTGGGTTGCTACTGGAAAATAGAACTTTCCATTGTGATAAGATTATAAAAGTCAGGCTTTTTAATGAGTTAAAAAAAAAAGAATTAAATCCCTTAACATTCCCCAAAAAGATCTATGCCATTTGGATATTGAGTCGTAATGTTTTTCCATATGTCTTTAAGTGTGAAAAGCCAGCAGTGAAGAGAAATAATTATCTTGAACCAAGTATAGACATCTACCCTATTTAAAGAAACCCATTTGTTATACCTTACTGCCAGAGGTATTTTAATATTTTCATATCAAAATGTGTGAAAATTCAGTGACTCATGAACCGGTCACACACAGATAATATGGGGGGAACGAACAAGCAAACAAACAAATAATAAATGATTAAATAACTTTAACTCACATCAAATTGACAGTACTGTACATAAAAGACTCATACTTTCACACTGTTATTCTTCAAAATAATTTATTTGAATTCACAGATTTCAAATAAGAACTCAAATTAAGCTTCTTATATTAAATTTGGAAAAAATTAGAAATCAGCCCTGTTTTATCACTGGGCATGGCAGGATTGACATGTTAGGCAGCCCTCATGCAAAACTTTGCTATTGGGCCCCTACTGACCACACCAACCCTACCTCCCACTTATCACTTCTGTGCACCTCTGTGCATTATACCGTGATGCCTCTCCCCGTGGTGCGTGAAGCCAAGCTGAAGGCATTCATGGATCATACAGATATCGTTACCAATGAGTCACTGATATGACTCTGTGTGAAAAAAATCCAAACTATCCCGTGAAGTCAAGCCCACTCATAAGGGCGTGCCTTGTCTGTTGGTTATATTCACAGAGAGGATACTAACTTGAGGCACAGGTCTACAGATTGTGTGGTTTAGTCATGTCGGGGGGGTATGTTTCCAAATGAGGTTGTCTCTCTGGCTTCATCAGGTCAATGTTAGATTTCAGCACATAAATAGTTTTTCATATCAGTTGCCATCTCACTTTACTGAATTAAACCATCATTTTAATTTATTGGCCAAGTATGTCAAACCATTGTGGGAAAAAAGTACCATAAAAGGCCCCAGTTCACAATCATTACAGAAACATCAAATCATAAATCTCATTTTGCCTCTCTGCACACACAAAGTCAGGATTGTAAATGTCTGAGTGGAGTCATGGAATGTCAGAGAAAATGAATCAAATTAAGCATAGTATTTATCATTTTTCTGTTATGAATTCATAATGTTTAACATGGTACGTAATGGAAAGTAATGATAATAGGATCCTTTAAGGGATGAAACATAAAATTATATTTTTTTACGCCAATGTCCAAAAGTCAGCAAACAACAGTCTTGATTAGGCAGTATTTTGTCTCCACAGATTCCATGGTTTATTTGATTGGGAGGAGCTAAACATGAGTGTAGTCCTTTTTAGACATGGAGTCTGTAACATTGCTGGCTGTTGATGTGATGGCTTTTTATCATTCAGACATGGCAGTCTGTTGCGTAGATCTTTGTGATGGCTTTATTCAAACATGACAGGACCATTTAGGGCCACAATGTTTGTGCGATATTTGACACCTGGTATACAGGGGGAATGGTGTTATAAAGTAATGATATGAAAAAGAGTTACAGAATTACATTCAATATGAGCATTTTTGAAATTCTTTCTTTCTACAATATCTGTGCATGGTAACTACAGTATAGGGAAAGATAGTGGTTGTGGTTGGTTAGGCAACTTAAACACCTGGTTAACATTTGGAAAAAAGACAATATTAATTTCAGGTGTGTGACGGGACGTGAAGTCAGGTCTCCTGCATAATGGTCAGATGTGTTACACCCCCATCCATGACCCGACCTCCACACCCTTACTGTTTGCCTCACTACATAAAGGATACACTGCTGCCTGCACTGGCACTAAACATTAGCACAGGACATAAATCTCGAGGTGCAGAATCATCTAATATGGACGTTATTTTTAGTAGACAAGACTGTGGACAGTCAGTGGTTAGTACTGTTGCGTCACAGTAAGGGGGTTCTGGGTTCAAACCCACTGGCTGGGGCCTTTCTGTGTGGAGTTTGCATGTTCTCCCCGTGCCTGTGTGGGTTCTCTCTGGGTACTCCGGCTTCCTCCCACAACCCAAAGACATGCAGGTTAGGTTCATTGATGACTCTAAATTACCCATAGGTGTGACTGTGGTGACTGTGACTGTTGGCCCTGTGATTGAGTGTCCAGTGACCAGTCCAGGGTGTACCCGGCCTCTCATCCAATGTCAGCTGGGATCGGCTCCAGCCCTCCGCGACCCTCTAAGGATAAGCGAATAGAGATAATAGATAATAATGGATAGACTGTGGAAGTGTTTCAGAAACTTATAGGTAATGTCACAATGTCCGCCTCTCTGTCCCTCTCTTCAGACACATCTCTGCTTTCCCAGACCCCTTCGGCGTTATTCTTTACCCGTCCACCAGATGCCTTCAGACTTTTCTCCTTCCATTCCAGATCCTGCCGCTCCCATTTCCCCTGCAATCACCTAATTTCCCTCACCTGAGCTTCCCTGCCCATCTCCCCACCTGCACCTCATTTCCTCATCAGCCACTCTCTATATATACCAGCCCAGATCCTCTGCCAGATTGTCCTAGTTGCAATGTTGCCTTCTTTTTGCTTTCGAGCTTCTGTTAAGTGCACCTGCACCTGCCTGTCTGTCTGTCTGTCTACCTTTGATACCTGCCTGTTGACCTACCTTCCAGTATCTGCCTGATATGCCTTTCTTTATCAATAAATCACTGAAATCATCCTGTCTGCCTCAACTGTCTGCACTTGGGTCCTTCCCCTGTTGCCCCCCTCGCACTGGCCATGACAGGTAAAAGTTACTTGGGCACTTATTCAGACATTAGACTGACATGTAAAATTGCCATCACATTAACATAATGAGGTGCATGTCTCAAAGGGGATTAGATGTCAGGGATAACAGTAATGCAATATTACTACCCAGTTCAGATGCATTCACATCTGTTTGAAGTGCCTTATCAGTTCATATGTGAGTAATGTATCTGTATTCACTTGCAGCCTCTGTGAGTATAGATGTATGTGTAGAGGTATGTGTGAATAGGATCAACACAGCTTGTATTTAGTTTTATAGTGTTGAATAGCAGCTCTTATCATCCCCTCATAGAGACAAACAGACCTAAATGATCCAGTTATAAGCTTTCATCGATCTGCTTCTGGTGGTTTTATGGCGTGCTTGTGCTGTTGCTCCCATCCCACACTCTGTGTAAACAGCAGGCCCCCTTGTAAAACTGCCTCAGTCCACAGCAATGTATTGCGCAGGTTGTGTGGGTGTGTTTGGGTTCAATGATATGGTGATAATCCCAGATCAATAAGAAATAATGTTTAAGGATGCTACTCTTTCCACTGACATATGGGAGCCTTGACAAGCAGTTGTAAAATGTTTTATTCTGTTTATTTTACCTTTTAGCTTACCAGACACGCCCATTTAACTGCGTGTGTTAGAGGGCCCGCCTACTGCTCCTCCATTGGTCAAGAGAACTGGATGTCTTGAGTTTACTGAGGAAGTAACTGTTCGAGTGACATGACTGGGGTTCCAATCATTTAACTACAAACAGAATTTACAACAACTAAGGCGGGTCCGTCATGACTGCTTCTTCATCTCCGCAATCATCTGCATCTGATTTATCACCCTGTTTATCCCTCTGGAGTCTACTGTAGCTTCATTCTGGTTCATTTTTGCCATCTTTCAGTGCATTCATTTTTGTCTTTGAAGAAGAGAAAAAGCTTTGCACACAGCAAGTACTGCAGGGTTGGAGGTGCTGGCAACTGTAAGATAAACACACAATCAGAAAAAGCTAATCAAGTGTTTGTGGTAGAGAGAGTGCACACCCAACCCTCACACATAGTCATGGATCTTTTATTAACACTGACAAGAGCAACCTGTCATTTTTGTCTTTGTTTAGCACCATTTAAACTGTTTTGTCAGTTTAACAAAGTATAAAGCTGCCAGGAACCCAAAATAAAGGAAAAATGACACAAGAGCCTGTAAAATGTACAAATCTTTAGTGACAATCACTCAAAATATTATTATTCAAGGTTGTAAAAATAATACTTTTATCTCAACTCAATGTTGTGCCTTTTTTATTGAAAGTCTATGTATGCCTGTAAATCACTGAAAATATTAAACTTAACTTTAGTTAATAAATAATACGTTCAAAAAAAAAAATAAATAAGATACTGTATCAAACCCCCACATCAGCACTTTGAGCTGGTTTTCTCAGCTTGTCTCTACGTGATGTATAAATGAAGTTCTTTTATATGTTAATAAAACATGCTCTGTATACACTGATGAATAGACAGACTCCAGATTCCTGTCATTTCAGAGCCTGTCCTAGCCATAGCATTTCAACCTTGTCTTCTTGTATCTGCCTGCCTTTTTTTCTAAGACCTCAACCTGAGCTCGTTTTTGGACTTTTACCCACCTGCCTGATTCCTTTGGGTTTTATTTGCCACAGCTGACAGGAGTAGCAGCATAAAGCATGCTTTTATCTTACTACTCCTGTCCGAAGAGTCTGCCTGTGGGTCTCAATCCAGAATTACTACCAGATAATAGATAGTGAGCTAGGATGGAGACATCTTGACCAGTGTAAGAGCAGGCACTTTAAAATGTGCAAACCAATGAATGCCCCTGCTATAGCTGTTTGGAACACGCTGACAGATGGACAGTAGAGAAGTAAATTATGCTGCAGGTTGTAAATATCGTGGATTATGCTAATTCAGTCATCCTTATTTACACTACAAAAAATGTTGTTTGTCATTGCCTTCAGAAATGGCCCATTGTGAGCATGTTGTGATCTGGCACCCCTATTGGGAGGACATCACTGTTTGTCAGCACCTTGGTTAGGTTTAGGTTTAAAACTAGTTGGTTGAGGTGACGGAAAGATCGTGGTCATGGTTACAAGCAACCAACATTGACAGTTGGTCCCAATACCCAAACGCCATCCTGCGACACTACTGACTAACAGATCCTGAAGTCAGGATTAGACAGTTAAAAAATCTTTACTGAGATTTTTATTTTTACAGGTTAATCAAATCAAACAAAAAACAAAAACAAACAAAATGTAGTATACTGATGTGTGATTAGCTGCAGTGAATGAAAAGCCAGACACAGGGTGGGGAATTCAAAGGAAGAGTCCTCACGCACGTATCACCACTGGCCTTTGCTCATTAATGTGTGGTTTCAGGAAACTATTGCTGTGCTGATGTTTCCAGCTATAATGTGACTGGCCAGAACAATGCAGTCTTAATTTGTTTGGTTTCCGGCAAAGGACTGCGAAAACAGTGATGGCTACAGAGACAGTAAACGACATTAATAGATGAAGGAATGCTGGGGGCTGAGGGTGGGGGTGCTGGGCAATGTCCAGCACGAAGGAGGATATTGGACAGAAATATTAGCATACTAGCAATAGGATGTTGAATTGAGACACACATTGATTCACTAAAATATAATTTGTACAGTATAATTTGATTAGTACATGTACAACTGACAGTTAGCATTTAGCTCATTGTTCTCTGACAGAGGCCTCATTGAGGATGTGCTGGCCTTTTGAATCAGCAGAGGTCAGCCACAGCAGCAGGACTGAACATCTTGAGTAAGAGTTTTAAGCAGTGGGCAGTTCTGCCTGCGGGCTGGCAATGAGTCCCAAAAACTTCAGCAGATAAATGTAGCAGTTCTTTGGTCCTGCCTTAGATTCCATACAGGTGCAGGTGTGCGGTGGGCTCATGCTGTCATCACATTTTGGGGGTCCTTATTTCTTCATTCTTTTCTCTTTCTTCTGTTCAACATAATGACTTCTCATGATGTTCACTGCAGTTGTCTATATAAGCGAGGAAATATGACGGTGACAGTCAAGATTTTGTATAATAAAAGTTAGTGTGTTGTTTGTAGACATATATATAGAAAATTCAACATAGTATTTCACACAGTCTTCTTTGTAAATAATTAAAATTACCCCTATCCCCTGTAAAGAAAACATGTTTCAAATAATGATTCACAAGATTCACATTTTGCATTTGACAGGATTTACGTTACAAAGTGCCACCAGTTATTTTTCAGAGTGTGTATCATTTCTTTAAGTTTTTTGTTGTAACTTTTTACAATTTGTAACTACAGTTATTCAGTTTTAACTCTAATATTCTTCCTGGCACGTTAGACCAGTCAGTTGTGTATGTGAGGTGTTTGTCTACATTATACAGTGAGTCTAGTGATTTCATGTCAGAAAACAAGCTCTCCATGGACCCTATTGCATTCTTGTTATACATGGAAAGTGTTATCTGAGACAATGAGGGCAACAGGATGTGCTGTTTCATCACTTCCTCCCAGTCCCACTTTCAATTCAATTCAATTCAATTTTATTTATATAGCGCCATATCATAACAAAGTTATCTCAGGGCACTTTGTTTAGGACTTTATCACAGTGAGTAAAGGAAAAGAGAAGGAGGTGGAGAAACTACATAGACAAAGAAGTTTGGTAACAAGTTGGCTGAAAAGAAGATTTCACATTTAAAATCAAGCCATTTACTCACAAGTGTAGGTCCAGTGTCTTGTGGGAGATTTGACATGGGCTGAGAGACCATACTGCTCACTTCGGCGCCTTACCACCTGGTAGGTAAAAGTATTTGACTATTGTATGGCAGTGTAGGGCACTACTGTACAATACAAGTTACGGAATCACTTGATTGAAATGGGTTTTTCCTCTGGGTAGCATCTTGTGTCCAAGTAGGAACTTTGGTGTAAGAGTTGTGCCTGTGAGGTTATCGGATATCTTCAGTTGATAACTTGGTGAGAGGATGGTGCCAGGGGAAAGGTCATGGAATCGTCAAAATGAGCAGGGTTCATCCCAATGATCACCCACAGGAAATGTGATGGAAATTCAGCCATTAGACATCTTGTGTTCTTGTTATGTTTTGTAGAACTTATGTTTGATTTACAGGAGGGCAATCACACGGGGCGTGTTTTGTGAAGTGTTTTTGTTACTTTTCTGTGTTACAGAACAGATACACTTCCATTTTATCAAATGGAACAATCCACGCAGACACGTCTGCCACCAGCATATTTTACACTCCAAGTCTGTTTTTCTTCCTGTGGCACACTTAGTAAAGTGTAATCTCCATTCAAATCAGACGGATCTCCTGGGCCCTGTATTTCAAAACCTTTCATCTAGATCAGAATTATCCAGATCTTGTAATCCCTTTTTTTGCTATCCCAAATACAATTGATCTTGTCTTTCTCAAAGAATTTTCAGATAGAATCATTCGGATCCAGATAACACAAGATCAGGATTACAGAATCTAGATTTGCAGTCTTTGGATAGGCCTCCATCTGTTGGTCAAAGTAATACAATATTTCATTAACACAGACTTGTGAAAATGGTGGGCAGTGTAAATCAGTTTGCATATTATTCATATTCCCTTATCTGCATTATTACATAATACATAGGCCAGAATTGCAGAATTTGCTGGGGCTGGTTATAACCATCTCTGTGGTCTATTGGTTAAATGTTTAATTTAGAATGAATATTGTTTTGACGTGGTCTGTTACTTTAATATGCAAGCATTGAATAAAAGAATGATTTAATATGTGCCATGTGTCCTACATTTCTCTACATCCACCTGATCCATCCTGATTTTTACCATCAAAACTATCCTAATGGAGTAACTGTGCTTTTTAGTTTTCTTAATAGAAACCTAGTACTTTATGATAGATAATGTTGTATTTGCATGTTTACTACAAAAAGCAATGTGCTTTACTGTCTTTGAGTGATGTTAAATAAGTGTCTTTTTAGGACAACATTAACTGTAGATAAAAATATTACCCAAAAAACTGAGTAGTGCCTCTTTCAGCCTTGAGTAGTGTCTGCAGGTATTCTTTTCAGCTGGGCAGTAAGAACAATGGTTTTAGTTTGAAAATCAACCTGGAACTGTAAAAGTGAGAGGGACAAAACCATCTGACATCCACCCAGGCTCCCTTTGACTGAATGGCTGAATAAATAAAAAGAAATTAAATCTTATTTCCTTTGTACTCAAATAATCAAGATATGGCCACGAGATCTTTTCAGTTTGCATGCAAAACCACCTCACACCTATCTTACCACCCTATCCCCAACGTCAACCTTGAAGGTTTGTATGCAGCCTCAGCAGGCCTGCTTCTGTGGCAAATTGTGACCTCAGATAATCTGTTTTTTTTATCCATGTGGTCTCTCAGGATCTTTATTCAGTTTTTTCCCTCACACTCTCCTGTCTCTCTGTGTGTCTCTGTGTCTGTTGAGTTGTGTGGAAGCTCCTTCTCCACAGTCTGAAGTCGGTGATGATACCCAGAGGATTTGCCTATCAGTAGCAGCACATGTTCTCCTGTTCAAAAACAACAAGCTATCTAAGACCACCATGTGTCTGCTCTGCTTTACTGAACACCCTGCATGTGTGTGTGTGTGTGTGTGTGTGTGTGTGTGTGTGTGTGTGTGTGTACATATCTCTGCCTCTCTTTCACTTCCCCATTCTAAATGAACGAGAAATTTCACAAACATGACAGACAGACTGGATTAGCATGCACATATTGTCAGACACACACACACACACACACGTATTTGATTCTATTTGTTACACATGTGACTGTGATGACGACATAATAAATAAATTCATGGCCTCCAGCTGGTGCATCAAAAATGCATTCATTATGACAGACAATCACCCAGTTATCAGATCACATATCAGGCAACTCAACACCATTTGAGCCAATTTATACTCATTTATTAGGTGGTGGGGGCAGAAAAAATGGGGGCGATGAAGCCCAATCATATTTTTCTTATATAATAGCTTGTTCTAAAAAAATTACAACTTTTCTTTCAAAATATATAGTTTTTTTCTCTTAATATTACAACTTCATTGATGAAATATTATGGCTTTATTCTTGTAATATGACCATACAACAACTTTTTTCTCAAAACATTATGACTTTGCTTATATGACTATTCTAAAAAATATTTAGCAGTGGTCCCAATACTCTTAGAAAAGTTTATCTGTACTATGAATGCAGGTCTGTCAGATGAACGCATAGCGGCTCTATTGCGCCGGCTACAGTGTGTGGAGACAGCTGCTAGGGTCTTGGCAGAGATGGTCATCTCTCTGTTTTGACTGATGTCAACCACTCACCCGGTGGTGCGTGCATCTAGGTCGGCCACACAGTAAGAATCTATGCATTGGCTTTGTGAGACTGGAACTGCACCTGAACCTCGACAAACCATGCTTGCTTGATGGACTGTGGCGTGTTGGTCTGTCAGATCAGCATAGGGGACATGCCCAGTTGTCTCCTCACATCAACCTTCTGGAGTCACTACAGCACAGAAGGTTCTGCTCCATTTCCACCTCAGTTACCAGCAAACTCATCATGCTGAGGTTGGACAACAGCACTATGTGAAGGGGGGGGCAGCCTGCTCCACGTCTTTCTGCCTCTGAGGCTGTTGCTCCACAGAATCTAGATGGAGGACCTGCCAGACTAGTGGCACAAGAAGATCCTGGCCTTTAACGCATACAGCCGATCCAAGACCTGCCCACGGCGCGGTTTGGAGCAGGGGCTTCTCTGTCATCTCACCCTGTCCGGGAACACAGCCTCATGATTTGACAGCTGAGAGGGAGAAGCTGAGCAGCTTAAGTCTCCCAGCTGCATTAGTTCCACTGAGACGCAGGAACCTCCTCCACTCCCAGGGCGTACGGGATGCTTCGGGTGTGTTCTCGGGTCGGTGCCAGGACAGTGCCATTGACCCATGTCCTTTTCTTTATCAGGATGTGCTGCATCTCTGCAGGTCTGTTTGACCTGCGGCAGTGATCACAGCTGGCTATGGTGGCTTCAACTCCTTCACTGCTAGGAGATATTCACTTGTGATGTGATGTTAGGGAAGGTTTGCAGACTGTGGCCTTAACTTCACGTCACCTGGTTCCCCAGTGGGATCTGCAGATGTTTTTTGGGGAAATCTACTACTGTATGGAGCCAGGACAGTGACAGTAATATTTGGCATCGAAAAGAAAATTTGGCTTTGAAAACAAAACCTGAACTGAAAAAGGAAACATTGGCATTGAAACATTTTTATTGGAAAAAGTTGTATTGGCACTGAAACAAGTTTCACTGAAAAATAAATAGGAAAGGATAGGAATTTAAAAAAATAAAAATTATTTTGATATCTTTTGCATTCTGATGTGTTTTTCAATGACAATGTTCAGATTATTTCTTCATGTCACTTTTTTCAGTGACAGTTTCTTTTTTACGCTCTCAGGTTTTTTTTACGATGTGAGTTTTTTTCAGTGTCCGTAGTTTTCAGTTTCAACTTTCTGTCACCGTTTTGGCGTGTAGAGGAGGGGTTTGAGGGGAGGGGCAAGGAGAGCGTGATTTACATATAATCTGCATGCTAAGGAGAGAACGTCACTCTTCACGGTTCCTGAACCAGCCGTCCTCTCGTCCGCTCCGAAACCTCTGGCATAATATAGCATTGCGAATGGAAACGAGTTATTGTTCACTTTGGTCAAAGACAGACCCATGTGCCTAATTTGTCACCACACTGTTGCTCTGGCAAAAAAAACAAACAAAAAAAAGGTAACTTGGAGTGTTATCACATCACTAACCACCCGAAATTCAAAGATGACTTCCCAACCAAAAGGGCTCTGCGCTCCAGCAAAAACTCAAAAGAGTTTAAGTAGGCATGGAAGGCCCAGCAGTTGCTCTTAGCCAAATCCACAGACAAAAGAGAGGCTGCAACAGAGGCCTCCTTTCGTAGAAGTCACCTTTTGTCTAAACACAAAAAAACATTTACTGATGGAGAGTTGGTCAAGGAGGCAAAGTCTGTCATGCTGACAAAGCATACACTAGTCATATTCGTGTTCAAATGTACTGTTTGTAAAACAGTACAAATGTACTGTTTGTAAAACAGTACATTTGGTCTATATATTGGTCTATATTTGGACATGAGAAGTGATCTTGGCTTGGAAATGGTTGGTGACCACTGTACTAAATTTACCTTAAGGTGAGATAGTTTTGTCAACCATTCACAGAATTGATTCTTTTTCTTAGAATCTGCAACTGCAACTACAAATATATTTTTTACATCTGCAAGTTTTATCTGTTTGGAAAAATCTTTTCTACAGGTTCACAAATGGTGATAAACAACTGGCTGTAAAATGATGTCTGAACATCAACAAGCTGAGGATCTTTGGAGTCTCAGTCTTGAGCCTACAGAATGTAGAGGGAGACCATTATCTTTGTTTGACTTCCTCTTCTTAGTGTTTGATAAATCTGTGTGGCAGGATGAGCTTGACCTCTTCATTCAGAGCACCAGAGGTGAAGGGGAGTCCACAGCAGTACAGACAGAAAGACTAGACTGCAAATACTCACATGTCTGGCAGGTAGGTACTGTGATTCAGCATGCAGACTGCTGCTCCACTTAGTGTCAGGATACTTTTGGTAAAATTACATCCTTCTTTATTATGTTTCTTTTCCAAAGAAAGTCAACTTGTTCAGTAACCCAGTTTGACATTTATTCACTTACACATATTTAACAATATAACCAGTCTCTTCACTGATGGCCACTGAACACTTCCAGCATGAGGAAAGTTTACAGTCTTTAAACCTTATCGTTCTCAAGACAAAAATCTTTGAAACCTTGGGATTTACTCTTGAGATGAGAAATGTTTAAGACTTTCTACCAGTTAATTAACTTTGAAATCACCTGCCAGTACTTAGGGTTAGGGTCCTGTAGAAAAATGATCTATGAGATACCATCCTTGAATCTTACACATAAACAGAAGCAAACAGCCTTGTTGTTTTTGCAGTGTGTGAAGGAGAAAAAGAAACAAAGAGAGAGAGAGAGATGGATACAGGGAGAAGAAGTGTGTGTACATATGTTAACATTCCTCTTGGTTCCTGTCCACTTGAAGCAGACAGGAGAGACAGCTGACAGCCTCTGAGAGGTTTATGTCTGCTGAACAATAATCATGCATGTCTGTGTGTGTGAGAGAGAATGTGTGTTGTGTTATATGTGTGTGAGTGTGCCAGTGTAAGTGGTGAATGTGGCTGAGTAAACTAGACACTGAGAGAGATACTCAAAGACCCATCAGAGCTTTTTGTCCTGCTGACACAAGCTCTTCACAGAGACAAACATCCACCGAGAACAAGCTTTTCAAAGCCAAGCTTACCTCCAATAGCAGAATCTGGCAGCGCCTTTCAAAATAAGCTGCATTCAGACAAACATGTCGAAGCTTTTGTGCAGTATTGATTTTTAAAAGAATTCCCATTTTCCACAATCAGATCACTTCTAATCATCAGCCTCCTAACTGGCTCCAAAAAGAAAAAAATGTGTTACTACTGTTTCAGCTGCTGTTTACTGCTTTCAGCTGCTTTTTAGGGAGACATTACCAGTCACTTTAAAGCATAAGCACAGGCAGGTACACCTTTGTTCAGTTGTTGTCTTATCTAAATAATTATTTGATGACCTTTATGTTTCTTGTATTGTTTTTATATTTTTAGTCTTCATTAGAAATATACTGTACTGATCAGATACAGTTCAGCAGGTTGCAATTGACAGTATTTTCTGTCTTTCAGTGGGGTTTAACTGTAACTGACTGTTGTTCTGCAAATTACTTTTAAAACACCCACTTCTACAAGGGAAATACTGAAATAGTTTGCTGGCTTAAATGTCTTCTACAGCTATATTATTGTTGAAAAAACACTGAACTTGTCTCTTAAAGCCTGTGTGTGGAACTTGTGTTGAGCCTACTGTGGTCACAAGTGTTAATTAAAGGATATATGGGACACACTGAATTATTATAATTACTTACATTTCCCTTGATGATGCCATCATTTGGCCACCTGTTTGAATCTGAGTGTAAAGGAAGTAGAGCATGGATGTATTGACACCCATTCATTCCAATGACAGTTGTTCACTCAGCCCCTATGCCCCCCAATTGTTTTTCTCTTTTCTTGGACATCATCTTCTGTGCACATGCTCATGTCTCTGCTTGTCCCATAAAGTTTACATAAAGATTATGTCGTACATAAATCTCTTCTAGGTTCTGGGAAATGTTGAACAAATTTTAAACTTTCATGGTTTAAAGATTCATAATTTACCTTGACCTCTTATAATAGCGGCCTATGGGGAAATGCTTTTTATTTTGTTTTTTCAGTACTATAATAGGTAGTAGATTATTTTCAGTTTGCATTGCAGTAATGAGTTATGAGTAAACTAGAATGTATTTTTATTATGCAAAAATGTTTTATCAAATACATTTTCCAACAGTGCTTCCAGTTATACTTGTTTTAATTTATAAGTCAAGGTTGAATAAGATAAGTAGTGTGTCACAACAAGTGTAGAGTGTGTTAGATTGATATGATAGATAGATATGATTGTGTTCAACTGAACAAAAGACATAAGGAGGGAGAAGAAAACATAAAACAAACAGGCAGCAAGAGAAAAGAAGCATGCAAGTAAAAGTGTAGGAAAAAGAGACCAAATAATGTATGGGTGGGGGGCAATGGTGATGAGAGAAGGAGCACCTGAGTAGTGGAGCAAATGTCAAACATCGTTCATATATTCCAATGATCTACAGTATTTCAGGGAAAACCAAAACACGTAGTTTGGTGGGACAAATCTGCAAAACCCATCTGACTACAAATGAGGACAGTTGGAAAGTTTGGAGACATTCTCTGTTGCTCCCTCTGCAGGTCAGTATCAGTCAGTGCAGCCTGCTTCACAGTCAGCTGCTTGAACTGTTTTCTGAGGGTGGTGGACAATGAGTTCAAAGTATAAATAATGTACACAAACAAATACCACTGACAGGTGTTTGTAGTACTAGGTATGTTTAGTATCTTATTAGCAACAATAATATGATATTTCATGAATAGCGTGATTGATTTATTTTAGTTCAGGCTTACACATGTGCTTTTATTGAGTTTATATTAAAGTTTTTATTATATTATAATTTACTATAACACTAAGTATTCACAACTAGAAAAGACAAAGATTGTTTCCATGTAAAGTCTCATTTTTTAAAGATAAGTGATTGGACAGAATCTCCCTGGAGTGTCTAGTGTCTAGACACTGGTGGTGGTGGAGTAAAAGATGTAGCTCAGGTGGAAAGATGGAACTTCTCAGTTGAATCTCCAAGACCAATTTGAAGATCATGATGGGGAGGTGGGGAGGGAAATAATAGGCCTGAAAGGTAGAATGATAGGAACACAATGATATTTAAAGAGCAGCATGTCAAAACGAGCACAGGCTTAGCTGAACCACAGTTTAACTGCAGCTAATCCGGTTGTATGGCAGTATGGTGGTATCTAAGGAAACTTTATCATTAATGAAGTTACCGTAGTCACTGCCTCATACAGGTGATTTAGAGGAACACCGCAGAATAGTGCGGCATGTTCATTATTATGAGAAAGTGGTAATTAAGGTAATTAGTTGCTGACACCTCTGAATCAACAGAGCATGTTTTACATTCTAGTTGCACTTCTGATTATCACAAAAATCCATTTTAATTCATACAAATGTAAATCATACCGTAGAACATTTTGTTGGCAAAGTTGTGTATTTCTGAAAATGGCTCTAGCAGTGGACTGTCTCCATTCCAGGATGTCCTTCAGTGCTATTTGTTTGGAGTGTAACTTACAATGGAGGTCAGCAGTTATATAGCAGCCTGTGCTCCGGACAGACATGGGAAGCTGGCAGGAAGCTTGCAGAGCATGGAAAGGAAGAGCACATGGAGGAAAGAACAGGCACAGTGACAGTTCACAGTAGACCCTCACTGCTGTGATCCATATATCCTCTTTCAAAAGGGACACATGCACACAAGATTATCACTTGATATGAATTATACTGTACATCATCATTTTCTCAGAGTTTACTGAGAGAATTTTGATGTAGACAATTTATAAGGGTTGGCTATTTTGGTGCTTGATAACGCTCACACAGATCTGAATCAACATGGCCAAAGATGATTATTGTCAAGGTTTGTCACATTGACACAACCAATCACATAGATAAGGTTCAAATTCTACTCATAGATTAGAATGAACCGAACCAAACCTTAACCATAATGGTGGATCAGAAAACACATATGGGTTGTTTTCAAAGCCAATGATAAACTGTGTATTTTGGCAAGCATGAAAATCCACACATGTAAATAAACCTCACTCTTATAGTCTTCGTGAGATGTGGTTGAAAGCTCAAAAATTAGCAAGTGGATGTTGAGTCAAGATTTTTTTTTCTCAAACTACGTATTTTGTCATTTAGTTTGAAGGACATTTACTTTCAGCATACCCACTTCCCCCCAACCCACCTCATTCATGGCTATTGGTGTCTTACATAAGCCAAATTATCTTTCAGTAACTTAAAGGGACTTGAACTTGCTGCTCAAAATCAGAGGTGTGATGGAGGGACCTCCCAATAAAATAATGTCAGTAAAGCACAGCTGCATCATTGCGTTGTTGAGAAAAAGGTCCATCACGTAACGCCTCCCAAAAACACAAACTGTCATTTTTAGATTTCTCTTTGTGTACAGATTACACAAATGAGATACTGTACAACATGTTAATTAGTGAGCTCTAGCTTTGGACAGCTAGCTGTTTGGGCTGCTCCACTGTGAGTGTCCAGAATGGATGTGAAGCACTGCAATGAAGGAAATTGACATGGAACTGTTGATGATTTAAAATAGGATAATGTAAAAGTATAAGCCAAATCATTCATTCACTGTAAAACAAGACAGGAAACCCTATAAACTGCAGAGTAAAAGGATCAGATGCACAATTAGACATCCAGTGATTCCACTGCTCGCACTCATCCACTCGCCTCTCTTCCTGCTTTCTCTCTTCTTTTAATCCTTTCCTTTTCACTCTGATACAACTCAGTTACTAACTGAGCCAATTGTTTTCTTTCCTAATTAAATCAATGAATTGCCATGAATGTGTTTACATGACTGCTACACAAAACAGATGTTTAAGGTGTTCAGTGCTCCACAGTCAGTAATCAGAAAGAAAGGAGCCAAATCCAGCTCTCCACCACAAGTACAATTTGTGACAAAGCCCTATTATCAGTTTACTGCTGTGCTTTTAATTGAAGAAATGACCAATCACAGGAAGGGGCATTTGTATTACAAATTGTATCTGTTGAACGGACTGTGGCGGTCTTTTAACCAGACCTTTTAAACACAATGACATTTCCTACATATTGTGAGCATGTTTCTGTGAGTATAAGACAAAGAGAGGAAGAAGGGCCGTAGCCAGTTCAGAAACACTGAGGTCATGAGTCAAATTATCCCCAACACCCCGCCTCTAAAATTCTATAAAATGTTGGAATTATTTGGATTTTTCATATTTATTCAGGTAGCAATTATATATTTCTGCAAATTCCCACTGTAGATCAGCAAGTGCTTATAAACTCAATTCAAGTAACAAAACTAACTTTTCTTTTAAAACACTAACAAAAATGTGCAATAGACAGGAAAAACATTTACATTAAGATTTTTGTTTTGTGTGTGTGCACATGAACACAAATAATGATGTCATTAATATTAATAGAATAAATAAAACAAATATGACATTTTAATAAATGTCATGTGTTCTTTCAATGCTGCTGAAATCAAATTCAGGTAGAAAAATACGGAATCCTTTATTTATCGATTCATTTTGTGGGCCTACACGTAGCTGCACTAGGCAACATTTTTATAAAAAAAATACATGGTTTTATTATTCTATAGCATGAGGTGGGACTTACACAGAGTAGATCTGACCTTGCAAAGCCAGCCTAAATCTCTTAGCTTAGTTTTCACTATGAGACTTCAGTCCAGAGAAACATCCAAAGATCTGTTGCGCCCGGCAGGTGCAAGCCAGATAAATCAGTGGGGAGCTGCTTAGGTGATGACATGATGTTACAACTATTTTAAAACCAGTCACTGTAGGTATAAAATGAATCATAATTCTGTGACTGCATGGCCTTTTCCCCACCTCATCTTGCAGCTGCCGAAAGTTAGAAATAGCCTATAGGGCAGCTTTAAATGGAACTGGAATTACATCTTTATAGGTCAATTCTTCCAAAGCAGAAAGTAATGTGTCCTTTATGTGGTGAGGAGGAAAGTAAGGATGTGGAGGTTGTGGGTGGTGGATGGATGCATAGCACATCTGACTTTCATGCTGGAGACCAAAATTTGAATCCCGTCACAGTCAGAAGTATTAACTCGAACCAAAATCTTTCCCTAACCTTAACCAAGTGTTTTAGTTGCCTAACCTTAAACATACCTCAACCGTAGTTTATGTGCAATAACCACAGTCTTTTCCTAACCATAATACTGTAGTTGCATGCTCAGATATTGTAGAAAGGCAGAATTTAAAAAATGACTGCCGATAGAGTTGGAAAGAGAAAGAGTCCATCTATCTATAATCTTATATCTTTACATACAGTCCTGCCTATCTTTTCTTCATTGTTTAGCATCGTGCCATCTGTGTAACTTCCTGCAACTCTGACACATTTCCTATACCGCTGGTGTGTGTGTGTGTGTGTGTGTGTGTGCGTGCGTGTGTGTGTGACACCCACTTCTTGTTTTTGGTGGAGTAATAAGGAAACTCATAGTCAGGGCTTTTGTAGAGAGCTTATTGTCAACTACTACGTCCACACTCCTAATGGGCCAATCCATTTCGAGAAGAATAGCAGGAAATAGAAAGGGGTTGTGTAAGCTGGTCAAGGCCTGCCTTACTCAAAATGCAGTTTCAGAAAATGTGGTACCGTTTATTTTTATCCACCCCCCTTGAGTGGCTCACTAACTCACTGACATAATTTGACAGGTGTGTCAAATATTATTTATTACTTCTTACAACAACTACATATTAGGAGAATATGAGGAAACTACGGAGGGCTCGAAATGCTATTGCGTGCGCACGAGATACAGTTCGTTACCACGGTTTGATTAATTCGTTACCACGTTTTGGTTAATTCGTGCGCACGTCTTAATCCAAGTATACCCACCATGCGTAAAGACGCACACAACTCATTCAATAATACCGTTAGCTATCCCCTAAATACAAAAAAGAGCTATTTGCCAGCTGTTTATATATGCTTTTTCTTTTTTTCAAAAACATTCAGTAACTCCATTGTCTGTTTGCTCTCTTACATTCTTGTTCATGTTCATGCATTAACCGTGGACCTTTACTCTAATATTTGCATTGTTTTTAACTAGCCCTAATATGCCTTCAGGGCAGAAGGTTGGAATAAGCTATGATTGTCTGGCAAGTTGTCAGAAAACGGACTGAGGTTTTTCGGCAAACTCTTATGTGTGCCACGTTACGGATACAAGTGCCTTACGCACTGTTTCTCTGTTTGCTCTGTTTCGTCATTTTCATCTGCCGGTGCTGGAACCAGATCTTCACCTGCCGCTCCGTCAGGTTAAGCGCGCGCGCCACCTCATGCCGCTGGTCCCGCGTGAGGTACATGTTTAACAAGAACTTCTTCTCCAGCTCGAGCGTCTGGTATTTGGTGTACGGGCACCGCTTGTTCATGGAGGAGCGCGCGTAAGGCACTTGTATGCGTAACGTGGCACACATACGAGTTTGCCGAAAAACCTCAGTCCGTAAATACTCTTTTTTGTATTTAGGGGATAGCTAACGGTGTTGTTGAATGAGTTGTGTGCGTCTTTACGCACGGTGGGTATACTTGGATTAAGACGTGCGCACGAATTAACCAAAACGTGGTAACGAATTAATCAAAACGTGGTAACGAACTGTATCTCGTACGCAATAGCATTTCGAGCCCTCGATGTAGTAAAACGTGGCCTCAAAATATATATTTTTCTCTCTATGGCCACTCCAGGGCTCCGTAGGAAACCCAAGTCTCTGGCTGATTATAATAACACATACACACACCATATAATAATAACAAACTTTACAGTATTTGGATAGAACCTTCTATATGTGGAAAGTAACTAATAACACATATTTTAGTACTGTATTTAAATACAGTTCTGATGTATTTATACTTCACCGCAGTATTTTTACTTTATACTTCCACTCTGCTACATTTCAGAGGGAAACACTGTAGCTTTCACTCCACAACTCAGATGATTCCAGAATTGGCCGGATGGGGAAAGACGGATCCCTTCTCTTTTACTTTTGCTCCTGAGGTTGCTCCTTTTTTTCCTGTTAAAGGGTATTTCCTTAACCAAACTGTAAAGCCCTCTGAGGCAAATTTGTAGGCATCTATGTGTGAATGGTTGTCTGTCTGTTTGAGTCAGCCCTGTGATAGACTGGTGACCTGTCCATGTGTACCCCACCTCTCGCCCAGTGTGAGCTGGAATGGGCTCCAGCCCCCAGTGGATAAGCAGGAATAGATAAAATGGATGATAGAGATAGATATAGATGGGTGGATTCCACTACATATACTGTATCTGGCAGCTGTAGCTGGCAGTTACTTTGCAGATTTTAATTTACATACAAAACATATGATTAGCCTTTACAATACCTGCAATGTTACAGCTTAAACAACCTATATATAAAATAGTTTGACCAACTACAATGTGCTGCATCCATGTTAATATGTCCAACATTTTGTAATAATAATCCAATATATCACTCTGTGGGTGCCATGAGTACATTTACTCTCAAAGGGGCTAAAGGTGCTTGACTAATTTTACACATGAAGGTCAGTTTATTAATCATGGGGAGTACCACTCAGCCTGTGAAAACAGTTGTATAATGTCTTCTTCTGTGGCTCTGGAGGAGCTTTGTCAACTCTGACCCCCTGACCCTGACCTAACCCTTTAATTTTCCGTTTGGGCTTGGAAAGTACACATTTTTAACACACATAAAGCCTCTAGTACAAACTGGGTTCCTGGAGTTTAAAAGATGTGTGCATTGACTAGGCAAAGAGGGTCTAACAAAGTGCATTATGGGAAGTGTAGTGCTTTCCGAGCCTGGCTTATACTAGAGACTAAAACTCAGGATATGTCAGCCTCTTCTTCTTCACTTTTGACCTTTCTTTTTTAATCTGTCTCACAAGCCCCCCCAACTTTATGAAAGTACAATACTAACTGAGTTGTTCTTAATGCTTAAGTGCATTTTAATGATAATATTTCTGTGCAAGATTGAATGCAGGACTCCTAAGTATTTTTACATGGAGATATTTTTACTTTTACTTAAAGAGTGAAGATCTGAATGACACAGCTGAAAGTGCTTTACATGTATCATGTGGATGTATTGCTGAAAGACCTAAGACAGCAGTTGGGTATATACAAGAGGAGCCGTCTCTGTATAAAGTTGTAAAAAAACTCTGGCATCTGCATTTAGTTGTAGTTGATTTCTTGGGTCCCCCAGTTAAAAGTCAAGACAAGAGGAAACCAAAGCATAAAGGAGAGCAAGATCTGATCTGACATTTGCTGTGTGTTTCAGGTGAGAGAAGGCAGAGTCAGTGACACTGCAGTCTACTTTTTAAAGTTGAATTCACTTTCTGTTGACACCCAAATGTTTTACCTCAGACAGGTTCTGTATTACCAGAGGTCTAAATATTATTTAAACTACATGTTTTTAATAGAATTTTAGTACATAGCACCTCCTCACTCTCTTGATTGTCATTCATACCTTCATTTATTCATTAATTGCTTGGAACCAAAAATCAACATCTAATCTCTAGTTTGACAGATGACTGTTTGAATCTGCAGCGGTGAATAAAGCCAACAGGCCAGGCTTCAGGGTTTACAGTACATGAGACAAATGTATACACAGGGAGCAGCTGAAGTTAGTTTTGTTGGCTACAAAGTCCGGTGAATCACAAGATCTCATTTTCCTGTTGCTCCCTCTTTTTCTGCTGACCATAGCAGGTGCCCTGGAATTCACCACACACACACACACGCACGTGCACACACTCACACACAACATACACACACACACACACACACAGTTCTTGGTTTCCTTCTCTTTCACATATGCAGAGATTTTGTCCTTAGAGTATGAACGGAGAAATGGCAGGTGACAGCGCCAATGCTGCTTTACCTGACCCTCCCAGTCAAAGTGAAGAGGAGAACAAAGAAGAAGAGAAGACTTTTGGGAATATCTTTGCAGAGTTAGAATCTGTCGACCTGCCTCTGGGAACCACCTTAAGGTAAACTCATGCAATTGATGGTGGACTCATTAACCTGACTTACAAAGTGAGTGATTTAAAATGCTGATTGATCTTAATATGCACATCAAAAGATGCCAACGACCAAGGAAACATACATGCATTTTATATTTTGATATTTAATATGCCAAAGATGTAATTGCACTTTTAGCCCAATGTATTGTTTTGTAGGGAAATATATACATATATATATATATATATATATATATATATATATATTTTGATTTACAGGTAACAATGTGTAATTATAATATTCTCTTAAAAAGATACTAGAACTATACATCAATCAAGCTGTAAAGCACAGTGCTCCTTTTTAGTAAAGATGCAAATACAATATTATCTGTCATTAAGTATCAGATCTCTGTCAATAAAAATAAATGTGATTTTAAGTAGGGTTAGTGCATTAATAATGAAGTAATTTATACAGCCTTTCTAATAATTTTTAATGAATTAGAAATGTTTAATTATAGGATATGTTACTTGCTAGGTTTATATAAATTCTACAATTCAACAATCGCGATAACAGCCAACAACCAATATGGTTTTCTATGTTGCCACAGTGTTTTGGGGTAAAGGCTTGGGGATGTGCAATTCTGTTGCTGCGAGCAACTTTACTGTAATGTAATATACAGGATATGTGGAAACAAAGCTGCTGACATTGAATTCATTACAGCTGTAGTGCGTCCCCCACAGGCTAGACCTCATACTGACCTGTACTTCGCTGTAGCTGCAGTGAATGATAGCCATTATACACACATAACAATCATGGCGGAGAATGAAACCCTGGAGTGTATAACGGAGCACGAGCGGATTTTACAGGAAATTGAGAGCACCGACACGGCTTGTGTTGGTCCCACTCTTCGGTAAGAATATATAGCTTCTGAAAAAGCCCTCACCAATCACAATGTCTTAGTATTTGGTTACCAGACCTTTTGTTCACGAGCTAACGTTAGCTTAGCTAGCTACACTAGCCACCGGCAGGCTAACATTAGCAATTTTAGCCAACTGGCTATATGGAGTTAAAATGAAGCATGAGCCTAGCTGGCTTGTTAGCTAACAGGCCAACACTGACCACTGTTTTTGCCAATTGGATGTAGCCATAGTAAAACCGCGTTTGTGTGGGATGTTCCAGGTTCTGTGTAACGTTAATGATGAACGGCTGGTGACCTGTCAAAATGTAAACATCATTTGTGGGTGTGGCTGTGGGACTGCTGCACATCTTATTATCATTATGCAGCTCATGTTAGCTAACAGTGCTAATAATTTCGGCAAGTTCAGCAGAAATTTGAAAATTAACGCAACTGACATTCCGTTATACCATGGTTTGATGCGTCATCTTGACCCCCTAGTGTTGTGTTGTGGTTGCCAAAGAGCTTGATAGCGGTGGAATGGGATGTTGAATTGCTCAAGCTAACGTTCTTTAGTACACTGCGTTGGTTATGTTAAGTAGCTACCAAGCTAGCTTCCAAGGCCGTAATGAATGACATTACATTACACAGCATTTAGCTAAGTTGATGTTCTAACTATGCAGCTTTTACGACTGATGAGTTTTACTCTCACACTGTCAGAACTAACGTTAACCCTCAAAGGTTTCTAACCTATTCTAGTAGTCAGCATCAAGTGCCATACATCATTTGATTCAGGAGAACCTTAACTTTCAGTCTGGCTCATTTAAAGTCCAAATTTTACATTTGTTTTGTCTGAGAATGGATGAATTTACCAGAATATTTAAAAAACGCCTGGAAATATTTGGTGTTTTTTACTGTGAACTCAGACAGAACCACAGGAAGTTTTTTTATTTTATTTAGAAAGTTGTACTTAGATGTTTTAGACTTCCTGATGAATCTTTGTCTACATGTAACCTTTCCTAAGTAAGTTACAGCCATTTATTATAATATTATCCTAAATGTTTTTCAGGGAAAAAAAGGTGTATTCCTAGATTTAATTTACTGACCATGTAGATGTGTCCAAAAAGGTTCAGAGAAAAAGGTTATTATATCATAACAGAGGACACTGAAGCAAAAGTGACTTTTTCAGAAAAATATATTATCAATTAAACATGAACAACAAATGTAAACAGTGCAACAAATAGTGAAAACTGTCTTTACAAACTATATACAAATAGAAAAACTTATCAATTGCAAATGTGCAAATAAATACAAATAGTGTAAATAATTTTCACAAAGTATACACAAAATGAGAGGGAACTATATCAATCCCCTGGCTGTACTCCTCCTTGCTGCACCATGTATCTGTGTCGGAATCCAATGACTCCACCGCAACATCGCCTAGCGACTTGTTAGAAAAAATTAATTCCAGAGCTTCCTCGGTTGTGTACCTTAGTTTTGTCATCTTGGTTTTGCTTTGTGTTGGTTGTGTGGTTAGCTCTGTCATTCAAATCTGTTATGTCTGTATGTTTTCACGCAAATACACACTTCGTCCTGGTTTCCCTCTGTGCTTATTCAAATTTCCCGAAAACGTATTGATTGGTGGTTCAAAAGACCAAAACGTATGATGATCGGTGGAGTAGACAGTGTCATGGATAAACGTAAGCCTGGACATTTAAATTTTGAACCAATCGGGACGGGGGGGACTAAGCGTCTACAACCATTGCCGTTTGGCTCAGAGGAAGAAACAACATGGGTTTCCTTGTCGAATCAATGCTGCAGAACGCGATTGCGTAACCACGTCCACTACGGAGCCTCTGAATGTCCAAACGGGACAAATGTGATACCACTGAAAAGCAGAGAATCTCCGCCTTAAGTGACTTTTTAGCATGTCGATAGGATTAGCGGTTCAAAAGTTATTAAACATTTTAAGACAATAGCTATTTTTATCTGCGGACGGCGGTCTCGGTCTTTGAGGGTTAAAGTCAAAAATACCATGTTATATCTGCTCAGCTTATTTGTAACAGCTTGAGGGAAAGGGCAGGTACTTTCCCTCATAGTACAGTTATAAAATCCTAGCCCACCGCAAAGCGTCCCTCCTGACTGGCTGCTGACAACGCTGTCAGCTGAATAGTCAGTCACACTAGATGGCAGCAGAGGAGGTTGTTTCAGCAGCTGGTTCAAAAGTAGTTTAGCTGACTTCGCTAACATTCAGTACTGGAGCTTCGAGTATCGTAGCCAGGGTGCAAAATTAACTTTTTTGTCCACCAGCCAAATGGATATAGATGTTCAAATTTTACCAGCCACTTAATAGATTACCAATGTTTTTCTGGCTGGTGAGTGAAGCAAATCTACCAGCCACTTGCATATTTTACCAGCAAGTGGCTGGTGCTAATTTTGTGCCCTGGTCGTAGCAACGAACAGAAACGAGTACTGCTGCTCTCCATTCCTTTCTGTATTTCAATTACAGTTTGTAGTTGAGACAGTGCTCAGTTTATAAAAGTTTATAGCCTGCCATGCTTTTAAAGGTCATAGGAAACGCCATCACTGTGTCCAAGAAATTTCCAGTAGACTATATCCTGTGTTGCTCTGTCTCCAGTGATGCAGCTAATGAGTTGAACCATCCACTTTTAGGGGGCTGCCCTGCTATAACCAAATGTTTATTACTTTAAAGCAGTGTGTACCGTGTAGAGCACAATATTTGGGTCATTCCCAGACCACAGATCTTGTGGAAGAAACTGCAGCATTAACAGACCAGTTGGGTTGAAACTGTGAGAAAGTCAGTCACATCCCTTTTATCTGTCTGTCTGTGTGAGTTACTGGCACCCCACCTGTGACAACACTGTAGACAGTTTTAAGACTTTGCCGACTAGTAAAGTAGTTGCAGTTGGAAAACACAAACAAATTCCCTGAATCTGCACTAAAATTTAGTGACAGTCAGAAAATTACAGGGTGGTTGTTACTCTTTCATTTTCAAACTCTGTCACTGTGTTTATCAACTGAAAACCCTATTGAAAGGTAGAATGATAGTGTTAGTAACCCAGAGGCCACTTTAGGCTGGCTGCAGTTAGCTTCCTGTCCTGGCAGGAAGCAGGAAGACAGTGAATTTGTTACAGCAACCACCTGCCTTCAATTATTAATAACAGGAAAGGGGAACCTCATATGGAAGCATGGAGACTGATGATTACTGGGCTACATGGATGTGCACGTGTCCAGTTTGCATGTGCTGTGCTGGTCATTACATCAGGGCTAGTTCATAGCTTCAGTTCCTTGAGAAGTTCTATCAGTTTGTCATTTATGAAGAACACCAAACATTAGCCAGTGCACAGCCTGCTCTTCTCTGTGTCATATCTGTATAATCTGAATATCTTGGGTTCTTTGGACTGTTGAAGCAAATTGAAGCATTTTTATTGCATTCTATAGATCAAATGAAATTTAAAAAATAACTTAGTTAATAACTTAATCAATAATGAGAATGTGTAATCATTCTTTGCAACACTAAAATGAATAGGGAATGAGAGAAAGTTCCTTCCCTTACAGATCTAGTCATCTCTTTGGGCTCTGGGAACTTGTGAAATAGAAATATGGCCCTTTAAAAAGTGTCCTTGTCCTTGTCTTTCTTGTACAGATATATTATCTTCCACTTGTCCTCTGGCAACTCTAATGCAAAATATGTGAAAGTAAGGATGAAGATTTGATTAGGTGAAGCAGCATCTGATTTGTTTAACAAAATGTCTCTGTCAGCTGTCAGCCACTGCGAAGCTCCACAGAGGTACTGGGCCGGTTGTGTTGGCTGGATGAGTATTGTTTGTCAGAACAATAGGGTTTAAGGAGTTTGGTATATGGACTCATATCTTGCTTTCTTTCTTTCTTTTATGTAAAATCTCGGAAAACACATTGAGGGATAACCCTCATTTTCAATGGTGCCGAGGTACATACAACAAATGCAGTCACAACTAAAATCAAATAGCAATAAAGCAAGAGGACATGGCTATATCAATTAAAACAAGAAACAAAGAAAAATTAGAATAGGAAAGTAGAATAAAGTAGAATAGGAAATGTCCAAATGTGGAGAAAATTGGTCAAAAATCTTAAAATGAAATGAAACAGGAAAGTGGAACTAACTGTGCTCGTAAAATGACCACCAAACAGAATGTATTCATTAGGGATGAGCATTCTTGTGATTTCATTCATACTACGTTCTACTCTTATCAATACTGTTAATTGGTTCCTTTTGATAACTATGCAAGAAAAAGAACATTTTTGATGTGAAGGGATGTTTGGCAGGTACCACAGGTAGAGGGGAGGAGGGGGATGTTGGTCTCAGCCTCAAAGAATTTGCTAAATTTTAAGACACAAGGCTAATTAAGCTAGACGTTAATTACCACAATGCGAACGTGCAACGTAATTATCGATCAATCATTGTCACCTGAACTGAATCAGATCCTGACTTGTCTTGCAATCCGAGTTACTACAGATTACAGAGTATGTTGTGTGATGTAGCGTCTCCTTTCTTTTTTTCTGAAGGTTAAAAGTGGGGTAGGCAGTATTTTTTTGGCTTCATTGGGCAAAATTTCCATAATAACCTTTCAACATATTGTAATTCAAGTGGTCTGAGAGAAAACTTCTACTTCAGCCCCTCCTCTTGGCTCTGTTTTCAGGCTTTAGAAAATCTAGCCTGTGACGGGAGACTTTGACCAATCACAGGTAATTTCAGAGGGAGGGCGCATTCCTATTGGCTGTTCTACAAATGCGTGTGTACGTCCCTTCAGATGGTGAAAGCCTGATTCAATACTGGAAAATCCTGCAACTTGTGATAAATTTCCAACACCTCCTTTGCCTACAGCGGCGTATAGAACAAAACAACACATCCCGGCTCCACATGGAGCTTTGGGCTCATTATGATCAACGCCATGGCGCTTGTATCGACGTGGCAAAGAGGCATGATGACAAACGGTAGGGAATAACTTTTGAGGAGGACAGTGCCGTGTGTGTGTATGTGTGTGTGTGCAGTGTACTAGCCTCATCCCGCTGCTGGACGTCGTTTCAGCTGCCTCAATAAAGCGTATTTTAAACTGTTGTGTTGGCCTGCCGTAATGTAACCAAAACGTGGTTCAAAAGAGCTAATTAATGTAGATGAAAGCTTCTTTTCAGAAGTTAATAAGCAACAGGGAAGCACAAAGCCATGTTTCTGTCCAAGCATTTTAATCCAAATGATCTAAGTAGAAAAGCTAGAAGCGTCAAAATTCAACAAAACGTCCACAACATCACTAAAACTGTTTTACACTCGCTTGAGGTGTTTTTTCTTTTGTCCATAGAGTTTAATAACAAATAACAAATAGTCGATGGAAACGTATTTGTTGAATAAATAATGATGTAGCGAATATTCAGATCGGCTGTTTGGTCCGATTACACTGCACAACAACTCTAAACTGGGTTTAAACAGACTGAAATCAGAGCCATGTAAAGAGAGAGTCGCGCCAACGGAAATTCAAAATGCTTGATCGTCATGTGATTCACGTAGACTTCAGATAGGTCCAGGAAGTTCTTTGTCAGTCAACCATTGTGCTCATTCATCAAGATGGACTCCGGCAGGCCTCCGTGACCACCAGTAAGTCAACAAAATACATAAACTTGTGTCAGATGTAAAATTATTTTTTTGAAAAGGTACAAAAAAACTGTGTTTAGAAATATAGAAATATTTTTTAATAATGGGCCGTCCTAGTCAGGTAACAATAACATTTCTTTTTCAACACAACAGTAAGAAAATATAGTATATAATATATATATATATATATTTATTATATACTATATTTCTAAACATTTTTTTTTTTACCTTTCCAAAAAGTTAATGTTACATCTTTATGGAATATTATATCATTCTAAAAGGTGTACTTGAAAACGGCTTTGTCTCTGTAACTAGTTTTGCAAACTTGTGCAGTGACGTTTGTATCTGTACGCTTAGTTTTGCAAACTTGTACATTACATAATACAAATACAAGTACATTACATTGTACTTGTATTTTGTTGACTTACTGGTGGTCACGGAGGCCTGCCGGAGTCCATCGTTCAGGGTTGGATCTCTTTACATTGCTCTATGTTGACTGAGCACAATGGCTGACTGAGTGTTGACTAGCCAACTGTTGTTGTGCATAGCAATTCCAAAGACACTGATTGGTCAGAAGATGAAGATCCCTCCCTCCCTTGCGGATAGCCTTTTTCTTTTGCTACACCCTGTGTACAAAACCTACCACGCAGTAAACCTGTCAAAAGTCCGTACGTTTGCACGTAAGTATTTTTTGTGAAAATGAGTTTGCAAGCCTGTGTCTGAATGCGCAGACTTGCAAAATGGAGTTTGCAGACAGAAAACAAAATGTACAAGTCTCCAAACTAAGCTTACAGATACAAACATTTAAATGTACAAGTTTGCAAAACTAAGCTTACAGATACAAACCCCTGTTTTCAAGTACACCTTTTAGAATGATATAATATTCCATAGACATATGACAAAACCATTACACTGTTAAGTTCAGTAATACATTTTGTGAATTATGTGATTCACATAACTTTATGTTGAAAAGGGATGAATTTTATATGTTGAAGGAAAGGATGGTAGAGTAACAAACAGTCTCTGATTAGGTGAGCTACTTGTGACAGTTGCAGTTTACTCATGAGCAAACCTCCAACATTTCACCAACGTACGCTCAGACTTTTAATGTGTCATTCTGTCATGTGGAACACCAGTGTGCAGTCCGTGCATCATGAGCTCAGATAGGTCATGGCAAATCTCGAATGATGTCCCCCCCCCCCGGTGGCTGGCTGCAGTATAGGTCATAAACCCCGCCTCCTCCATGTTAGCGGATGGGACATGGGCCAAACTGAAAAGTCAAAGAACACGTCAAATAAATTTGATTTTAGGTAGTTCTTATTACGTTGATGTTTATTCAAGTCTTCATTTTTCTGATAAGTTTGGTTTTAATTCCTTATTTGATGCTATAAAAAGGTGATGTCATGTCATGATTGACAAATGTGAGTGTACTCGCGATTGGTATAGGCAGGACCTCGACACTCCGGCTCCACCGCAGATCACTACTGCGCAGACTCTGGCTCCAAATGACATCACCAGCGCAAGATGGCAGTGCCCATATCCGGGGTATTTTGGATTCATTTTGTACAGTAGGAGGAAGTGGAGACGTGTCCATCTTTATATACAGTCTATGTGTCCCACTTGTATGGAAAAGGGTGATATTATTGAGTTTTATCATAATTGAACCTGTAAACCTTCTCATTCATATCAACTGCAGTGTTTACAGAATCTTTGTGAAATGAATTTGCCAGACAAAGGATATATTTTAGAGGACATGAGGTAAATATCAGACATTTACCTTGAAATTTGGCAACAAAACTTGCACTGATTGTATAAAGAAAGTAATAAGCAATTGCTCATGCATGAGATATTACATTTTTTCTCCCATCTGCAATCTTAATAAATGATCAAAGCTTTTATTTTGTCTTACTTTTTTTCTGCAAAAAAAATGCCTCACCATGAATGAATAATCAACATTGGCAGTAGAGTAGTAAAAACAAATTGTATGTAAAAGCAAGGCTAGAAATGGCATGGCTCTGTCTGTCAGATCACCACAATGGTCTCTGTAAGCTGCGGCCTGTTACAGGATCTACCTTAACATTCTACCTTAAATTTCTTTAAACGGCAGAGTGATGTTGTATTTCTTGTTGCTACTGGAATCAACAGACTGATTAGGTGTAATGTGCTGAGATAGTATAGTAAGCTGTGGGCACAGTCTCCCTCTTTTAATAGATTGGATCAATAACTAGGACCTCTGTTTTGTCGTAGTTTAGTTTACATTTAAATTTTAGGTCATCCATTCATTAATTTATATTATTTAATGTCAGAGATGCTCATAAAATAACCCTGTTCATTTCGATAAACTATTTATTATTTCTCATCAATTTATGAACGTAGCATTTCACTATAATGTCACTAGATGGAGCTGTCACTCCAGCTGAAATAAATGGCTGGCTGGATTTTGTCAGGCTGGGAGCCACATTCATCATTTCCTGACCCTTCCTGTATCAGAAGCATATTAAACCTAAAGGCCTGTGTCATGTTGTTATTTTGTCTCCTTGCTGTTAGATCAGTGTTATCTATCCTAACCTTCTTTGTGCCCTTGAGGTTGTCTTGTGATCCACTTACACTTAGCACTCTCTCTCTCTCTCTCTCTCTCTCTCTCTCTCTCTCTCTCTCACACAAAGGTGTGTGTGTGCGTGGGGTTGTTGGATGACCAGTAGTGATTCATAGCAAGGTTCTGTACAATAATGTGCAAACAATTGGCCACCTTGACCTCCCCACTAGCACAGTAATGTTGGTTCTCTGTATTTGTTGATGAGATTTGGTGGGATCATTGCTCTTATCATAAAGAACATCATATACAAAATTTCAGATTTTTAAGAGAGTTTGCCTAACAGGAAGTCAGCCATTTTGGATTTTGTAAACTCAAAAACATGAGCCGAAAGATGATAAAGCTCTGTTGACCTGAGGGGAACTGCAGAGTTGTGATAATTATCTGTGGGTTTGTCACTACGAGTGACGCTTGTTACATTACATGTTGTCATTTGATCCATTGTTAATATAAAATTATTGATTAGGGTAGCTTTAATATTTGTAATAGGCCAGAGCTTAGAAAAGCTATTTTTTATGTGCAGCCTTCATTGGAATGAATGTGAGGTTGGGGGTTTTGTATTCAGTGCTTACATACATAATTATATACATATTAGAATATATTATTATATACATAATAATACATTCTGCCATACTATACATGTAAATACTATACATGTACACACAGCATAACACATGCAGACTCACGCAGATGGACGTATGTAAAGTGACATATGAGCAAATCATTTTCATTCTAAATGTTGTTTTCTCTATTTTGCCATCTTTCCCTTCCTGCCTTATCCCCCTTTTCTTCTGTTCCTTCAACTCCCCTGTTTCCTCACCTCGTTTCTCTCTCTCAGGTCTATTTACGATGACCAGCCCAATGCCCACAAGCGTTTCATGGAAAAGCTGGATGCCAGGATAAGGAACCATGACCGTGAGATTGAGAAGATGTGCAATTTCCACCACCAAGGCTTTGTGGATGCCATCACAGAGCTCCTCAAAGTCCGTGCTGATGCAGAGAAACTGATGGTAAGAGAGATGACTGTAAAGAGGACTACAGGCCAGAATAAGTGATAGCAGGACAGTTTGGTCTGCAACCTGCATTGGCTGCCAAATCTCAAAATATAGTGGCTATGTGAACTCCAACCAACTACCAACTAGATTGTTGACCCAAATTAAGTATGGCAGTATTTTAGAGAGACGACTTGAATTTATTCTGAAATAATCCACTATATCACTGCAGGGGTAGTCGTCGTTGAAAAATTCACTCCTATACCTTAAATAAAAGCATGTTTCAGACACATTTAGAGGGCTTTTTATATTGTAATACATTATTACATTATATGCGTATTATTATTAGTGAACAGTGTTCTAGTGAAATTGTCATAATTACAAGGTAGCCTGTGTGCATGCACCTCTTACATTGCAATGGTCAAAAGGTCTGTTTATCATCTTGGTTTACTTTAACCACTGCGGCGTGGTTCTCCCAAACATGTGTGAAGGTAATGTGTTTTTAAAGCATAGTCAAATAGGGACTGGTTATATAGAAAATATCTCCTATCACAGTATATATAATGTTATATCACCATATCGATATATGGTATATTGTGACATAAAAAAGCAGGAATGTCTTTTTTTGGTTAATCCAACAAATTAAATATCTGACAAATCAAGATATTTCATCAAAAAAACATATAAAAATTTAACAATACCATAAAGTAGTCCTGCCCATTGACTTGCAACATTTCCCACAATGGTATAATACAACCACAGATATTGAAAGAATAGCTACCAAAATAAAGAGTACTGTATGGCAAACTTTCTGAGATTGACAAATTGATATCATCTTACATTATATATCATATTGCCTCTCTTTACAGTCAAATACAGCATATTTGATTTGATTTTATATATAACATGATTTGATATTTGCAATGAAACAATATTATATTGACAGCACAACATAACTGTGAGATCAAATACTATTATATGACAGCATCATGTCATTGATTGAAAGTAAAACTGCATTGCAAGCAAAAGGTGTGGAGGTCAAATTGATGAAAATCAAACACCACTGCAATGCTAGATGCATGTATTGTACATATCATGCTTTAATTGGGCTATTTCCCCACAGTAACTGTCTTTACTTTTATTCGCCTTGTGAAAGAGAGTGATGGTGGGGTACACACAACTGGAGTTATATCCAGGTAACTTAAAACCTGTGGGGGGCTGGAGCCGATCCCAGCTGACATTGGGCAAGAGGCGGGGTACACCCTCACAGGGCTCACACACAGAGACGGACAACCATTCACACGTTCGGGCAATTTAGAGTCACCAATGAACCTGACATGCATGTGTTTGGACTGTGGGAGGAAGCCGGAGCACCCAGAAGAAACCCCTGCATGCACAGGGAGAACATGCAAACTCCACACAGAAAGGCCCCAGTCGGCTGGCTCAAACCCAGAATCTTGTTGTGTACTAACCGCTGCACCACTGTGCCGCCCTATTTTGCCTTGTCTCATTACTGAATATGAGACTGCTGCTGTGAATCGCCATGTTTATGGTCATTCAGCAGTGATCACAGTTAGCTGAAGGTTTGCAGTGGAGATATCTCAATTAGATGTGTGTTTCTGAAAAAGAGAAGATATTGATAAGATATTGTCTTCACTATCAACATCAGCATCAGAAACTTGTCGGAGAAAACACAAGGAGCCAATCACAGTTGTTCTGGTCCACATGTGGTATCTGTGTATCGTGTAGTTTCATTTTTGCGGAGGCGCTACGCTGTAACAGTTTCCAACAGTCCGTGCTCTTGGTGCAGATTTGCTAGTGACAGTTTTTGGATACAATTTAAAAAAAAGGGGTATCAAAATCTTATGTCACACCTGGTGGGGTGGAATATAACATAGTAAGCATCTTTATTGGCTAATCTACTTTGAAGTGACAGTGTGAGAAGCTAATGACTTGGAAGGCTTCTCCATGCCCTTTGAGTTTACAGGAATTAGTGTTTGAAACATTAGCTTATCTCTAGAGTTTACAATCCCTGTTTGAACGTCAGCCCCCAACAGGGCTAACCAGGTGTCTGTGAGGATTCTCAGTCATCCAGGTCATTCAGAGGAAATCCAGAAGTGCTAAATGAAACAGGACTGCTGTAAATTCTTTACAGAAGACGTTTTACCTTTCATCCAAACTCAACAGAAGAAGCTTTTCGGATGAGAAGTGAAATGTTTTCAAGAATTTATTTAATAATAATAATTTATATTAAATCAAGTTGCCTTTGAGTTGGAACTTCTAGATTGGACTAACCACTGCTTTTCTCTGTAATGGCTCTAGGAAGCTAATGAGAACAGACACTTTCCCATAATGGAAAGGTCATAGGTTCTACTCCCTGGTAGCTGACAGTGCAGCATGTTGTTTTAGATAGAGAACAGTCAGTTAAAGCTGGGATAGGCAAAATCTGTGCAACCTATGCAAAACCTTCCGCCTCTCTCTCTGCTGCCTCGTATCACTCCGCTAAGACCCTCCAACCAAACCCACAACTTCGACAGGCAGCAGAAGGAGTCGATTCCCCTGCGAAACCGTATCCCTTGTAGGACTCGCTCTCCACGCTGTGAGCCTCACTGAGACCGTAGTCCCTCCCGCTGCAACTTGTTTTCTCAAAGACGCCGGCGTCCAGCAGTGGGATGAGAGGCTAGTACACCACACACACGCCACTGTCCCCCGTCCCCCACTGTTTATCATCATGCCTCTTTGCCACTCGTCGTTACGAGCGCCATGACATTGAACGTAATGAGACTGAAGCTCCGTGTGGAGTCGGGATGTGTTGTTTTGTACTATATGCCGCTGTAGGCAAAGGAGGTGTTGGAAATTTATCACAAGTGTCAGGATTTTCCGCCTTTCAGTAAGGCTTTCACCGTCTGAAGGGACGTGCACGCACATCTGCTCTTGTAGCTTAGCCAATACAAACGCACCGTCTCTCTGAAATAACCTGTGATAGGCTAAAGTCTACCGTCACGGGCTAGATTTTCTGATGCCTGAAAACAGAGGCAATAGGGGGGGCTGAAGTAGAGGTTTGCTCTCAGACCACTTGAATTACAATATGCTGCACGGCTAATATGGCATTTTTGCCCAATGACGCCAAAAGAAAACTGCCTACCAAACCTTTAAGTTTCTAGAAATGTCACTTTGCTCTGAAGCACTCTTGCTGTGGTGCTGCACCCTAGCTGAATGAAAAAAGAGGCAGTGATTATGTAGTCGGTCCCCCTCGTTTGGAAGCTTCACTGTTGAAAGGATTGTCATCAAAAAGCCGACTGGTCAATTGGGTCATGGCTCTCAGCCGTGTGACAAGAGCCGAGAGTTCAAAAATCCCCATCCAGAATTGAGAAGTTTGTCACTGAATCTGTGAGAAAGAGCCTGTCACAAGCCATTAAACCCCATGAAAGGCCCAGTGCGCCGACGATGGGTTCAGGTCCCCGCTGCCTGGTTAATCTGAATTTGCCTGCCATTGTCCTTGCCCCTTCATGGACAATGAGCTGATTACAAGGCTGAGCAGCTGCAGCGAGTGAGGTAGAGAGGGAAAAGAGAGGGCATGAAGAGAGGGAGCAGACAGAGAGAGGAGGGACGGATAGACATGTGACAGCATGTATGGCTGAACTGAGACCGAGGTATTCATATATATTAAAAAAGTATTCAACTTTTAGAATTTTACAAACGAATAAATTCTAGTGCTCCCTAAAGTTCAGACCAAAGATTCGCGATGAGATGAGTTGAAACTAACAACTACTTGCAATGCGCCGGTCTGCAACGTTCTTAAACCTGCCAGTTTACACCAATGTGACTAGACGAGACAGTGTATAGTTTCCATAGCAACAACTCTTTATACTTCCGTTCTAACTGCCGGCTTTTCAGGCTTTTTTTTGTAGCTGGATAGGATTTGTAGCGTCTTAAAACATGAATGAGGATAGTGATAGCAGTAAGTTATTTGCTACAGTTGCATTTCTAGTATTGATGAAATGGCGAAAACATAAAAATCGAGCAGGTCGAGATGACTTCACTACAAGCTGATTGGCTGTTGAAACAAGTTATATGCCTTACGTTCTAAAACCAGCCACTGGCGATTTGACAAGCTGAATCACACACGATGCCATCAGCGGGCTTGAGTCAAGCTGAGACGGGAATCTTTGGTCTGAACTGGGCTTTAGAGAATGTCATGGAATAAAACCAAATAGTAATAAAGTAGTAGTAAGTAGTAATAAAATTGTCACAGAAACCTTAACATGCCAATGATGGGTGAACATTTTCACCACCTCCACCTGAGGAAGACCTTTCATTTAAAGATGTCAGTTTGCAAGATGTCTCAATATTGTCTGTGTAAGTTTTATTACCTTTTTCTTCATTTTCAACAAATCTCATGAGAAGACCAAATCCAACAATGTGCTATTCCGTCTCTAGCAAACTAGGGAAATAGTGCATTTGTTGGGGACTATTTTCAGCAGCGGATTAATCCACATGTGGTGCTCGAGTGAGTATTTAGTGCAGCAGGACGGTGTATGTGGGATTGAGTCCAAATAAACTACAGTGTGTGTGTTCATGGTGATAAAGGAACAACACTGTGACTCACTGAAGTGTTTTTAATAGTTTTTACAACAGTGGAGCTCTGTGGCACAGAGGAAGAAGAATCATGGGATTTGTTGACAATCAAGAAAAACACGTAGAAACAATGGGTAGAGGAAAGAAAGAATAACAGGAGAGATTCTGAGGCTGTACAGTTAAACTGATGTCTGTGTTTGTTTTGATAGGGTCAAGTGACGGACACTAATCGAAGACTACAAGAGGCTGGGCGGGAGGTAAGTCCATGTATTCGTGTATGAATGAATGTGCAGAAAAGAAAAACTGTTTTTATTGTGCTGTCAGGACATATGCATTCTAGTTAACTGCAAAGACAGTTCTGCATTAGACATGGCCCTTTAACCCAGCCTCTTTCTCATTGTCTCCTACTATTGTGTGTTCTTTCCCTCAGGTGACAGCTCAGACAGAGGAGGTGATTCGCTGTCGGATCCAGCAGAGGAACATGGCCACCACTGTGGAGAAGCTCCAGCTCTGTATACCAGGTATCACTGATGTGATGGTCACTTTAATTGTAGTGTCAATTAGATGTTAGTGTTAGTCACCTGAGTGACCTCAGGGTGCCACTGGAGTCCATATACCTGTACTTGTGATTATAATATCACCAGTTCAACACCTTGAAGGAGACCTTGGGGGTGTTGAGTGAGAAGTCTTTCTAACTAGGTGAATAGACCCACAAGTAATTAGGTGGCAGCTTATGTAATTCTTTAAATGTTAAGGAAAGCTGTTTTAGTACTTTATTTCTGATCTCCTGTAGTTTAGGTACTGCAGAGGTAATATTTATAAAAGGAAAGGAGATACTGCAGTCCCACAACTCCTTGTTCCAGCAAAAGAAGACTCCATCAGTCTATGGAAGTTAAATACAGACATTTTGGGTTTGATTTTTTGTTTAAAACTTACACCAAATATGCATGCAAATATGCATTTATGCCTGCTCTCACAGAGGGCACAACTAGTACTGAGTCACAGAGTGGAGTTCTGCAACTTCAATGGAACCCACCGCTAACCTGAAATATTTGGTGGTTTGGCCTCATTTTCTGAAAATGACATCAGACTTGGATTGGCCTGAGGACATTCTTTGGGTGATGAAAATTTTGGTCCAGTGGGTTTTATTTTACATACCGATGTATCGTCGTTGGTAAATTTGTTCTTTGGCTGCATAAGTGAGTGAAATTCTTGAAACCAACAAAACCTCTTCTCTTCCTTTGCAGTGCTAGAAATGTACAGCAAACTAAAGGAGCAGCTGGACTCCAAAAGGTATCCATCCCACAAAGGATTTCATCACAATGTGAAAAGGATCCTAGATTCTCAAAGAGTAACTTCACCCAGTCTAATAATCTGGCTAGTGGCAACAGTATCCTTTTTCCCCACCCTGTGCAACTGTGATGTGCAGTACAAGGATGTTGTCACGACTAGTTGGCAGGGCAAGCCAGAGGTATGGCCAGAGGCTCAGCAGACTTATACCTTTCAGCCCATAGAGACTAGTGCAGCTGTGTTTTTCATCCTTCCAAAATCTGATGTGGACTTGCTCTACTAACTAACAGCAGCTGAAAATCTTGTTTTCGCTGACTTCCAGTGGTTTAATCACAGTTGGGTGTTGTTACAGGTGCAACAGGCAACATGTCTGATCGCACCCAACCATACCCATCAAATGAATTAATTGATTAATGGTTTTATTTTTGTTCCTGGCCGCCCAATCACCCATCCCTCATGAAGTTATTCAGACACAAACCAAACATTCCAACATGTGAACTCAAAAACAACATTGAAAATTAAATAAATATAAGCACACAGCCTCACAAGTATACATAATATACAAATTTAAACAAACATGACCCAGAGACCCTGTTAAATCATTGGATATCAGATTCAGTTAATGAGTAAATAGTCTGTAATCCTTATAAAGTATGAGGATTTTACCATTGTATGTTCTTTTTCTCGTCACGCTTTAGAAATATATTCAGAACACGCAAAAATATGATCAAAAAGGTGTTCAATTGAAGCACCATCCTCAAGTCCTAATCAAATCTATCATCAGTGATGCTAGCTGTGGTCAGAGCCCAAACTATGAACCACAGTAGTCAGCAAAATCTATAATTTTGTCATCCTGATTGTCCATACTATAATTTTATTATGTTGGTCTATTCTGTACACACAACATCTATTTCCTGTCTGTCTGTCCTGGGAGACGGATCCCTCCTCTGCTGCTCTTCCTGAGCTTTCTGACATTTTTTCCCCGTTAAAGTTCCCCGTTTTTTTTTTGGGGAGTTGTTTTTTATCCAAATCGAGGGTCTGAGGACAGAGGGTGTGTATACTGCACAGATTGTAAAGCCCCTTGAGACAAATTTGTGACATTGGGCTGTAGAAATCAAATGGACTTGACTGCTTTGCAACCTAGCATTAAGTTACTTTGTAAAGTAAATAGAAGTGTTACAAAAACAGTGGACAAAACTGTACACACTTTTCTGTTGTCCACTCTAAAGAAGTTTTTTTCCTTTTAGCTAGAAAGAGAAAGCTCAGTAATCAAACATCATCCAGTATTCACGATGCAGGTTTCCTCCTAACATTTCAGCTCATCCACATCCACTGGGTTTGATTGAACTTCATTTTTACCCCATGAACTTAATGTTTGGCCGTATACATGCCTATCTGTATAAAGAGGGGAGGGGAGTTCACTTTAAACAGGAAAATAATGACCCTTTCTTGTCCATTACTGTGTACCAAAGGAAGAGGCCATTCACTGGCAGGACAATTGACCCTCAGTGTGCCCTTGTTCACAACAAGGCCCCCTCACTGCAGCTCTGTCACGGCTCACAGCCAATCCAAGGCAATTAGACCATGCTGGCCATCATGTGGGATTTGTGAATGTGGAGTGTACTTGAAGCACTAATTACATTGCCTATAAATTTACTATACGTTGGAATGAGTTTGTATGGTGCAAATGCACATTATTATCTGTACTGTATGTGCTGATGCCCAGGTCACATTCTGTTCAATGCCCTGCCACTTGCAACCTTTGTGTCCTCCGTCCTGGTGCTCTGCACTCTGACAAACCATTTCACTGTACAGTTTATGAGTCTGTCTTCTGTTCATGTGTATAAAACACATTTTACGCTCACTGACCGACCAATTAGATCCCTTCGCAGCCTGCCTAGCAGCCTAATGATGGGAGCTCAGCACACTGACCCAAGGCTGAACCCTTGTGATGTGTGCAAACTGTAAAAGACCACAATATATTTATAACACAGGTGGCTGAAGAGGCACTGAGAATAAGAGGTCACACTGCACTCCATGCAATGTATTAGACACATATGTAGCTCTCTGATTCCCCTGTTAGGCCTTAAAATGTAGAGCAATTGGCCTATCAGTAGGGGATCTAAAGGAGACAGCACTATCCCACCCTATTTTAATACACTGGTCACAATTTTAATACATTAGTCTTTAATCCGTTAGGTGCTCTCTTGTTCCCTGGAAGCACTGTAAGTTCTCTCAGAACATCATCATGTACTCACCTGTTTTACATTTACTGCAGCACTTTTTTAACAAGCCCTGGTTCATATGTAACCAGGCAGCATACTGCTCAGTGAACCAAATACAAGAGTTAACTTTTCCTTAAAGGATACGTTCATTTTTGTCTGTCTTGTGCATTAAAACAGTTTTTGCTTGCTGTAATTGCACCTTCTGTTGATACTCTGTAACTTGGGAAGATACTCACTTGATTTGACTAACTCAAGACAAATTAGCTTCAGATAAACTTTGGAATGAGGACTGTGGATTTTGTTCTCCATCACTTACATTGGAAGAGCATTAGGAAGGGATCTCCTAATGGCCACTATGAACAGGAGGAATGGATACAGCAAGTGAAACTTGATTGATTGATTGATTTTATTTATGGATTATCAGACACGGGTAAGAAATTCAACATGGTCCCAAGATGTTAGAAGGCAAAGAAAACACAAAGAAACACAAGACATTCAACATAAAAACTAAACAGCACAATCCTGAAATCCAAAAGCACATCACCACAATTTAAGAGATAAAAAATAACTTCCACATCAATATTTTGTTTCTATGTTCATATAGGCACCTGATTATTGTGAGGACAGATTTGAAAAATTGTGAACCTATCCTTTAATGGTTGTGACTAAAGGACCATAGCTGTACGCTAACTGATGCTATTTGTCTCTGCAGATACTATGCTGCGTTGAAAACCATGGAGCAGCTGGAGAAGGTCTACATCCCCAGGTAGGATTATACCATCAAGGTTCTTGAAGGAACACTCCACTAAAAATCCTTCTAGACAGCTTGGATTCAACCGGTGACTAAGAGCTGTGGCAAAACCCCATGTCAAAATGTCCATAGAGACCTCTCAAACCACAACTGCAGCATAATCCACCTCGCCCCTGTTGATGCTCATTGCTTTTCAAACAATCACTTCAACCAATAAATTACTAAAATAATATTATTTATAAAGTGCTTCTGACAAGGAAAAGGAAACTGATTTTATACTGTAACTATACAAAATCAAGATTTATTTTCTATTCCATTTTACAGGTTGGTTCTAATGTAACTATATTTAAATTTGACAAGGAAAACAAGAAAGCAGCAGCATGATACCCACCAAGTTTTCTTTAGTTCTTGTGGTGTTGCTTGAGTTGGTAGGTGTCGATCAATATGATGCAGTGATTGAAACTTCATTCCAAATGTAAAAATGTATAATCAGATATTAGTGTTGTGATGCAGTTTTGCAAAATGTAAATGATGACCTCATGCTACACTACTACGATAACCAAAAGGTCCAACCATTTACATTTTTGAACAATCTGGTCTTTCTACTTCTACTACCACCTTTCTCTTCATAATATTGGCAACTGTAGAGCTGAGGGGAACTTCAGAGTTGGTGATAATTCACTGTGCGTTTGTCACTATGAGTGACAGCTTTCACATTACACAGTCATTGATCCATTGTCGGATTATTGATTAGTGCAGGTTTAATATTGATTCCTTTTTGTCTACTCTCCTGCCTCAACAAGCTGTTTCAACAGGAATTACATCTCATTAAGGAAGCAATGATGCCATTTGATGGGAATTGTTTTCATTCTTTTTAAAACTGTTACAGATAGAAAAAATAAGATAAAAAATAAGATAAAATGTTACCAATCGACCCCGTCTGGCAGTAATGTTACCTAGATAGTCTCATAATTGGATTTGGTTAATTCTTTTTTCATATAAAATTAGAGATGGGATGTTGGCTGTGTCCCCTGTAGGGTCAGTCAGTACAGGTTCTGTCAGATCATGGCTGAAAACCTTCCCAGACTGAGAGAGGAGATCAAGGAGATCTCCATGTCAGACCTCAAGGATTTCCTGGAGAGCATCAGAAAACACTCCGACAAGGTTGGGGAGACCGCCATGAGACAGGTATGAGAGTTTGTGTTTTGCACAATTCCCCCACTAGCAGTGAAAAGGCATTTATCAGCTCATTGGTCTGTGTGTGTGTTGTATGTCCCTCCAGGCACAGCAGCACAGGACCTTTAACAGTGCAGTAGCCAAGCAGGCCAGTGTGGGCCACTACACCAAGCCTGTGTACTCCCTCAATGGACGAACACACACTCACAACGGCCTGATGATGGGCGACGACACAGGAGATGAGGAGGAAGCAGATGAAGAGGTGAGGACACAGTGTGTAGTTGGGTGTGACAGAAAGTGATCATACTGAAATAATTGTATTCATCTTTTCCCTAACTGGGTTTGATTTGGAGCCGCAGACTCCAGAGTGTTTGGTTGGATTTGGATTTATTTTCTGTGAATAAGTTAGTTAATTTTCATAGTTTTCTACTTGTTTTCATTGGTTGATGTATTCAGCACTGCTGAATGACTGTAGAGAAAATGTTAAAGAAATACTTGACAGGAATCATGTTTCCTCTTCTGTGTCTGACAGATTCTTACAGCTCAGGACCTGGTGGACTTCTCACCTGTCTACAGGTGTTTACACATTTACACTGTGCTGGTAGGTGTCTCTCTGTCTCACACACACACACACACACACACACACACACACACTCATCTACAAACTGGATCATAGCAACAGTAGCATTATAATTCAAGAATTTAACATGATGAATAAATTATCGCTTCACTGACCATTTCTGTAGAACCTCTGCTCAACTGCAGCAGCACACTCTTTACTGATGACTTCACCGGAGTTACCGAAAGGTTTACTGACATGTTACAACTTGATTCCAGCGGACACGGCAGCGTCGCTGATTGCAGCCACTCAAGGCAATGCTGTGATTCCACCAGACGCACCGCAGCGTGTTTCAGAAGTGTCCCAGAAGCAGCTCTCCACTCTGCTCCACTTAAAATACGCGCCTAGTCCGTTTTTGATGGAAACCGCAGAGCAGATCGAGCGAGCAGGAAGTCAGACATAGTAACAGCATAGATCATCCGGTTAATTTTCAAGATAAAATACCCTGTGCAGACTCCTGATCGTATATCAACAATAAACACAATTAAAACAGACAAAAAAAGAAACCATTTAACTACGTGGCCTACTTACCCATGGTAGAAGCACAAAAATCAAGGAAAAATGAAATCCAATATCAACAAAAGTCTGAGCAAGTCAACAAAATCAGGCAGGCAAAACGTGGTAGCGTAACTCTATCACGGCAGAACAGTAGCATCATATTAATCCAAGGCCTATTCACACTGAATACTACCTTTCTCTGTTCTTTTGAGTTTGATCAGCTGCCTTCAGCTCTACTGATACAGTAGTGCTATAGCTCAGAGAATATTAGATATACTGCTCCTATTAGCTAGCCTGGTGAAGGGTGCTGTAGGCATCATCATTTGGATAAACTTTATTTTCCGTTTTCACACAAAAACATGAGAGCGACGTTTTCAGAGTGAGTCTCTATGGAGAATGTTTTTGAAAAGCTACATTATTGAATTTTCAAATGGAGATGGTTTTAGAAAGAGTGTTTTGTCTTTCACTTTCTCCACAACGATTTTCAAACGTACCCAGTTTGCTCAAGGATCCGTAGTTCTCTAAATTCTATGCCACTGCAACAATTTTTGGAATATATCATTATTTTTATTATAAATATAAAGACCATCTGGCCTGTGCCAGCAAAAATAATCTTGATCTAACTACTTGTCATTGTCAGTAACTTTTGGAGAGGTTATTGAAGTCTTTTGTATTTCTGTGTCTGCAGGGTGACAGAGAAACATTTGAGAACTACTACAGGAAACAAAGGAAGAAACAGGCCCGGCTAGTACTGCAGCCACAGGCTAACATGGTGAGCAACACACAAACAGGCTCAGATGGCCTTACAGCCAATGGCTAATATAGTAGCAGTATCATGAAACCCATGTAATGCATATTTATTAATTAATATTCATAAATATCCCATACCAGGACTGAACATTTCTGACTTTAACTCTATTCTATTGGGCAAAATGCTTCGGATGAAGCAGCTGTGACCCAGAGAAAGTTGATAGCCAGTTAATAAATAAACAAATAAGGCAGCAATAAACGGACCCTTCCAGTTATTTACTCTGGTATTGTTTGCACCATAAAAGTTAAGGTGCTGAATTCAAATTTTGACTTAAAGCCACTATGTGTAGAATTTGAACATTTCTGTCTTTGTTGCCAATAGTGGTAGTATCAATAAGACACCATGGCAAACAGAAGTGCAGGTTTCTACCTACATGCACTTCATTGGCTTCTACCAGGATAGCCTACGATAACTTGTTATGCTATCAGAATAAGTTGAAAGATTTAGTCAAATAGAATTTCTACACATAGTGACTTTAAGTAAAAGCATAAAGGGGGCAAAATATAGTCAAGTATCAAAATTATCAGTATTTTGAGAGCTAGCTAAAAAGTATATTTAGTATTTATATGGAAATTGTTAAAAGCTAAAAACGTAATTCTGGTTATTTTCTGTATTCACTTGTTGCTGTTTGGCAATCAGCTGTCAAATTTTGGATGTTAGAATCTCACTGAACACAATGCTCACAAATGCAATACCACACAATGATAACACATACAGTATATTTTATGCATTCATGTACTGTGTGTAAACATGGCTTTTTGTGTGTGTGTCTGTGTCCAGCATGAGACAGTGGAAGGCTATAGAAGATACTTCAATCAGATTGTAGGGTAAGATGTTCCTCCCATTTTCACTTCATTGTCACAGTGCAGAATTTTATCTTTAACATTACATTCTGCTGACCTTAAACTCTGTTTCATAACCAAGTTAGTGTCAGTCAGCTCTGTTCGTTTCAGTGTGAACATAAATTAAAGTATTGAGATGTGTGTGTTTTCTGTGTGTGTGTCATCAGGTTCTTTGTTGTGGAGGACCATATCCTCCATGCCACGCAGGGGCTGGTGACCAGAGCTTTCACAGATGAACTGTGGAACATGGCCTTGTCCAAGATCATCGCTGTGCTCCGCACGCACTCTGTAGGCTCTCAGACACACACGCACACACATGCATGAGCACACGCACACACAGCCAGCAGGGAGTGGACGAGTGAATGAGAAGGAAACTGTTGAGAGTTAATAGATATAACAGAGCCTGATGTGGATCTATTTATCCTGGAAGATCCTTCATTCACTGGCTGATACAGACACACACAACACTGTGGAGGTCAGTGCACCAACAACACTAATGATGTCACTCTCAAGAGAAGAGGTCAAAACACACATACGCATGCAGCCAAAGAGGAGGTCATTGGGGCCTTAATGAGAGACAGATTGCAACAATAACAGCAGATTAAGAAGGCATATTCCTGACCGCTGGGGTCCAGTCATTTGTAAATGACCATGGGGATTATGCTAATAGGCCAGAGAATGGGTTGCACAGTGTGGGGTGAGAAGACAAAGGCCCTGGTCTCCCCCTGGCCTCCAGCCCCTCTGCTGGGCCACGACACAGGCAGCTCCACACTGCCAGGGTCCTGCCCTTACAACCACTGCATGGTCAGCCCACAGGGAGAAAGTCTCTTTCAAACCTGTTCATGAGCCAGTCCACTAATAATTCAGTGTAAAAATGTCCACCATGTTATGGCAAATAATATAAGGTCTTCATACTATTAGTTCTCATAGTATTTTAATAAACAAATCCCTCACAACACAACTGTTACCAATTCTGTTCATCATCATCATTAATAACAACACATTAAAAGAATACACTTCTAATAGTACACACTGCATGGCTAAAACATCATGTCATATTCACATATAGCATGGATCAGAACATGGTAGATTAATAGACTAATAAAACTGTCTAAACTGATGAGGTACATTCCTGCCACTGCTGTGATTTGCTGCTGTTTAGTCCAGTCTCTAGCTGATCGTTGCTGTGTGTATGTGTGTGTCTGAGTAAACAAAGAGGCAGGTGGCTGCTGCTTTATGTCAAATCTCAGGCTGTGTTCATTTACTCTGTTGATTTACACACTCCTGTGTTTGGCAGGATCCTTGTGTCAGTGTTAAGGGACTCAACTGTACTGCTTTCAGGGTCATAAATCACTCTGCACTCTAGAAAAATGGAGGGACTTTGTTGGTGTTGATTGACCCTTGGCTAAGCCCCCCCCCCTTACTTACTGTTGCTATGCCTGTCAAGCTTTCTATTCTAGCACTTTATGTACACAGTTCACAATGATAACTGTGGAAGATTTGCCTCTTGAAATCACAGAGGCAAATCACAATCTTGGTAACAATGAAGCTGTGTCCGAAATTATTCTTATTCACTATTCCCTAAGTAATAGAGAATAGTGAATATTGAGTTGTTTACTTTACAGTGAGCAGTGAATTGAATAAGCATCGTTTTGCTTCATCACTAACAGGTGTGGGATTGCACAGCTGTATTGTTCACATCTATAATGTGTGATGCTGGATTGTTATCAGAAAGTCGTATACATGCTATGGACACAACTTCTTTCATTCCATTTGGGGGAATTTTTGAGGGCACTATTTAAAGCTGTATAAGTAGGGAGTGATTCCAGACTGGGGTAGACAAAAGCAGACTCTCATGTTTAGTCTGCAACCATTAGCATTTCAGATTTCAGATTTTAGCAGCAACTTTTTGTAGCTAGCCATTTAACATTAACTTTGTGAGCTGGTGGGAAACTCTGCTCTAGCAGACTTTTTATTGTCTCTGGCTGACTTGTTATAAAATGAGAAACCTGCAAAAGTGTCCTCAATGTCTCCAGAATTTGATGGCCACATACATGATATCATGATAGCTCAGTGTCGTGTAAAGGTGGAAGAAAGACTAAAGGCTAAAGCTAACAGGTCCAAGACAAAAATGAAATTCAGGTTAGGTAGTTACCACAGTTAAAACTAGTTAGCCAGGCATGCTAAAGTTAGTGGCTTACGTTAGACCAGACAAACACACAGATAGGCCTTATCCTGTATTCTTGGTTTTGGTAAAGTGATATAAAAAGACAACACTCCCCAAACTCTTGTTGCTTGGGGGAGGGGTTTAACAAACCATCATTTGTTATTTAAATTGATGAATTTACAGAGCTCCTTAACACAAGCTCTGCTACTTGGAGTAGTAAAGGTAATTTTGTTTGTTAGTTAATTTTTTGTATATTTTTAAATTCTTTGTGAATTAAACAACACAGTGCTTTACAAATCTCATGAACATTTCTTCATAAATTATTACATAGCTTTTTTCCCCACATGCAACTTTTGAGTGTTGTCTTGATAATTAGGATGTTTGTCATCCCCAGTCATACTGTGATGACCCAGACCTGGTCCTGGAGCTGAAGAATCTCATAGTTATCTTCGCTGACACACTGCAGGTTGGTTCAGAGCTGCACTTCATTTAAACAAGTTGGAGTGTGTAGAACAACTGAGATTAACACACTTGGTTTTTTGTCTGTGTGTACAGGGTTATGGTTTCCCAGTGAACCGGCTGTTTGACCTGCTGTTTGAGGTCAGAGACCAGTATAATGAAACTCTGCTGAAGAAGTGGGCACTGGTTTTCAGGTGGGCTTTGCTGATGTGTGACTGTTTTTAATTGCATTTCTGTCCATCAATTTACGTGTGAGACATTCGCATGAAACCAAGCAGGTAGGTAAATCCTTGTGTTTATTTTGCTTCTTGCACACCAAAGACATCATTTTATGCAATGGAAAAAAACTCTGAGTGTGTTGTTTCTTCAGAAGTTTCTCTGTCAGAACTGAGCGTTTGTAGAGTGGTGGTTTCTGGCAACTCACAACTTCACCTACTTGCAAGGTGCATGGAGAAGAGAAAGCAGTCAATCAAAACTCCAGCAACACATGTAGAATTAAGAACAACTTTATTGTAAGGCCAATGCATTGACCCTGATGAAAGCCACAAGTTGAAACTCGTTAGTCCCACAATAAAGTTGTTCTTAATGCTACATGAGTTTTCACCCCTTTAAGAAATGAGCATTGAGCTAATGAAATCTGCTTCTGTTTAATGCCACAAGATTGTTTCTTAACCTTCTTAGTCCATTAGTGAATGATCTCAGTCATCACCACATGCTGAGGTCAGTCTTTAACAAAAAAAGCCGTCAGATAAAGGTGAATGAATGGAACAGGAGTCTTCTTTTCATTCATAAGCTAAATATCATTATCGCTACAAGAGCTGTTTGCAAGTTGCAGCTGATCGCAAGTCTCCATGACAAGTGTGACCTTTATTTGGTATTTTAGAGTGCATATTTCTGACAAGTACAAATGCAACTACAGCATATTGTCATCTTTGGATGAAATCTGATGAAAACAACTGAGCAAACTGTACTTTTAGAACATTTGTGTAAAAGAGAGAAATATTCTCAATACTCATACCAAAAATGTAAGTGTGCACACTTGTTATTTTCCCCAGGGAGATCTTTGAGTTGGACAACTACAGTCCCATCCCAGTGGAGACCGAGGAGGAGTATAAACTGGTAGTCAGCCGCTTTCCCTTCCATGATGCTGAGATAGAGAAGGTAACAAGTTCAAGTACTATAGACTTACAAACCCATACATCCAACGCAAGACTTCTAGTTTTGATTACTTAAATGTGTATGCATGTAGACACATAAAAGAGAGAGCTAGAAAGTTGGTCCTCAGCAGATATTCACAAAGCAGTTATTAGAAAAGTGCGCAAAATGATGATCATCACGAGATATACAAGTTCAACAATAATAATTCACAAATGTCTCCTCCAGCCACACCCTCTTACCCTCCCTGACCTTCAGCAATATTTATATTCATAGAATCATAACCATGGAACACATGAAAAAGTCAATAAAATAATCATAATGCAGTTAGAAGTTACATTTGATCTGTCTTCTTGTGGGACATTTGACATTTCATTTCTGCAGCTCTACCACATTGGATGAAAGTGTTGTAAAAGAATGTATAAGGGGGGGTTTGCCAGTGACGCAGTTTATGTGAACATGAAAAACATGTCTCTGGAAGCAAAGATTTTTAAATTATTAACCTGGGTATATATTAGATAATGAGTCAGTAATTTAATACTGTTGTTTTCTGTGTTTTGTGTACGTGTGTGTGTAAGCAGCAGGACTTTCCAAAGAAGCTGCCAATGTCCCAGTCTGTCCCTCAGATCTACACACAAGTCAAAGAGTTCATTTACGCCAGCCTCAAGTTCTCAGAGTCACTACACCGCAGGTTGCTCTCACTGAAATATTACTATATGTTTACTTTTCACTATGTCAAAGTTTTGTCTCTTTGTTGTGCAACTGTTGAATATCTGGACTTGTTGAACGTAAACTTTGTGTTTCCAGTTCAACAGAGATTGACGACATGTTGCGAAAATCAACCAACCTGCTGCTGACACGAACACTCAGCAGCTGTCTGCAAAACCTCATCAAGAAACCTCACATAGGACTGACTGAGGTAGGATCAACACTGCTTTTACTAATCACACACACACACACATCTAGACCAAGAATTTAGTCTAAAATTGTAACCTTCTTTCTGTAGCTGGTGCAGATCATCATTAACACCACCCACCTGGAGCAGGCCTGCAGGTATCTGGAGGAGTTTATAACAAACATCACCAATGTCTCTCCTGAAACAGTACACACCACAAGACTCTATGGCTTGTCCACTTTCAAGGTACAATGTGAATGTAATATGGATTCTTCTTTGTGACTTTATTTTGTCTTTGTGTTAATTATACAGTTTGTTAGTGGGATGATGTGTCTTGTTACTGTGTTTCATTATTTTCAAAATCATACAAACTGGCCCAAAGAGTGCTGCATTGCACATTATTTCCTTTGTCTTTGGTGCTGGAGGACAGTTCCAGGACCTGGTGACAGGCTGTACTGCTCCTGCTAATAGAGCTGCAGTATTATCTGCTCTTATTGAAAGCACTGTGATCTCAGCCATACCAGACTGTTGCCAAGTATCTTTGGAGACAGCATGCTAAATAAAAGCAACATAAGCAGAGAGTCAAAACTCTCTGAGTATCAACTCTCATGTGTTTGGCAGAGTTCTGATCATATGGGGTGTGGAGTTAGAAAGAACTGAGCTTACCAGACCTCTGTAGCCCGCTCCTCACCTCTGCTGCAGGCTCTGTGTTTAGTCCTATTATATCTTGTCAAAGGGGCTTATTAAAGATGTTTTCCAGGATGCTCGTCACGCTGCAGAGGGAGAGATTTATACCAAACTCAACCAGAAGATCGATGAGTTCATCCAGCTAGCTGACTATGAATGGGGCATGGCTGAGTCAGACGGTCGTGCCTCTGGATACCTCATGGACCTGATCAACTTCCTGCGTTCCACTTTCCAGGTCTTCACACACCTCCCGGTGAGTCTGATCCACCTACTAACCTCTGACCCATTGAACCCACAGGCTTTCTCTAGGAACTGTGGAACATTGTCTTCTTGGTTTTTTGACTCATTTTAGCTGCTTTCAAATGGTGTGTGGCAGTGTTGATTGTGCTGGTGTTTTTGATAATAGGGATGTGATCATTCCTTTTTTTTCTCTTTTATTTCCATTTTCCCTAAACCCTCAACTGTTTTCTGCTGTTTGCAGATGTTCATCACATCCCTATTGAAACGTGTGTACTATCTGAAAGTGAATTGTTTTACATTTTGAATTTCAAGTTAAACTGAGTATGTGTTGCGTTGGTGATCTGTCCATATGCATGGTAACTGTGCTGTTACTGACTCGTAGACTGCTTGTGCACATACTGACTAACTGATTATCTTCAACAAAACACATTTGGTGATATCAAAGTGTGAAGGACTTGGTCAGTAAATGTGTGTTTTGGCCCAGATAGCTGACAGCTACAGCCTGTTCACTTCCACTCTCAGTGGGCCACTTGCCTGCTCTTCTCTCCAACATCTCTTATCATGTCTTGAATGAGTTCCAGCTTATTTTGTTTTTTGTTTTTCAAGAATGTCTCCTGTCTCCCCATCCACACCCCATGTAATAAACAGTGCTGTAACTAATTTCTTTTACTAGCAGTTTTATTCCTTGATTAATTTGACTTGTCAAGCATGCAAGATATCTCTAGATGAATTTACCTCCTCCTGTCCATTTATTGTTGCCACATTTCTTTTCCTGTCCTTTCCCTCTTTCCCTCCCCCTCTTCCATTTTTGGTTGGTTTGGGGGTGTCCCTGCTCAGAATAACAACAATGACCATGCGTCGATGTCGGTGAGTATTCCTGCCTGGCTGTTACAACACTATGCTGCCATTCTAAAGGCAGAGGGGAGGTGAAAAGCATGCTTATGTTTGACTGTGGAAGCTCCACTACTCCAGGCTTGTTGGTTCTTCTGGCACCTGTTGTAACCCTTAGTGAGGACGTTAAAGGACGGTGTTTACATTTGTGTTTTAGCAATAAATACTCTCATCCAGGGGGACTTTGAGTGAGAGAGGACAAGCAGTAACCACCACAGCTGGAAGCTAAAGCCAGAGGGGAAGGTCCTCTAATTACTGCTAGATGCTGGCCAAGAAAGCTTATCCACTTATCTCAACCTATCTCTTGAAATACAAAGTCAATCTGATAGTAGCTAATAGTGCTTCTCTACTGTGTCTTGCATACATGAGCGTAGCTTTGGTTTCAGTGGAGGGAGACATGATCAAATTAGAATAGCAGAATATGTTTAGTTGCTGTGTAATAACATCTCACTCACCATTTTCTCTTTGCACATTGGCCCAGGTGCATGCTTTTGTAACTTAACCTTAGGCTTAATTTTTGTCTTTGCTGTTGAATTTTGAGGTATGAGGATGCATGGCATCAGGCCAAGGAATCTAACAGAAGGGATTCTGGATAAGCTGGTCCCACTCTTTCCCCCCTCAGGGTGATCATAGAGTTAGTGAGGTGTGAACATCTGGCATGTCTGGGCTTCACTTTCTGTACTACACAAAATGAGACGCTTCTTAAATTCCTGATAAAAGATAGGACATAATTAATTCTGGTCGCTTTTGATAAATTCTGTACGTACTTAAGATTTGTTTTTACAGGAGTTAGAATCTTGGAACAACATTGATACCATTTCACAACAAGCCTGTAAACTGCTATTCCAGCTGCATGATGGGATGTCTTTAAAAGACCTACAGTATACTTTCTCTCTCCTCACAGCTTTACTTCTATCGAGGCCGTATGGAAGAGTGTCATTTTTCCACTGTCTTGATTTACGAGTTAAGTTCTCTTACTTCTTAGGTGTACTGGAGATAACCTATACTAAAGAAATAAATGAATTAGGGTCATCTTTTATTTATATCCTTTGCTTTCATACGACATCTTGGTGCAGTTTTTTAAAAGTGACCAGTTTGTGTCTCTCTAAGTGGAAAAGGACACTATTCCAAGTGAAAGCAATACTTCAATAAATTGCTTTCAGAAAATGTTCAGCCAATTGTCTGAAACTTCCTTTTAATGGAAGAATCGGGGGCTGGGTCTTTTTGAAAGACAATCCAACAAACACGCCCACTTTACGCAGTTATTGGTCAGGTGTGGAGGTGAGAAAGTATGCAAGTTTGAACTTCTCTCTCAAGCTATCTTTTTTCATTCTTCATGCAACTACTTCCATCGCTCTTCATGTGTTCAACCAAGTGCAACACCATGAATGCCTTAAAGAAAAACCAAACAGTGCGCTGTCATCCCCATTTGTACAATTTATTGTATCTCACCCCTCTTTATGACAGCATTTTCCCCCCTGCCTTCAAGTGTGGCCATTTAGAACAGGTATAAACACTTTTGCCTTTAGATGTGGTTAGACGACACATCATACAAACTAGTTTATTCGAAGCACACTGAAACCTTTAGAACCGAGACAAAGTTATCTTCCTAATTTTACTGCTACACAGCCCACAACCAGGCTTATTGTTTATTTAAAGCTTCATTTTCCAAGTCTACGCTAAAACACCAAGCTGGCATTATGAAGACCAGTTTCAGAAAGCTCAGTTTTCAGGTGTCAAAATCAACGACTTAGTGTGGATGGAAGACCAAAACAGAGGTGTCTCAGTGTGGACGTACTTTGAGTGTGAGCAGGCATAGAGCTCAGAGCCTTTTTCTTAGTGGCACATCTGTGTGTGAACGGTTCCTAAGTTGGCTACCAGTCTATGCAGATTCAGTAATCTGCTTGTGTGATGTAACAAATTTGCAGTCAATAGGCTGAGATGTGATACCAGCTCATTTAGAGTGAATGGACAGCCCTTATTGCTGCGATACCATGTATCACTGCTGTCTGTCTGCCGGTCAATTGTCAGCATGAACGATGTTAAAAGGGATGTTGTGGAGCTCTAACAAAGGAAAGCTATAGATGTATTTATATATACTTATTTATACTTATTTATTTATGTATTTATTTTGGAAGCTAAACACTCACATTGACTTTCCTATATCAAGACTCTGTGGCTCTCAGGGGTTCAAAAATCCATTTTGCAAGGAGCCATCAGTAATTTCTGTTTTTACTTGCATACCTTTGATCGCAGAAAACACTGATTGTCTCATCAGTGTTGTTTTTAATAGGGGTGTTTCTTTATGTAACTGTATTTCAATAAGACTGCTGGCTGTGCATTATCCTTGCCATTAGGGTCACCACATCATCCCTGGGTTTGAGAGTTTTTGCATGAGTATCTGTGAGAATGGATTGTGTTGATCTGCTGTTCTGTTTACCACAAACACTAAGTGTAATTTACAGATCTGTTCAAAGTTACTGTTAGCTTTTCAAACACTTGAGGGGAGGTTTAACTTATAGCAATTCCACTTGTTTCAAGGTGGATAATAAGTTCAAACCTACCGGCTCACAAAAGGAGCAAAATCAAGGACACCTCGAGTTGTGGAAACGCTCACAATTCTTATTTGCTTTGGATTTGTAAACATGATGCTGTGAATGTATGTGGAGTGTATAACTATTGATTGAGCTTATGTTGTGCCTTACCTGCATGTGTTGGGCCATCTGTGGTTTTTGTTTTATGTGATGTTTTGCAAACAACACAAGTTTAACAAATGAATAGCACTATAAATGGTTTCATACATTTCAGTGACAGATTTTATGACCCAATGATAATTTGACTTCATGGTAATCAAAGAATGTTTTGCAGATATTCACTTTAAGGTGAGAGTTCATGACATAAAATGCTCTTAAACTGTCCATTATATTTAAGAAGAGTTTTTTTATGGTGAGAATTTCTATTGCACAGGAGTTCTTCATTAGGCTAGATCAGGGATCGGGAACCTTTTTGTGTTGTAAAGGTTGTTAATTACTGTTCATGATATTAATGTTATTAATAGCACATTATACTACGGTATACAACAAACCAAGCCATTGAAGCCTTTACTTTTTCTTCTATAAGTTACTATTCTATATGTTAAATATTCCAATTTACTTGCAAAATCCAGATGACTTGGTAATTTACTTTTGTCGTGAATTATGTACATTCTTTGGCCTTCAGTATGAATATCACTTGTTGTAAATGAATCAATTTATGGTCACTCTACAAAGAAACACTTTGTGTTATCTCCGTTTGTGTTTGCCAGTCAAGCCAGTACCATTAATACAATCAGGCTAATGCTAAAACATAAAAAAAAACAAATATATTTGACTCAACAGCACTCAAACCCATGTCAGCTTTTAATAATCCTTCTTTTGTACTTACAATATTTGCTCACTTACTCCTGATGGTATTTAGCCATGTCTAACCTTAACTCTAGTCCCTAACCATTCTTTGATAGAAAGTAGCTCCCACGAAAACCGTTCACAGAGAAATAATCAGATTAATTGGGATATTGTCTCTGCAAAGACCTGTTGCTATTGAGTTTTGTGATGCTTTGAGCACCACAAATGAAATTCCATTTATCTCTATTATATTGGGGTGGAATCAGAAATCTCAGAGACACTGGTCTCAATCTGAATAATCTGTATGGGTAGATACCACTAGGGGCAAGTGAGGACACATATTTTTGGCATTTGAGATAACTACAACAAAACAAAACCAAAAAATTAAAACCAAAAATGTTAATTGAATTCCTCATTCTTTTTCTTCATCTTATCAGATACATCACCTCTCTTTCACTCGTCACCAGCACAAATTAGTGTTTCCTGCTTCAAGGACATAGCTCTTATCACTTATAAAGTCATAATGACATTCAAAAAACAACTTTGGTACCACCAAACACCCACATCTTAGTCCTTTTGTCTATGTTTTCCGTGCATTGTGTCTTGCTTCTTTATCAGTAATTCATTGCCGTTGTGATTGGTTGTTACCATTGCAATTTGTATCGACATTATGCATTGAAACAAATCACTGCTTTAAAATCTTCCTGTAGCTTTCTGTCTGCACTGATGTAAACATTAGGATACATGGTGCAGAGAAGGTAGAGTGTTGCCTTGCCAGTCTCCAGTCTTGTGCTGCTCTTGCAGCACCGACTCCCGTTTTGATTTGGTCGTGGTTAAAAACAGACTTGTCTTGTTGGCGATCAGCTGTTCACACGTCTCAGATAATCTTTCCCTGCAAGTCAAGTGGTCTCTACCCAAATAGGCAAAAGCATTCATTACAGCAGTCAGATGCTAGACACAAATTTGCTTTGTGTTAAGTCTAAACACATCTTAATGCCCTGGTCACACCAGAAAATGGCACAGCAAAGTTCATCTGAAAAGCTTCGCCAAATTGGTGGAGCTAGAAGCTTGTTGAAATAATGACTACTCGCAGAAATAGTTGGTGAAGTAGCCAAGTGCTAATAGCTTCCTCTCTTTTGAGCTCTCCGGCTGTCCTTTTCCTCAAAGGTCAGCTCTGCCAAGACAGTTTGAATGAACAGTTTGTGCAAATGCAGTGGGAGCGACTCCACTGATAGTGGAAATTCCAATGTAACTAATTGATATCTCTACAAAATTTCAGTTTTACAGGCTGGTGTGACTGGGCCTTAAAATCTGACCAAGCACTCTCTGCCAACTTTCAGTATTTGAAAGTTTCCCATACTTTAGACTCAATTCAGTTGGTATTTAAAAAGTACACACATCTACCCAGCCTAATCCAAAACTCAATGTCAAACTTGTGTTTACTTCCAGTTAAACTGGCACTTACATTTTGTTAAGAATAACTTCATTCAATAGCCATGTTGTTGTATATCTTGTAATTGTACTACACTGGTGATGCAAGTCATGTTTTACAGAACTCATTTATGTGTTTTCCGCTCTGTCCAAGTGGGGTTTGGCATCTGTCAGACTCTCTAAGCAGAAAGGCACTTGCTGTTAATGAACTTTGGAAATTGGAAGAAAATGTAATAATCAAGTATCTTTGAAGAAGTTTTATCGCTTACAACCCATAGGTTCCTGACCCCTGGGCTAGATAGCAGATTGTGCGAAGTGCTTGTTGCTTTGACTGATACATACACCTGTATCGCTGTTTTTCCAGAATTCGAGATGAAGCTAACAGTCAATTATATTTTGCCCTTCTTGCTCTTTGTCCCCATATCCATTTTTATTCCTATCATTTAATCCTTTTCCCACAAATCCTCCTCCTATTCTTTTACCATTTAACCTTTTACTCTCTCGCCAATTGATTTCTACAATCTATTTTCTAACTCTTTACTCTCCTCCTTTTACTCATATGTCCTTCCTACACACTCTCATAAACCAATCCTTTCTGTGCTCGACCCCTCCCTCTTTTTATTCATGTTCACCCCTTCCAATGACCTTATCCCACTTCTCTCCCTGCCTTCTCATCCTCATTCTCTGTCCTTCTCATCTCCATCTTAATCTTTCCTACATCTTTTCATCTTTCCCTCCTCTTTTGCATCCTATCTTCCTCTGTCACCTTCCTTGTCATCCCTCCTTCCCACTGTCCCTCTCTCTGCAGGGGAAAGTGGCCCAGACAGCTTGTATGTCAGCCTGCAAGCATCTGTCCACATCACTGATGCAGATGCTGCTGGACACAGAACTCAAACAGATCAGTATGGGAGCCATTCAGCAATTCAACTTAGATGTCATTCAGTGTGAATGTAAGTAAAAATACATGTAATTTTCATTTTTATTGATGTTATAATTTAACGTTATATCTATAGGGCTGGAAAGTTTGAAAAAAAATGGAAGTCTTTGTTCAATTTAATCACAGACTGAAAATAAACCATGTTCTACACAGTCAGATTAAAATGTTCTGAAATAACATAATATATCACAAATTGATTTTAACATCTCAGACTGAAATTTACTATCATTTGTCTATTATCTTGTTTTTTGTTCAGTTGTATTGCTGTTGTTTGTGAAGACAAGTAGGTCTAACATTTTTATATTTATTTTATAATTTCATTATTTATTTCAAAGCCCAGAGGTATTTCATTAATTGTGTCTCAGATGCAAGAAAGCATCAACGCAAATTAGAAGGAGAAGACAAGAGAAATGAAAGCTAGTTTAATATTATTTCTAGGCTTATTATCAACTGTGTTACTGCCCAACACTGGCCAGTAGTACATAGTTCATCACTGCAGATAGTCTCACTGAGATATTTTCTTTACAAGAAAAACACACAAAAAAGTTCAAAAGCATATACAAACACAATTCAGACACACAATTAATATGCACAATAAACAAATTAGTCGAGCATTGAAATTACCCAATTAAATAAAATAACCCAATAAAAGTGGCATTCAGAACGCCTGAGTATAATGCTTCTTTAAGTCTTCAAATGAAATAAGAGAAATACTGTTTTTTGCATTTCTTTCCATCTGTAAGGACCACAGTATTTAGGGGTAAGAGAAAACATTTGATTCACATAAGAATCACTATTCTTATATTCTACGATTCTGAATAAATTCACAGATTCCAAAAATTGTTTTTTGTATGACGTTAATAATGATATGTTGACAGAACTAAAAAGGCAGAACTCAACCACAAGAGCAGTGCAGCACCTGGACGGTGTTCAGCGCGCACACACTAGTTATCTTATAGTCCATCTTCAAAGAAGGCAAACTTTTGGAGGCATTTTGGATTTAATAAATTAATAATGAACTTTGCAAGATGATTGTAAGTTGTTTTGTTAAAACTTCATACATCATCACCCAGAGACTAAAGTTAGTGGAGTGGAGCACTGAATTGCAGCACTAACAAACAAGCTGACTAACCAACCAATCAAACTGTGACACAAAGAACAGGAATCGAATCAAACTGTGACTATGAGATTCCCAAAGATCCCAACCCCTATTTGTATTTAAAATCTGTTTTTCCAAGCTTAGTTTAAACATGTGGTACAGCTAAAGTTAAAATGTAGATAGAGAGGCATGCATACATACAATATCACCATAGTCAAGTGCAGACATTTTGTAGACTGTACAATTGTCTTCTGACTAGCATAAGAGAAGCAATATTTGTTTCCCAATTTGTCTTCTTACTTGGTAGTACACATGGGTCTTAGAATCACCAGTGAAAATAGCATGCATTGTTTTGTCATTTAAAACAAGTTTATATTTAATAAGAGAAAACTGAAATGCATCAAAGTAGAGTGTACAGTAGATTTACCACATTGATAGATGAGCCTGTTGCATATAGGACAGTATCTTCTGCATAAAAATATACATTACAATGTGGAGTGGCAGAGATGATATATATATATATATATATATATATATAGCAGGACTTCTAAAAGTCCAGACCTTGGTCTGCATCGAGGTCCAGACTTTGAGAAGTCGGCAAGTCAACCCGGACCCAGCCCAAACCTCGTGTTGAATACAGTACATTATGAAGTGTAACGTTTTCTATTTTGAAATACATACATACCATATTGATCAATAAATTGTTAGTGACGTTGAATATACAGTGTAGCTGGAGATCATTCACAGCAATCATCCAGATGAATGTGGTTTTAATGTGGCTTATTTCCCTATCGTTGACATCGTTGTCATGGCGACGTTAACTGCTGGAAAGAGTGCTGTATGTTGTTGCTGCCGAGTTCACACAGTAACGTTACACTGGAGAATTTGCTATCAGCTCCTAAATCGCAGATATAGAATGTGTCTCGTTTTCTCTAGCACACGATTTCTACAACTAGTGTAAATGTTGCTGTAAGAATATGTCTGAGTTAGAAACAAGTATGAACTTAACTGTCTGAGCTGTGTCTGCCTCAGTTTCGTTTTTGGCCAAATCAAAAGAGATGGGACGCTAATTAATTGTGACAATGAGTAGCCTACCCATAGATATAAAACAGTAGATGTGACATTACGTCATAATTCATGGCATAAGCGTCCGCCATCTTACCTGGGTATTGTTTACAATCACCACCTATGGGCAGCAACTATGTTTGTCGGCTGTGCAGCATTTAATTGCTTTACGAAAAGGACCAAAGAGACCAGGGAGGCTGGCATCACTCCAACTGTCAGTACAGAGTAGATGAGAGATTTGTTTTTTACATATGGGTCAACTAAAACTACAAAAAGTTAGTAAACTAGGTAACTTTACCGTTAGCCACCAAGTAACGGACCAGCTGAGTTCTAAGTTGCTGATTGCTAGCTCTCAACACCATTGATCAGTTAGCTAAACAGACAAGTTATAACCAGCAAACGTTGTTTTAATGTTAGCAACACAAAGTTAGAGCTCAAACGTAACGTTAACGTTATAACAAAGTTATTAAAATTACCCTAACATTTGACCGCTAAGCAGCTGAGTCCATGCCAATCAAGTGTAACGTTAAAGTAAACACAACACGTTAGCGAAAAGCGCTCGTCTTCACTCGTAATTTCCATTTAATAAATCACCAGGCAAATCGACACAACAGTAACGTTAGCCACATCCTTGACAGCAACACAGAACACTAACCAACCACACAATCAGCCAACATATTGTTATTCGAGGCTGAGGAGTCGCGCTTAACGTTACATGTTCACCACATCTAGCTAACCCAAAATTAGCCGCCTTGAATCCAGCAATCAGTCATCATATGTTAACATCACTTGTTGTCAGCTTACCTCATGCCTTTACATGCTTTTCCTTTCAGTGAAGCAAGTAAAAAATAATCCATGTCTTGATCAGGTAAAGTAATCCAGTCGGAGATTTGTACTTCAGCAGTCCAGCTTGCAGTTTTGCATAATTCCCGCGACTTCTCTGCATTATCATTGTAAATAATGTCCATAACGGGACCTTGCCATGAGAATGAAAGACAACTGCGACGAGTCCATCAGGAAGGCATTAACATGACAGCACAAAGTAAACCTTTCAGAACTAAACTTAATCAACAAAAAAACCCTCCTCATTTACAGTTAGTAAGGCTCTCCAACCTCTCCTCTTATCATCAAAACAAACCCTGTGTGTGTGTGTGTGAGAGAGAGAAATATATCTTTTCCTTAAGTACAATTTATGACATTAATAAATATATTAATATATTACAGTAGGTGTGTTTTTCTTGTGTTTCTGATTGTAATTGCCTGCCAACATAGGCCATATTACTGAATCTATTTAGAATTTCTACATAAAAGATATTGCTTAATGTAAATATTAGCCATTCAGAATACCAAAGACAGTTCTTACATATTAAGTTCAGGCAAAATTGAAAAAAGTAAAATCATTGTCTGCAATATAAGTGCACAATTATGAGATTATCTTCATGATTGAAAGCATGATTTGTTCTCTTGGAGCTATAATAATACATTTCTACCATCTTTATTTTTTTTTTTTTAATTCTAGACAGGCACAGTTGTCTTACACTCATTACTTTGAATAAAAAACAGTATTGGTGTATTGGTAGAAAAATACAAGGATTATAATGACAACATAAACCTATTGCACCTTAGGTTCCAATTACAGCAAGCTTAAAACTGGACCCAGGTAAGATGGCTGCCATATGGTTTCATTCTGGAATGGCAAGTCATTATGACACGACACATCTACTGTTTTTATCTATGAGCCTACCTGTAAACAGAGTAGGGAGGGGGGGTCTTTGCAGAACATTTCGTTGCCAATGATGTAAATGTTATTGTCAAAATTTACCAAGAAAAGAAAAGTTGACCAAGAAAACCGAGTATTCAAAGAGGAGCGGACAGACAATATGCTTTCATTTTGCCCCAATCCAGCACAAAGACCATGTGTTTGATTTGCACAGAAACAGTCAGGATTGTGAAGAGTGGTAATTATGGTGGTAATGTAAAATGTCACTATGACACCAAGCATGGCTATTTCAAACAGTACTCTCCACAGAACAGCAACTGATTGCAGGCAACAATGCCATTTCTCCCACTAGGATCAATTGTATTTTGACTATCTTGACTGTCTTGAACTTGAATGTATGTTGCTTAAAAGTTATAAGTGAGTTCATGTTAAATGTTGTTTTGTTATTGCCAATCGTTTAGGACCTCTGACCTTGAAGAAAAAGCAGATGCGGACCTTTGACTAATAAGTTTGAGAACCCCTGATATATAGTGTGTGTGCATAATGTTGATGATACTACAGGGCATTGATAATATAATAGTAATGCAGCTGTTGTTTGAGGTCTAACTCCTCACTCCTGTAACACATTATTAGACATATGCTGTGTCTCAATTCGGATACTTCAGTTAGTACACTTAGATGCAGTACACTGTGTACACTGTACTTACTTGTGTAGTGCCTTCATTTTGACAGGGTAGTGTTGTCTCAAATCGAACATTTTACCGCGATTGCTGCCCACCAAAATATCTGCCAACTCGTTTGCTCACTTGACTTCAATTCAGTTTTATTAAAAATGAATAAAAAATGAACGTACTTTTACTTTTAGCTGTAACAATCACAACAGCGGCCATTTTTATACGTTTGTGGTCCCTCCCCTTCCACATCATTCAGGTACTCATAGTGCACTGCATTTTGCCATACTTGTCAGTGTGAATGCACTTCTGTACTCAAAATAGCAAGTGTAAGTACAGAAGTACGCAAATTGAGACACAGTAGTAGTCATTAGGGCCCGAGCACGAACTTGTGCGAGGACCCTATTGTATTTCTAAGGATTATTATTATTTTTTGTCCAATTCAATCGCACCTTTGAGGCCCTAAACATGCTCAAAAACTCAAGAAATTTTGCACATGCGTCACAAATGGCCGAAACTTTTATATTTTATAGGTCTCGCACATGGGTGTGGCAAAATGGCTCAGTAGCGCCCCCTACAACCTTTTAATGAACTAGCCCCTGCAGCACGTTTCACCTACATGCACCAAATTTGGTATGCATGTGTATCATGTCCAGACTTACAAAAAAGCCTGTGGGACCCCTACCCTAAACCCAACAGGAAGTCAGTTATGTTTAATAAACTGTTCATTTTTAGGGCTATTTTGGCCATTTCCAGGCCTCGTACTTTTGCGAACATGTCCTACAGATTTTAGCGGATCGCCTTCAAACTTGGACCATGCCTTCTTAAGAAGTTGGCCATCAAACGATACTCGTGGATTGAGTTTTCGTTAAACAGTGTGCCCGTGAGGCGGCGTGGAAGTTAGGTGTTTTGCCGCCAAACAGGAAGTGGTTTATAACTGGACTGTACATTGTCCTAGAGGCCCCAAACTTCCCATATTTCATGACCCCCCCGCCCTGAAGGCGTCTATATGAAAATTTTCGGCCACAGTCATAGCGCCACCTAGTGACAGCAGGAAATGACACGTTTTATAGTCTGACATGCAGCAACTTCTCTCTGCTCTTCTCTGCTCTACGTGTGTCTGTGTGTTGTAGCTGACATCTTGTACACACACACACACTGTCCTGTGTTTTCCTTCGCCGCCAAACAGGAAGTGGTTTATAGATGGACTGTACATTGTCCTAGAGGCCCCAAACTTAACATGTTTCGTGACACACATGTTTTTGTCTGCAGGCACATTGGTATATTGTGTGTGTGTGTGTGTGTGTGTGCACATGTAGGTATGTGTTTACCTTAGTGTATAACTTCCCCAGTGCCCCTTTAAATATGTCTTTGAATCTAAGTGTTTTGGGTCAACCAAAGTTCAGCACTACGTCAGATGATCAGGGAGCCACAACAGCACAATATCTTATTACCCTTCTGTTCTCTTCTAATGTGATACTGATGCTGTGAATTCTGACACAGAAATAGAGGGTTTATCGGATCATCGTAGTGCTGACTCCAGGGAATCCACTGACTCCATTGTGAAGGCAGTGATGCTTTAACATTCATGGTTCATGCACAACAAGAATGATCATTTATCATTTTTGACACAAGATAATTCTGGAGTTTTGGAATATGTTGCTCATTAAACTGCATATTTGTGGTGGCTAGTTGAGCCTGATGGATAAAATGGTCAGCCCAATCTATCTGCCAATATTTTCTTATTGCAGGTATATTTGTTTTGGCATGTATGTCAACCAGTAAGTAACAAGACATTGCTGTACAGAAATTTCAAAGATATGTTTGAGGTAATTTAGAAATTGTGACACCATCCCATAGTTTGTTCACCAGAGCGCACTGACATGTTTCTTTTTTCCTGTAAAATGTCCCACTCAGTACATATCTTGGTCACAATCCTTTAATAATCAAATTGAAGGAATCCCTCTCAAAATGCTTGGTTGTTATGTGTTTATGTTAAAAGAAAATGTATATCAGCTGATATATCATTATCAGACTTTTTAAAACTCTCAATTGTTAAAATTGATACCGGCCTCAAAAGTCCAGTATTGGTCAGGCTCTAGTGGCTAGCAAGTTGTTCCTACTTCATCAAAATCATAACTTTCAGTTGTTCAGTCAGTTCAAAAATGCGTTTTGTTATAATTTTAATAAAAAAAATTGGGAGCATCTTGAAATCAGGGGTCTTCATTATATAGTTAATCACAAAGAAAGTGAAAGAGTCTGATTGTGTTATTTTTGTTGAGGTGTATTTTAATCCTTCTTTGACCCAGCTTTTAGTTGAATGACTGTAGACCTCCACACTGTCCAGTGTGTTCATACGTCTCAGCACTAAGGCGCGGATCCGGAGCCACAGTTTTTGACACTAGCTATGCGTGCTGTATTTTTTAAAAGTAATTTCTGGTTGTATTTTTCTTTCTTCTCAGTATTTGCCAGTTCAGAGCCGGTCCCTGGCTTTCAAGGAGACACACTCCAGCTGGCCTTCATCGACCTACGACAGGTAAACTGTCTCACCGTGCTTTTCTCTTTTGACACCACCACTGGGAGTCGCCAAAGTCATACATTTTTACATCCTATATACAGTCAAATTGGGAGTGATAGCAGGTTCCAATCCTGTGTTTTGAAATGCCCATTTGCTTCACTGAGCAACATCTTTCAAAAATGGCAAAACAGGGAACCAATTATTTATATTTAGTTACAAATGAATTTCTGTACTTTGAATCTGTATCCACTTCACTTTTTACTTCTCTGCTGTCCCACATCTCATCTCTCTATATCACACCTAACAATATTGTGTTTCACTGGCCCTTTCCTTTCCAGACTCATGTCTATGTATAACCTTTTCAACTTTCACGTGTCCTATAGTTCACCTGCTCAAGAAAATTCCTATTCCCTCACACACAAGAACAAACCCCCTACCTCCCTTTTTCTTATGAACACCAGTGGTATGTAAAGTGTTGCTGGGTCTCATTAACTCTTTCTGTGTTAACCTGTTAATCTGAGCCTGAGGTGGAGGCTTGGAGCTCTGCATCCAGTCCAGGTCACAGGGAGTTTGATGAATACGCTGCAAGAAGACTGAAAACTTAAAGATTTTTACAGTAGCTTAGGACCTCTGAACCGAAGTACATAAACTAACCGCCCACATTCAAAATGTAACCACATTTGGCTGTGCATTTTCCCACCCTCTTTATTAGTTTTAAGTTATAACACAAGACATGAAAATAGAGAGTTAGGGACAGGCATGTGAAGGCTTATCTATGATTTGCATAAACATAATGACATGCCATTGCATACACTGGGACATTGTAAACAAACAGTTTGATGGTACGTTGGTGGGATTCTGTAGTGGCCCCAGTGATCTGTGCTTTGTGTTAACTGGGTCCAGGGCCAAAGCCAGTAGTTTAGAAGTACTGAGGTCATGTGTCAAAGTTCCCCCAACACCCCCCTTCTCTAAAATGTTTGAATTACTTTTAATCTCAACAAAGCTATCTAAACTGTAACTAACATAGCTGATTCGGAGCTCTGTTTTCACTAATTAGTTCCAGATTTCATAGATCTTTTCAGAAAACTCCCACAACCTGTAAATAAGTGTTACCATTTTATTTCCCAACATGAAGGTCTACATGCTATTTCAAAGCTCTCTTCACACTGACAAGAGTTAGATTCTGGTTGAAAAATACTGAATCATTTATTTATCTATTTATCGTCTTGGCCTAAAAGTTGTCAAATTTGTTAACTCATTTTCTAAGACATTTCCTGGAAGGGATGATGTAATTTTGTCCCTATTATAGGGGAAATACAGAGAGTGTTTAATTGTCACACTTCAAGTTCATTAATTCAAATTAATTGCTATGGCAACAAAATTATGAAATCTCTTCTACAGGCAAACATACAATTCAACATGTATTAAGAATAAAGTTTCCTACTATAAATGAATAAACTTCGGTTTAAATGGAGCAGTTCTTTCAGAGAAATTCCCTTGGAAATCAACAACTGCTTAAACACAATGCAACTAACTAAAATAACTGAAATAAGGCAACTTTGTCTGTATTTTCACTATAATTTATACCAACTTATATAGTTCTTTCCAGAAAACTTTGGGGAAAATTATTAGAATATTACAGACCTGAGAAAGAAAGGGTTACCTCAAATTTAAATCTAAATTGAATTACTAAAAATGGTTACGTTTTGAACTGTAGAATGTACGCTTCACCAGGTTGCTAAAAGCCCCAACTCCCAGAAAAAAATTCAGAGGACATGACCTCCATGTCCTCAGTGGTATCTATAGCCCTACCTGGGTCTGTTTTTGAGTAGATCTTAGTTTCCTGCGATGCAGCTCATTAGACAAGATGTGTCCATGTTCCCTTTTATACAGGCTGCTTGGTTGACATGTTAATCCTAGCCTTCAGTAAAGAGGTTGGGAGGCATCCACAGGCTGAGGTTACACAGAGGTCATCCTTTTACTTTCCCTTTATCTTATGGCTGCTGATTTCGTAGCTATAACTGCTTTTTAGATTGTTATCCTGTAACCATTTAGAGTGATTGGAAGTCAGACATTTAGGACGACTGTTGTGATGTCAACACACTAGGATGGCTAAAAACAATTTTTGAAGTTCTGGTCAACATCTTGATTAAGAATTGGCTTTATGATCTATAAATTCATTATAGATCATTACACTGCCATTCTATTAAGATAAGATGCACACAGTATTTTTCATGCAGCTTTTCATTTTTAGTGTGCTTAATTTGACTATTTTAAGCCACACAATGCATTTTATTGAAACACATACCTGTGTATGAAATGAAAACTGTACTGGTTCAGTTTATATGTGAAGGGTCAGCTTTATGTAAAGATTGATACATTTGTACAATATGTCTATAGGTGTGGTCATGACGAAGACGCGCTGAATGCGGTGCATTGTTTTTCTTTCCTATGGGATGTGAGTCGTCATGATAATAACGTGTAAAGTTGTGAAACTGTTGCAGTTTGGGTTAGGCACCGAAACTACTTGGTTACATTTAGGAAAAATCATGGTTTGGGTTCAAATAACTACGTTAGTTACATAACTTACGTACATAACTTAACTTACGTACGTAACTTAACTTAAAATTAGTCACCGTTGACTTTTGCTTTCACACGGAACACACTGGGTGAAAGTCCTCCTAACATGGACTTTGGTGCTCTTTATAGGTCGCCGCCTAACAACAAACGTAAATATGGGTCATAATAAGCTGCTGCACCGACGACCTATACTAACGTATTTTTGGGGAGAACAGTCTCCATATATCAAGGTATTGTGGAATAGCAGGTGACACAGGAAAGCTGTGTAGAAGCTCCGTTTGTAGTGATTTGCCAAAAAACTGGAAAAAGTGATAGAGCCATGATGCATTGTCTTCACATGCTGTGGTCAAATATCTGTGGAGGAGAATATCATTTTGCAGACTGTGATTCCTCTTTTGTATGACTCTTCTCTCCAAGATTAAAGGTATAGATAAATATGAATGGTGCTTGCCACAAAGTCATGTAAATTGTTTGAGAAACTTGTAGGTTGCTTATTTACAGGCATTGACATTTCCACAGTGTCAAGCAAACAGTGGCATGTGACAGTTTTTTTTTTTTGGTGGCGTGATTATATGCCAAGTTAATGGAATGACATGAGTGGATGCAAACATATGTGATTTTACTCCAGGCAACGCAAGTTGGTGCAAAGATGCGTCTGTGTGAGTTGGTTGAGCAAAAGAGGGGAAAAGACCATTACACACACACAGTAGGTGCGGGCATTGCTAGATACAGCTAACATCTTGTACAGTCAGTACAGTCAGGCTGTTTGGGGCAGATAAATTTGGACATGACTACAGCCCAGTAGTCAAAGTCGCACAAATAAAGTGAGCTGAAAATTTGCTTCCCATTCCGTCTAAATGCACCTCATTCACACAATCGCCTGACCAATACTGGATTTTTGAGGCAGATACTGGTACCAATATTTGGGAGTTTGAAAAATCTGATAACAATACATAGGCCAATACCTATGTAATAGCTAGTATCACCTGATATATCAGCCTAGCTAATTTATCTGTCAAGCTCTAGTTCACACATATTGACTCAAAACACTGGAGACGCAACAGGTTTCCATTTGTTATGAATTAAACCACCAAAAACATGTGGTCTCCGCCCACCGCGAGTGCCAAGACATAAGGAAGTTGAAAAAGTTGAAGTTTCTGCAGATGTCCCCTAATATGCAATGGCTACCCACTTTTCTAAGATATAACTTTAACAAGTTACCAGGACTTGGAAAAAGATAAACCATGCATGAAAGCACATCGCTCAGGAACTGCATTGTCATGCATCAGTGTAGTAGCAATGTGAGACAATAAGTGTCCAATCAGACTATGTAAATGATATGCTTAACACAAACATGCTTCAGGCTCGTTAGAGGCAAGAGACAGCCTGTCTCTTTGTATCTGTATGAGTGAACACACCTTAAGAACGTCATACCCTTGTGTATGCTCCTGTATATATGTGAATGTTGCTGCTTTTGCTCACTCCTGAGTGGTGGGTGAAGAATTCCAGAAAAGTTACCAGGTTCTGATTAGACAAATGGCCAGAGAAACAACTGGCACTTTCTCACACATGAAGCCGACATGTGTGACAGGTGCTGTATATTCAGTTGGAGCTTCACGCAATGCCCTCAATCACTCAACATAGAGCCATCATCTATCATACAGGTTTTTAAGGTGTAAACATGGAGCAAGACCCATTGTAAAAATGATCTAATCAGACCTAGACTTTACCTCTCCTCACCTCTGGACCACCAGTCTCTGCTGTCAAACCCATAGTGACAAAGAGAATAGCATCGTCTTCCATTATAACTCCTTTTATACCAAACAATACAAGTCAAGACAATAGCATCTAACCGGAGACGTCCAAAGTGAAGCTTCACAAGTGCATAAAGGGAAAGAAAGCAGAGAGGGACTTCTAGAGTTTCAGAACGCCGCCCTGACTTATTGTTTCAATGTAAAGGTGAAACCAGGGAGTTTCACAACAAACCATGAAGTAATGTCACAGGGATGATGATTTGTCTGACACCATCCTTTTGGGAAATCACACACACACACACACACACACACACACATATTTCATTCTCTTTTTCTTTCGCTCAGGCTCTTTCCATTAATCATAAACATTCACCTCAGCCTAACCCTGGACATCAACTGGATGCAGCCTCATCACGTCTGTGTTGCAGTTCAAATGTTTACTGAAAGTGTTTCAGAAGTGAAGCAGTCTGTTCTTCAGAAGACACATTTCCGAGTTATTTTATTCAACATTTTTTGTGTTTTACAGCATATTGAAAACACATTTGCAGCTCATTTCAAATGTATGTGATGACAGATACTTTGTGGCTGTTCTTCACTTGTTTTAATGACTGTATGCAGTCTTGTGTCCTGTAATCTGCTAGAATGGCAGACAAATGGTCTCACAATCGCTTCCAGTGGACATTGGGGGGTAACACATTGTAACTGTGGACAGGGGAAATGCCTTACATATGAATACAAAGTATCTTTCAAAGGAGTAGGATCTTCAAAACTGCTTCAGTCTTCCTGTTGTGCTTACAGTGGCATGCAAAAGTTTGGGCACCCCTGGTCAAAATTTCTGTTACTGTGAATACTTAAGTGAGTAGAACTGGAAATAAGAAAATAAGATCCAAGTTGTAATAAACAGTTTTCCTTTAAGGAATTCTTGTAAAAATCAGTTAGATTGGTTGTTGTGAAGTGTGGAGAGTTCAGTGAGTGTCAGAGTAAGATGTGGCACCCTCTACATGGCTGCTCGTGGCTCATCACTTAGCTCCAGGTGAGAATAATGGCATTGTTGCTAAGCCTCTCTCTGTGTGTCGGAGTCTCTCAGTCAGCTGAATAATGCTATTATCACTGAGCTGTTCTTTCACTGCTCTTTCAGCATGACCCAAACACCCAGCTGTTTCACCCTATGACATTAGCATACACTGTGTGTGGGGGGGGGGGGATCTCCATCAGGTTAACCAGGGGTCGTGGGGGGGGGGTCATTTTAAATGTTCCTGTTCACACTTAACACTGTTGTGTGTCTGAGTCTGTGTGCGCGTGTGTGTGATATGTAGGAGAAGCAGAACAGTGCTTCACAAAAGACTAAGGATTAGGATTAAAATAAGGAGCAATTTAACCGATGAAATGTGTGACCTTCCTGCTTCCAACTGTCCATTAAATCAAGGGCAGAATCAGTGATGGTAGCAAGTTTCTCAATTGTAGCTTTTATCAGCTCTAGTCATTAAACATGGGTTAACTTTAACCAAACTACAAAATGACACTGTTGGCTGTTATCTGGTAAATGTGTATCACAAGTGTTTTGAGTTTGAGAGAGAAACGGCATTCGGCATTGGTTTGATATTTATAAACTTAGTGAGTGGATCTGTTGCTGTTAAAAAAGACCATCAGAGTGATGGGTCTGTCTGTAGATAATCATTTTCCAGCCCCATAAATTGTAACTAGATGGCAGTCGAGTACTGACTGACAGCTGACACTATAAGATAGTAAACAATAGTCAAATCCTGCAGTTCTACTCTTAAGCACATAGCATCAATATTTTTAAGGACCTGAGGAGCATTCAGAGCTGAGCAGCATCTATAAAAGCTATAATATTAGCTAACGTAATGTTAGCTCAGCATCCAAAGTGAGACTGAGAGCTGCCAACAGGATCGTTACATTCAGTATCTGATATCCTTCGCTAAAATTGTCTGTAATTGACTTACCAGCAGTTTATCATTTTTACACTAAGTGAAGGAAGTTTAAGTATCACAGCGATGTAGCTATTATTGCTGAATGTGAACTACAATGAATTGGTCTAGTTTCCTACATACACACTGAACTTTGAAATTCTTTGAAATTGACTTCTGGGTAAATTACAAATTAAAATAGGGCACTGGCACCAGTAAGCCCCGCTGAAACAAAAAAGTGCTTTGTTGATCTATATGATTTTTATATTTTCCTAAAAAGTCTCATCTTCTGAGTGTAGTCAAAAATTACATTCATTAATTGTCTAAAATAATATGTCTAATATAATAAAAAAATCTAATATAAATTCTCATATTCTGTTGAACTCACTGGGTGTACAGTTTTTACAGTATTGTTTATTATCTCCCTTGGATGGAGCATTTGACCACCTCCCAAACAATCCTGGCTTAAACACTGTATCCATTATGCCACATCAAATGTACTGTAGTATTTGTTTGTTAAAATGATCACGTCTGTCTCTTCATAACCTTCCCCCATGAACTACCAGCCTCAGTCTTCATCTGTTCCTCTCTGACATTCAGTTCAATTCAGTTTTATTAATATACCGCCATATCATAACAAAGTTATCTCAGGGCACTTTTTCGTATAGCACTAGGCGACAGTGACAAGGAAAAACTCCCTTTTAACAGGTAGAAACCTCGAGCAGAACCAGGCTCTGGGTGGGGGTCATCTGCCTCGACCGGTTGGGTTGAAGGGGGAGGGCGGGAGAGAGAGAGCAGGAGGAAAGAGAACATACAGCAGCACAGTACAGTTCCACATAGAGATGTAAAGTAATAGTTGTGGTAATGGTATTGATGTTAATAGAAATAATACTAATAGCAATATAATAATAGTAATACTAATAATAAGAGCAATAACAGTAATAGCAGCAGTGAGTGTAGCGCAGGACCACGGGGGCAGCAGGTGGCCTGCAACCATAGATCCAGACTCTACAGCTCTGCAGAAACACCTGCAGAAAGCA